>CM076076.1:32952971-32967971 GCA_038088235.1 Zacco platypus
TGTTTGTGTTGTTACATTGTAATATCATAATGATTATGGAGTCTTCTTCAAACTTTTTTTTGTACAGGATGTACTGTACACTACCGTTCAAAAGTTTAAATTTAATTAATTAAGAATTTTATTCAGCAATGCATTAAATTTAATTCAAATTTAAATGGTTTGTGGTCATCAGAGAAACAAAAAAAATCCACAAAAATATGAAGCAGTTTTGATAATAATAATATGTTTCTTGATCATATTAGAAAGGTTTATGACATTAGTTCACAGGAATAATTGATATTTAACACACATACGATTCTTTCTGGCATTACTGAACGTATATTTATTGCGTGTTAGTAAATTTTTGTGTGTTTGTTTGTTGTAGGAGATCTGTGTTAGAACTAAACGCTAAACGTGTGTCAACATGAACTTGAAAATTTGTCTGGATTGACGGACATTTTTCAGTATCCGATCGTTTCTCAGTAGCCGATCACCTCCAGTATGGACTTCCTGCAGATGAAGCACCTGAAGAGGAAGAGGAAGAGCAACTACAGCGTGAAGGAAACTCAGACTCTCATTCGCGAGATCCACAAGCGGCGTGAGATTTTGTTCTCCCGACAGCAGAACATGGCCATCAACGAGCTGAAGCGGCGCGCGTGGGAAGAGGTCGCGGACAGCGTCAACGCGCTGGGCGAGGGTGAGCTGCGTACGGCGGCCGAGGTCAAGCGACGCTACCTGGACTGGCGCGCCCTCATGAAACGGAAGCAGCTCCAGGCCGAGTTGGCATCGGGATTGAAGCAGGAGTTTGAATCTTCGTCTCCCGATAATGAAGCGTCTCTGGGCGGCGGTGACCAGTCGCTGGACCTCAGTGGGTTTTCGAAAGACTCGTCGTGCGACTGGCAGGACCTGACGGACCTCGGGGAGCCCAGCACGCACACGCCTGGGGTCAAAATGGAGGACGACGAGGCCAGCAGCTACAGAGTATGTACTGGACACAGATACATATTTTTCAAATTCATCCCACAACTTTCCTCTACTTTGGTTCAAGTGATCGTCACACCAATGGTAGTCATGTTTTGTAACAAATGGTTGAATTTGGAAAACCAATGTTCAAATGTTTGGGATCAGAACTTTTAATTTTTTTTCAAAGATGCATTAATTTGATTGAACTTTTGAACAAGCGCTTGACAACTTTCGACCACCTTCGTTCGAGGATTAGGCCTAGGATTTTCTGGCATTAGTGAGGCATTATTGGCAACGTTATTGTAAATCAACATGCTAAAATGCCCTGAAAATACCACACTATGCAACTTTTTATGCTCAAAATGTGAGTAATGATCTTGAGATAAACATCTTCATCTAACCGTGTTTATGCCTTACCCTTAACCACAACGGTAAGCCTATAATAATTACTTATATTTTAGAGTTCTCGGGACGGATTTCCTGGGACAACCGCCTGTGTGTGTTTATGGCATATCTCTAAATCAGCGTTTCTCAAACTTTTTCAGCCCAAGGACCACTTTATCTTCCAATTTTTTTCGGAGGACCACCTAACAGAATCCCACTCTAACAAAAACAACAAAATAGGAAGGATAAACTAAATTTAAGTTTAATATGCAACTGTTTCAAGTCAAAAACGAATTATTCAAACACAAATGCAATGATATAATCCATTTTTTCGTTATTAAAACACACTGACGTCAACCCCCCCGCCCGCGATCCGGTGCGGGTTAAGAGCTTGCCTAGTTTAGGTCATCTTTTCGCGGACCACTAGGGGGCGATGGCGGATCACTTTAAGAATTACTGCTCTAAAGGAAAGAAGGTCAGGCTTCTACTATATGCAGTAGTTTTAAGTTGAACCTCCAACCCAAAAAGAGTTTGCAAGCAAGAACACCCGTAATAAACCACGAATAAACATAGTTTGAGTAGCATCACATATGACTAGGTTCTCAAAACAATATTTTTAGTTTGCAACAATCTCGAAACCAGTTTGGTCTATTTGCCTATATATAGCCCTGTCAAGTTATAGTTTCAAAATAAGTACTTTCTCATGTAATTACTAAAGTAATCCAATGAAAGTAACTTGTAGCTTTATGCTTCAACCACTAGAAGGCCAGAAGTTACATAGTGTCGCTTAAAAATATAGCTGCAAGCTGCAATCGAGGGGCCAAACACAACAGAAACAAACAAGGAAGCTAGCAGCAATCCAACAGCGAAAATGAATAAATAAAGGAACTTGGCGACAATTTAAGCAAAAAGGTTGAAAACCCATTAATACATTGAGTTGTGATGAGAAATAATTGCTTATAATATAATTTCATTACAAATTTTGACCACAAGGGGGCGCTGCCCTGAAAGGGTATGGTGCTGAAGACGCACATAACTATATGCCATTGTGTTCGTAAAACATAGCATTATGCACAACCATTGCAGTTACAGCTTTGGATCTTTTTTGTAATTAAAATGGTGGCCGTGTATTTCAAGGTACACCAATGTCATAATGGACTGTGATAGCAACTGAGACAAAGATACTGCATGTCAATTTTGAAGTCGGTCAGAACAATGATACTGTAGTTAGAGCCAGTTTCAGGTTTGTTGAATTATAGCACCACCAAGTGGTGCAGTCCCACTGCTTTTTGTGTTTGTCCTCAGAGTGCCCCCATACATACACTGTTGTCAAATTTGGTGAAAATATCTCCTTTCGTTTAGGAGTTATAGACATTTATATGAATGAGAACAGAAAAAATGACCCATGTCCGACTTCGATTGCATTTTCTTTGCCACTTACTATCTAAACTTTGACATTTGGCCATTGGTATATAAAAAAATAGCCATTTTCTTCGTATCTCCAGACCAGTTGGAGGCGCTGCACCCACACGCAGCACGTGGCCTCAGGTCAAGTTTGGTCTAAATACGATTAAGGGTTGCGGAGATGTGTCTATTTTCGCAAATGCTGCGAACAATTCGTTTAAGAACAGTTTGACGAATCAGCTTGAATTCCATAACTTTTTGCCGACATTGTCCGAAGATGATCTGGTTAAATTTTTGTGAAAATTGGAGCAACAGCCTAGAAGGAGTTCGAAAAAGTAGGTTTTTCCAAAAACTCAAAATGCCAGTTGGTGGCGCTAGAGGGATTGCGCTTATAGGCACCAAAATCGGTGTGGTTAATGTTGCGACTGACCTTAGTTTTTACCATTTCTTCTCCTTCGATCAGAAGAAGAAGAAAGAAGAAGAATAGTAAGAACACAACTAGATGAAGAAAGTTCGTCGCGACAAACTTTAAGTTGTCTTGAAAAAGTCTATCTAGAAAGTTTGAAAGTTTGAAGTAGTTTGAGTAGTTTGAAGAAGTTTGAAAGTTTGAAATAGTTTTGAAAGTTTGAAGTAGTTTGAAGAAGTTTGAAAGTTTGAAGAAGTTTGAAAGTTTGAAATAGTTTTAAAAGTTTGAAGTAGTAGAAGAAGAATAGTAAGAACACAATTACAAGCACCTTCAGAGCTTGGTCCCTAATTAAAGTACTGACTGGCTAAAAGTTAAACTTTTATTTTTCTCTAAAATCACATCGTAATTGCCGCTGATTTTGTCTTCATTTGTAATTTTCCATCTCCTTAGTTGGAAGCGGAGGTTGGAGAAGGTGCGGAGGGTGAGGAGGACGATGATGACTGTTTTCCCTCCATCCTCCCTGATATGGACCGTGAGGGACGAGTTCCTGAAGTCTTTGCTCACATCGACGAATTCGGCGTGCTGAGCTCCACGAAGCCCACGGCTGGAGGCCGAGACCTGGGGCTCGGAGTCGGCGGCTTGACTGGGATGGGCGTAGCTGGGTTGGGATTAGTCGGAGGGGAGAACACGAACCTGCTGGTGGCGCTGGAGAGGCAGAGACTGGACTTGGAGAAACACCGCTTGCAGGTGGAGTCCGAACGACTCCAGGTGGAGAAAGAGCGCCTCCTGGTGGAGAAGGAGAGGTTGCGGCAGGGGGAGGTGGAGAGAGAGAGGTTGCAGCTGGAGAAGGAACGTCTGCAGGTGGAGCGAGAACGATTGCGACTGGTCTTGCAACAAAACACGCCGCTCCAGCAGAGCCCCGCCCCCTCGACCTCGGTAGCCACGCCCACAACGTCATCCTCTGCCCCCTCGTCATCCTCATTGGACGGAGAGAAGGACAGGAAGCTAGCTTGGCCAATGGCAGTAGATTTGGAGGCGGAGAAGCTGAAGTTAGAGAAAGAGCGCCTCCTGCTGGAGAAAGAGAGACTGCAGTTCTTCAAGTTTGAGTCGGGCAGACTGCAGATTGAGAAAGAGCGCCTGCAGGTGGAGAAAGAGAGACTGCAGCTTCATAAAGATGGACAACAGATGGCGCTGCACTCGTGAAACACCATAGATACAGTTGGGAAGGGGAAATGTTTCCATCGTTACCCATTCATTCCTGTGGAGAAAAACTAAAACTTTTGGGTTTTTTGCCCTTACACCAGACAAAAAATAAGCTGAAAGAGTCAAACAATGAATGCAAGCAGTTTATAAACAAGATAGTGAGAGGACTCACTTCTGAACATTTAACATAAAATTTGCATATTTAAATAAGCAAATATGACAAGCGAAGTACATAATTTCCACATCATCTAGTTGTTGAATTGTTTCTATTCACAGCATTTGTCTTCAATGTTATTGACATTATTATCTAAAATGAAAACTATTACAAACCGTTATCGCTAATTGATATAAAAATAAAATAGGATTACGTGAAATAAAATTAGACTAAGTATAGCTATATAGAATTATTTAAAGCAAAAATAGTAAAAACGTCAAAAGCAAAATGACTGACGTTTAAACGAAAATGAAAACTGAACATATAAAGGATAATTCAATATACTAAAACATACTATAATAGTACAGCTAATCAAATATTGACTATTTTTTGCATAGTTTGAAGCGGAAATCATCACTCTTTCCTTTGATTTGACAAATGTATCTAATTTTTCCCCTACAGAAATGAATGGATATCTATGGTAAACAGGATTTATAGACGTGTTTCTGACTGCATAGATCAGGTCAGCCCACAAAATTGCCTTCTGCTCATGCAAAACAACTCGTGAGATGGTTTTATGCTTGAGTATTGTGTATTGATATCTCGTAAAAACTTATGCAGAAGTATCTGAATGCACTTTTCACACTTTGAAAAAGACAGATACTCCTGATGAACTTTTTACCAGATCTTATGTGTACTCTGTTACCGTACTGTGTTTAATGTAAAACAGAGAGCTTAAAAACAGTGTTCGGTTGTATAAGGGCTCTTACGTGTTCACACTACAGGATGGATGGGGTTTCATTGTAAATGTGAATGTATGGTAATGTCCAAATTGTTTCTATAAATGATTTATACGTTCATATGCAGAGAAACACGCGAGGCCACCCCTTTTATTTTGAAACAGTCGGGTTTTTCTCTGCTCTTGATGTCAAAGCGGTTTCACTTCAGATTGCGCGTAGATGTGTTCGCAAAACTATCGGTGCTCAGAGTGAGTTTCGCGTATTTACGCGTATTGAGAGAAAATAATACGATTTTTTTTTCTTGAAGACTATTTTAAGGCCTGTTCACACCAAGGACATTAATGGAAAAAATATCGTCTTCTAGTTATCTTTATAGTTATTGTTCTTGGTGTGAACTGGCTTTAAGGGCCCATATCTTTTCTTTTGATTGCGAGGTACAACATGACGAGAGATCCCATCTGTAACGTGAATGTAGTCGGTGTTTATGAGTTTGTGTGTTTGTTTGTTCTCTTACAGTTGTTGTTTTCAGGCCTCGATGATCCCTGAAGTTCTCAGCTGTTTCTGTGGTCGTGCAGTTCTCGTCGGATGTTTCATGTACGTTTATGCGTCGTATCCAATCGACTTGCATTGCGTTGAAGGTATATGTTTTTTTCTTATTTGATCATGTATTTTTTCATCCGAGAGTGTCTTAGGCCTGTTTCACACATGAGCAGCGCAGTTTCAGCTTCCCCTTTACATTTAAAATTCCCTTTTTTTGGGAAAAAATATGTCCACATGCAGTGAAATACAAAAAAAAAACACTTTCTGACTAAATCCACATGTAAAAATGGTCATTCTGTCATCATTTACTCGCCTCACGCCATTCCAAACCTTCACGACTTTCTTCTGTGGATCACAAAAGAAGATATTTCGTGCGAGTAAATGATGAATTTTCTCATTTTGGGGTCTTTTTCAGCAGTGTTTGGGTTTTATTGTGTGTAAATGACCATTTGTAATAGTTCTTAATAACGCACTCCTGATTTAATAATGTATGGGCATTAGTGAAGGAAACTCTCAGCAGACGCAGGTGTGTGAAACAGGCCGCACGGTTCAGTTCAGCTTCTCTCTGCATTTCTAATGAAGTGGAAAAGCAAAGCTGTTTGGTGCCATGTTTTATTGTAGCCGTTGGATCTCTGGTGAATATGTTTCATGCTCAGACGAAGGCCGTGTAATTTAAAGACAAAAGGTTTTATGGATGTTTAGTTTTTGTGAGCTGGTGCTGTTAGTGTTGATGGCCTCAGAAAGGTGTTTTATTGTACCGTACGTGCAATACATAAATGGCGTGTGTGTGTGTGTGTGTGTGTTTTAAATGTGGCAAAGCACAAAAATAAATAGAATTTAAAGAATTTAAATGGTCTGATGAAGCCAGTTTTCTTTTCCTGCTGAAACAGGAAGTCGTGGACGTTCTTGTTTTCACAGTTTAATGTCAATAAATGCTCCAGGGAGGAAGTTTTCATGGTATTTTCATAGTGCAATGAGGAAAATTGGCGTATATTTTTCTCTTTGAATAATGTGTTCAGCTGAAAAACTTTCTGTTTAAGTCTTGATTTTGTTTTTGTGCTCTATTAGAACAGGTTTCCATGCTTAAATGTTAAAAAAAAACACATTATTTTATTTTAAGTTTGCAAACCCAAAAAATTTGAGGCAATCGGTTAAAATTATATAAGTTCTGTGAACTTGAAAGAAAAAGAAAGAGCGAAATACTCATAAAAGTTAATGTGACTGAACTTATTTAATTTAAGTTCGTCCTACTCAAACCAATTATTTTGAGCGTTAGGGTTTACAGTGTTCCCAGTCTCTATGAAGCCCCTCCTTCTGAAAAGCACAATGTGCTCTGATTGGTCGGCTGGAGCAGTGTGTTGTGATTGGTCAAGCGCTTTGAGCTTGTTTGGGAAATGCTCCGCCCCATACTATAACTAACAACATAATAATGCCTTGAACACATTATGATCATTTATAAATGGTGAAATCAGGAAGTGAAATATTTATGAGGAGAGAGAGTATTTTGCTCTGATATCAGTATCTAGTATTTGAAGCTCAAGGAACGTCTATATTTATAACAAAAGTGTTTGTGTTAGTCCACATTAAGCCCAAGGGATTGGAAGCGAGCAGTCTGGGAGAAGGAGTGTTTGATGATGTGGGAAGGAACGAAAATCTCCAGAGAAAACCGGATTTCCCCATGATGAAGGAAGCCTCAGATGTGTCTGTCTGTAAGTGAGAATAAGTGAGATCTGGAGATTTCCCTCTCAAGTTCTGTTGTGTTTTATGAAGTCTGGATTATACCTCAGCCGTCTACTGGGTCGTTTCTCCTGGTTCTCCGCTCTTCTTTTTATGATCCAGGGTTCTTGAGTTTCTCTGTGATACTTTGAAGATCATTTTTGATGTTGCAGCTCGTCTGGTTTCTGGGACACAAGTTTTCTAGTTAGTCTAGGCTGGTCATTAGGTTGGTGTAGGATTTACAAAGAAACCGCAAGTAGCACATTGAATTAAACATGGAATTTCAAAGTAGAGAGTAAAGATGTTTATGTTATAATGTTTTATTTACAGCTTTGAAAAATCATTTTGTAGTGCACCAGTGAAGATCTTCATGGTGTTTTTGGTCAACTAGTTAATAAAGAGACTAGTGAGTCAATGCTGATGTTTCGGGCTGGTTGAGATGCATAAACATCAATGATTTGAAAGTTTATTTCTACATTTTGAGGAAGCCAACCTGAAAATAGTTTAATATTTTAGTTAAGGGTCCAATTCTCACTATGAACTAGTTGCTTATTAGCATTCATAATACTATATTGGCTCTTTATTAGTTATAAAGCACATATTAATGCCTTATTCTGGTTGACCATATTCTACATCCCATAATCCAACCCAATACCTAAACTAACTACCTTACTAACTATTAATAAGCAGTAATTAAGAGTTTATTGAGGCAAAAGTCATAGTTGATAGTGAGAACTGGACCCTAATCTAAAGTGTGACGTAGTTTACTGACGCCACATATTAATCCGGTTTAGAAGAAAGCATTTATTTTTAACAAGTGATGCACTTTTTTTTCACTGAAAGTTTTCATTTAGCCGAAAAAAGAAACCAAAAAAGAAAAAAAGTGTCAAATTTTTACGTATTGCAACTCGAGCATCATTTTTGGTCATGGTGAAGGTTTCCACGTTTTGTGCACGAAATAATGTCAATGATTTCAACCCTCCAAAACCGAAAATTAATTTTATTTTATTTTTTGGACCCAAATGTTTTTGATTGGCAAAATTTTGTTGCATCGCTAATTTTTACCGAGCACATTTCACACATACATTTATTGATAATGTTACTGTGACTGTGAGTAATTTTGTTGCTGTTTGTTACAATAGTGTGAACTAGCCTTGAAGAGACAGTTCACCCAAGTTTCTCATCATTTATTCATCTTATATATCTATAAATATATATATATATATATACACAGGGCTTGACATTAACACCCACTTTGGCAGGTTGAATATTATATATAATATATACATTTTTCAATTGTTCTTTTAAAAAAGCATCTGAAATAATAAATGAAGTGCAATGTAGTGTTGTCAAAAATATAGATTTTTCCATGCATATCGACACCTATATCTGAAACGAATAGACACACGATACCAGCTGCTCTTTCTCTCTCTCTCATCTCTCCGACAGAGAGTCTCTCGCCTCACTCACTTGCTTCATTTGCTCCAGATGAGTATTGATGGTGTTACGGGGCTTTAACGCGCACATAAAGCCACCTCTCAGTACTAAATTGCGCTCTTTTTCGCACTTAAACCGTCAAATACACTCAAAATACCAGTCTTGGTGAGTATTCACGTAAACAACTGAGAAAGAAAACACACGTGTAACAGTATAATGGATCCGTGCATTAAAACTGTAAAGACCTTGTTGTGTACGAGAACTACAGTAGTTGAATGAAACTGTAAATCAGGGTCATATTGCATTCATCACATCGGCTCATTTAAAGAATGAAAAGGAAAAAGATGTTAATTTATTGTATAAATGTTCCAGTTTTATTTGAATTGGTGGGTACAAAGAGAAAAACAAAAGAACGCAAAAAACCAAACCAAACACCAAACGTGAGAATCAGGAGTCGATCCTGGTGTGCGATGCGGTGCGGCGTTCACATACACTCGTGTGTTTGTGCGACGTGTGAAATGTGTGGACATTCATTAAGGACAAAAGACACGTACACACTGCGTTACATCGGTTATCAAAACAACTGTTAACAGAACAGATGCCATGGTCTCACACACAACCGAGCTGTTTTAGTTCAGATGTCGCTCTATTATATAGATCCGTTTCTGTACATATATAATACTGTGTGTTTATAAAAGATCTCTTAATTACAAGTCAGGTCTCCCTATAGTCATTATTGCAATGAATTATTACCTAAGATGCTTTATAAAAGAATCGTGTTCAGCTTTTACTACTGGTCTATTTACATTTCAGTCCAAAAAAAGCAAGCGGCTCCCAGTGGCTTCTTCTTGAAGAAATCCCGTCGAGATGATAAAAGTTGTCCCCCTTCGTGGCTCCTGAGAGAATATCTACATACGGTTTAGTAAATACAGCTAGTGATCGTGGACCATGTCGTAAATATGCCGTTTTGCGCTCGAGTGAGTTAATACGTCTAATGCAGGTTCGCTGATGTCGGACGGCTAAACACAGAAGCGCTGCTAATGTCTTTACATTTACAGTTTACTGGTCTTCTACGTGATTCTTCGGCGATGATGTTTGTCCCCTTCAGGATAAGGCATCATGGATCCTTGATGCGCGACAATGTCAAAACGTTCGTATCTGTGCCGTCCCAACTCGTTTACAATTGTTGACGTCTTTTCCGAGGGCTGAAAGAGTGTGAGTTGTTGGTTCTTTTCAGGTCTGTCACGTCCGAGTCCTGGTTCGCACAAGCCGGCGACGACGTGGCTCTCCCGTGGTTGCGTGAATCTGAACTTCGGTAGAGGGGTAAGATGGTTTAAGGCACAAGGTGAGTTTTTGGTTTCTATGGGAGGTCGGAGGACACCACAGCGAGGGCGGGGCCGTGTCGGAAGGAGGGGCCAGAGCGCACGGCCTTAGGGCAGTCTGGCGTCAGGACACGCCCGTTTTCCCCCAGGCTGCCCGTGATTGACAAGCGGGCCTTGTTTCTCATGGCTTCCGAGAAGGTGAGCTAGAGAAGGGGGCGGGACGAGAGGCGGAGTCAGAATATGTGGAACTCTCTGGGGGAGGGAAACAATATGCAAATGACACAGTGACATCACAACGGAACCACTCGACCACATTCACAGTGACAGAACGGAGAGAAGCTCAAGGCCGCCACAAACAAATACAGAAAACATCTCAAAATGTACAACATGGCTAGACATCTGCATTTCTAACGCAAGCGTGCAGCCCTTCGCTCGTGTTTCCGCTGATTCTAGAGTTTTGATTGTACAGTGTCCCGTAACACTTTATATGTTCATACTGCTAATGTTTCATGAGCAGGGGTTTCGAGGTCAGTCTCATGTGAAACGTTATTCGGTATCAGTACAGCATTATAGATTGGTTTGCTGATGCCACTACAACAAAAGAAAGTGAAACGCAACCGAACATCATTAAACCAACAGCCGTTTGATCTATAATGCCCTACTCGTACCAAATAACACATTGCTACGGTCTACAGCAGCAGATCTCAACTGGTTTTGCTACGAGACTGAACGGTATCAGAATGGTTGGTTATCTTTAACCCTTATATTATGTTCAATTGAGTTGTGTGAAATACTAGAGGATTTTTCTCTATTAGGGTTATGAACATGCATGCAAGGTTTCCAAATTGATTTGTTGTACAAGGTGCGCATGAAATTTATATTACGATTATGATTTCGCCTACATATTCATGGTTAAAAAAACAGGTTTTGATGTATTTTGTCAGTGTCTCAGCTTTACATTCATGCATTTAGCAGAAGAAATTTACACTGCGTCGATGGCATACATTTTTATCAGCTCATTCGGGTTTATTTAAATGGGAATTGAACCAAGTCCCGTTGAGAGAAGTCATTTCGCTCACCTTAGAAACGCCTCCCGTCGCTTCGAATGGGGAAACATCAAATGAATTTTGTTTCTAAACGCTCGAATCATGACAAAAAAACTGCATTTTTCAGGCTGGATCAAGCATCTGACTTTACCTCTCGGCCTTCACGTGCTTTCAGAATTATCGTAAATACGAGTTTCCTAAGTAAAAATTCTCCCATTTCGAAACTTGACTGGGATGAGCTCCTAATCACGATGTCAGAAGTGGGAATTTTCAAATTTCCGATCGCACGTGAAGGCAGGACTTATTCCGCCATATTGCGCGTAATAATACAAGTGCACAGTCTTTCTATAAAGCCTTTGAACACGCGATCTTGCCGTTGCGAGCGCCACACATCTGCTTTAGGAACGCACACAGAATAAGTGCTTTTCACACTTCTGTTTTACAAAAGGTAAAAAATACTGTTTATAAAATGTGGAAAAACGGTTTTAAAAAGTTTTACTGTTACCTGTTTTGTTTTTTTTAATAGTGTAATTTTTGGTGAATTGCATTGAATCCAATGAGAGTCATTTTCACCCGCACCATAAAAATCGCATCAAGAATTATTAACATAATGCAAGGGTTAAACAGTTTATTGGTTGCAAATGACTTTTGCGCCAAAAAATTGAGCTTTTGATATATTATGATTATTCAGCATTTCTTTTTGTCCATCAAAAGCCGCCAGTTGAGAAGTGCTGGTCAATGGCAGAGAGCTTCATCTTTAAAGCATCTCTGAAGAAGAAGTTGGTAAGCAGCATTCCTTTATAAAGTGTTTGAAGGTTGAACGCTAAGACGTTTGGTTTGGTAATAATTGGAGATCCTAATGCACCATGGCAGGTTTGTCCATGTGTTGGTGTTAGTCAGCTTGTGCCGTTTGTTTTAATGCAGGTGTCTGAAACAGAAAGCCAACAGTGCAAACACCAGCAACTGCAGCCAGGAAGACCAAACCAATGCAATCCCAACATGTTCTAGTCAAGGCAACTCCAGAAACAAATGCCATACGAAAAAACAAACAAAGGAACGACAAGCGACAGAAATGAAAGGATCTCTTTCAGAAGTAAACAAACGTAAGTAAAGGAAAGTTTGTAAACTGAAGGATGGGAAGCTGTCACAACATTAGCGGACGTCTGCTGCAGCTATAGACAGACGAGGGTCAGGCCGAACCCCTGCGACCGCAAGCAGACTGTCTGTCCTACCCCTATATCTTTACTGCGTCAGAGCCGTACACGTTGTATCCCTCTCTATAAGTCGCTAAGTTCTGCACACTGTGCGTTGGGCTGGGAGCGGGGCTAAAATTCAGTTCGGCCGATTCCACCTTCAGTTTCTTGGCCTCGGCGCGGGACTTATAGCAAAACTCGACCAGGGCCACCAGCATGGCCAGACCCAGGCCGCCCACCAGGATGTAGAAAACTCCCGCCACGTTGCTCAGGCTCAGCGCCTGCGAGCTCTTGTCCTGGAAGCCGGGGATGCGGGGGGAAGGAGGGAGAAAAGACAGTGTTAGGGATGCGGGAAGTGGCGAAACGGAGACTCAAACACATTTACACATGGCAGATATTCAATGACACTTCATTTACGAGTCAGAATATGGTAAATTCCATTACAGACAGCTTTAATTACTGGTGCCAGTGATTTCAACATCATTGTAAAGTTATAAACGGAATGAAATCCAATGTTATTTAGACTTCAAATATGAACAGAAGAGTTATGATTTGAATGTTTTCGGTGGTTTAGCCTAATTTACTTACTGGTTTCTTCAGCATTTGGGGGAAAAAACCCCTTGTAACTAATTATATAGTATTTATACTTGTTGTAAAATGTTTAAAATGCACTTAAATAATTTTTGAATATTTAATATATGATATATTTTGAAGAAATATATGTATCAAACTGGGGGAAATATTTAAATTATTTTATTTTATTTTAATTTTATTTAAATTATTTAAATAATAGTTCATTAAAATTATATTTAAGAATTGAAATGATGTTTTACTTTAAAATTATTTTGAATATTTTTCAAAAATATATTTTTATATAATCTGGCTCTCTCTAAGATAGCTTTAAATAACCATATGAAATGTTCTACAGCCCTAATGGGTTTCTACCCACTAGCCCTGAAACTAATTGAGTGAATAAGTGAATATTATTAGAGTAAAATTGGCCACTGTAGTCCTTCTAATGGTGCACTATTCTCTCTAATTAGCTGTCCATTTTAATTAACTCATCCATTTTACTGTAACAAAGCTGCATTCTAAAAAAAAAAAAAAAAAGAACTCTATTATGATGTCATATGCCGGGTTCCTACTCAGTTTGGAACAGTATGGAATTTGATTGAAGTCATTTCCAGGCCTGGAAATGTATGGAAACAAGAAAAGAGTATGGGAAATATTTGTCTGTTTTCTAAAATAAAAAATGAATAATTTCTAAAAAAATAAATTCATCACACAAGCAGAGTGTTTTCATGGCAAAAGTTTAGCGATTGACTGAATGAATTCAATGCACATGTTTACTTTAGCATAAGTGTGTCTCTCTTGAACTTCACTAAACAAATGCAACAGTTAAAGAGCAAACAATCATTTAATTCACTGTACTTTGCTGTTTGTTGATCATGCAAATCAAACCACGATTATAGTAAAGTATAGACGATAGCCTTGTGGGCAGCACGCCGACATATAGCGCCATTGCGCTTCGGGTGACTCGAATTCGAGTCCTTTCCCGATCCCGTCCCTTTCTCTCTCTCTCTCCCATTTTGCTTCCTGTCTGCATACTGTCCTATAATAATAAAGTAACGCATTACAATATTCTGTTACATAGTTAACGTAACACATTACTTCCGTAAAAAGTAATTGAGTTACTTTTTCTCGCCTGGGCTGGGCTTTTAATTTTTAAATAATTAAATAATTTTAAATAATTTGGCAAATATAAAGGCCCTTTCACATCAAAAGTGAAACGAATAAGCCTAAAGCTGAAGGAAATGAAAATTCACGCCTGTACACTAGAGGGCGCAGCTCAAACAAACAATAGGATGCAGAAGAAGAAAGTTCAACAATAAACAGAAAAATTAAACTCATATGTGATGTTTATATAAAGTCATTTTTGTTGGTTAGTAGTGGATTGGTCGACCGCTTACAGCACGTGTCGGAAATGAAACGCCCATTACCATATTTGATGGATCATCGAAGGTCAGTAGCAAAATATATAACGTGAGATTAAAGGATATTTGTGTAATTTAACATTTAATTATTGCAGGTTTGCGTAATATTCTGAGTTTGCATTACACTGTTTTTATTTGAAAGATTATTTAATATGTTTATGTGCAAGTGAGATGAGTAAATGCATGCTCAGATTTAGTCTAGAACTAAAATAACCATCATGTTTACACACAACACCTCTGCACGATTTCTCTCAACATGGTCAATAAATTAGAAAAAAGTAACTTGTGTTACTTATTTGAAAAAGTAACTCTGATTTTTTTTGTTGTAAATTTAAAATTAATGCGTTACTTTACTAGTTACTTGAAAAAGTAATCCGATTACTTAACTCACGTTACTTGTAATGCATTACTCCAACACTGGTAATAAAGCGTTTTAGGTTTCTTCTCATTATTTAAATGCATGTTATCACTTTGCGTGAAAAAAAACAAAAAAACTGAAAAAATATTTACAGATGATTG
>CM076076.1:32972971-33165471 GCA_038088235.1 Zacco platypus
ACACACACACACTCTCTCTCTCTCTCTCTCACTTTCATCTTTATGCTATTTCTCTTGCTTTCCCCTGGCTTTACTCTCAGCGACTCTGTTAATAGTAGATTGTGTGTGTGTGTGTGTGCTGATATGGATCGTTGTATTCCTTTTTCATTCCTTCCCTGTTGGCTATACAATGCGCAAGATGCGGTCTGTACTCTCTGATGTTAGTCTTACACGGGCTGTCTTACAACTGTTACATTGCAATGCATTTATTCTGCTGTTTTACATTAAAGAAAACTGAACAACAGCCAACCATTTGCATCTGCGTTTGTCGTGTGCCTGTATAGAGAATCGAAACTGACAAATATTTCAAGTGCAAATGTAGATTTAAGCAAATTGAGATATCCAGTAGGATGATTTCAGAAACCTGGAGATGTCTTACTGACACCAGAAGGGAATAAATGAGAGAGAGAGACAGATGTGAGAGAGACATCCTCAGTGTTTGCACAAGCATGTCGCATTTGATGATGAAATGAGAAATACAGACGATGACATGAAACACTTTATGCCGCACAGTGAAAAAGTGCAATTGTTACTTTAAATGAAATCGATTTTACAATCACAATGTGATGTATTTATGATTTGTGAAACAAGAAAAAATGTAGAGCAGGACTTATGGGCTAGTTAATATATTGGAATTGTGTACTAAGAAAGTAGATTAATTTTTTAATGTTGACTTTTACCTTTCATTGGTGCAACATAATAGTTAAACATTGTTCTTTTGGATGTTACCATATGAAAACAAAACGTTTTTGCGTTGTACATACTGCATACTTCATATGCTGTTTTTAAAAATAGCAGGCAGAGTGCAGTATATACTATGCAGTATTCACATGCATTGTTCAGTTTTTCAGCCCTGTGTGGAGACTCATACCGCTCAGCGTCTTCCATCTAAAACCTCTTCACCATCTCGTCTGTGTTTACTGAGCATCCTTGGGTGTGACGTCGCAGGATTACAGAAGTAAGTTTTAAAAAACTGTGTGTTCAGATGGTGAACAGTTCAATGTTAAAGTGCCCCTGTTATGCTTTTTCAGATAATACCTCCCATGCAGTAGCTGTTTGTGCATGTAAAATGTCTGCAAAGTTTCAAAATGCAAAAGTTTTTGTCTCCTAAAAGAAAGATTCGATTCTGAACTGCTGAAACGAGTCGTTAGTAATTCAGTCTCACTTCTTGCTAAACCTACGTAGGTTTGTAACTAATTTGCATAATGCCAGCCTGTGGTTTTCATTGGCTTCTGGTGAACGATGTATACGTTGCCCCGCCTTTAAACGCTGTAGTATCTGAGACTGGAAGAGTTTGGTTCGTGTTGTTCATGTCGAGAAGACGCTGTTTTCTGCTGCCAAAGCAAATCCACGATTTGATTGATACGGTAAAAACCAACGCCAGCGTTACTGTTTCACTGTGAATCAAAATATGGTAATGGGCGTTTCATTTCCGACACGTGCTGTAAGCGGTCGACCAATCACAATAGACTGAGCCAGCAATAATCAGAGCGGAGCAGCTCGCAGAAAGGCGGGTTTAGAGAGACCAAATCTTCGAACGAACCGTTTCAGGCACTGAGAGAAAAGAGCTGATGCTGTAATTAATATTATGAGAAAATTTAAGTGTTTTTTGACCTTGGATGCATGTGAACCTGTTGTATGAGACCCCAAAACTAAATTAGGAGGCTTTTAAAATAGCATAACGGGGCACTTTAAAGGATTCGCCCAGGCATATGTGATATTTCAGGACCGAGACAGCAGGTGTTGTTATCCATTTTAGAGCGACAGAAGCACTTACGGCACCGTGTCAGGCTTTTTTTGCTGTAGATGGAAGATGTCTGTAATCACTAGCAGCATGTTTATATCTGTCCTGGAGAGTTTAAACGGTTGGGGTCAAAGGTCACAGTGCTGACATCAGTTTGCTGAACTGGCTGATAACAACACGAGGGTATAAAAAATGATGTGCGGTCAGTGAAATCCTTTCAGGTAGAACTGAATCTCCACACAGGTCAAAAACCGGCCACAGATCAAAACGCTCATTGAGAATCATTTCAGCTTACATACATCATGACAGAACATTTCCAATAATTATCTATTTAAAGACAACATGAAACGACATGTGCAACATATTTAACTTCCACAAGACTATTTGGCGGGAAATAATGCCATATTGATTGGATTGTTAATTAAAATATATTTTTTATATATATATATATATTTATTTTTTACCTACACACATACATTTTCCACATATATAAGGGTCATGTGACACTGAAGACTGGAGTAATGATGCTGAAAATTCAATTATTAATTTCAATGCTGAAATTATTACAATTATTTTAATAATAATAATAATAAGATCGACCCCAAACTTTTGAATGCTAATGTATAAAATACTGTGCACTAATGCATAATATTCAACAAGAGAACATTTATTTTTGGAAGTTAATTTCGATTTCATGTTGTCGTTAAGAATTTTAAGGAATTTTGGCATCCAGAAGATGGTGTGGTGTAAAACGTGCTGATGGTTTATGCAGAAACTATATGAGACATAATAGTTCATGAAGTGTCAGAAATGAGCAAAATGAGACACGTCAGAGAGAAATGCATTGGAAGAGTGCAGTGTTTACCTGAGCGCTGGTTCTGAAGAGGAAGAACAAAATTACACACACACACACACACACACACACACACACACACACAGCACTGTCTGTAAGAGCTCAAACTGTGATATCTTGTGGGATACAGGAGCTTTTGTCTCTGAAAAGTTTAAATGAAATAAAATGAAACTTTTAACACTTTCTGAGCAAAATAATAAACTTTTTATTAGGTTTTGTCATTGTGTCATATCCTTTTTATTATTGTTTTCTCCCGGAGATTCATTTATAAAGTTAGTAGCAGTAGCCTAATACCTTAAATTTGAAGAAATTTGACAAAATATGCAAAAAAAAATTTGCATATGCGTCTTTTGTTGAGTATCATATTTGACACATCAGACTTTTATGGATCATATAGTGAGAATATGGAGGAAAAACGGCTCAAAACTGCAAAATTATACTTTTTTTTTTGCAGATGTTGATATTTATATAGACAAAAAGTAAAATGTAATTCTGATGCTTGCAATGTAAATCAATGAGATCCTCATAACTAAAATGTATATAAATATCAGTCATATCTGTCTTAGTAAGATGACATTTTATGATCAAAGCTGTTGTTTTAAAACATATAATGCAATGCAACACAATAATTTGAACAAATAAACCTCTGATGATCATATTTGACACAAATTTTAACATGCTTTTCCTAAAAAGATAGATCAAGTAAATCATCTTGAAAAATAAAAGTTATTCTTACATTTACTTCATAAAACAGCAAAACGATGCGAGCTGAAAGTGGGCGTGTTTACAATTATACTTTTATTTGCTAAAAAAAGTGGCGTTTTGATCATATTGACCATTTAGAGGCCTTGAAATTTGTATATCAACTGATTCAACAGGGCTGAAAATAAACGGTAGTCACTCGTTTTAAGATGGATTTCATAATATATGCATGTTTCATAATGTTCATTAAAGTCAATATCAAAAAAATATGTTTGATTTCTATTGATACGATAAGTTTAATATATGTATACATATATACTGACCTTGACCACTTTTATTAGATTAAAAACAGCAACTGTATATGTGACCACAAAATATCACTGCATCACAGAGAGTACTGAGTGTGACAACTGAGAGAAAGACAGAACAGGCAGAAGAAAAGAGAGAAAGACAGCAGGAAGGAGCAGAAACAGAGAGAGAAGCACAGCAGGGTAGGTGGAATACTATAACAGCTCTGTGATTGGCCGGTTGTTATAGAACTCCACCCACCTTAGCTGCGATCCTTTGGGCGTGGCCACGCCGTAGCCCTTGGAGTCCAGATTCCCTCCGACCTTCATGGTGTCGCAGGGCTTCCTCTGCTCCGTGTACTCGTTCATCGTGGACTCCAGCAGGAAGGCGTATTTCCCCTTGGACTTGCGCACGCGCGCCACCCCCTCCGCCGTCGTCTTGGTGAAGACGGTGGGCTCGGCCGACTTCATGTAACTCCACATTTTTTCGTACACCGCAATCTTTGACCTCTAGAGGGTGCAGGAGTTGCAAAAAACATCAAATCAGTTTGCTGGAAACGGGAAGAAAACTAGATAAACTAGTCGCTACTGGAATATTTGAACAAAATAAGAGTCCCTCTCACAAAACAAACCTCGTTTAAAGGAGGCTTTTATCATCTTGAAGGGGTTTATTTTCTGTAAATGATCGACTGACTGTATATTTTCTTGCTCATTATGTGCATGCAATATTGTTTTGACCTGAAATTATTTTATGATGTAGACTGGAGTCTAACAAATGGTCGAATATACAGTAGTCAGTAAACGTTTCTACGCACCAGAGCTGCATTTATTTGATCAAAAATTCAGAAATGAGAATATATGTTAAAATGTAATTTATTCCTGTGATCAAAGCTGAATTTCCAGTCTTCAGTGTCACATGATCCTTCAGAAATCATTCTGATTTGCTGCTCAAGAAACATTTATGATTATAATCAATGTTGAAAAGCTCATATTTCTGAGGAAAATGATACATTTTATTTCTCAGGATTCTTTGATGAATAGAAAATAACAGCATTTATGTGAAATAGAAATAGAGATTATAAATGTCTTTTACTGACACTGTTGAGCAATTTCATGCGTCCTTGCTGAATAAAAGCATTAAAGGGGATCTATAATGCTCCTTTCACAAGATGTAACATCAGTCTCTGGTGTCTCCAGAATGTGTGTCTGAAGTTTCAGCTCAAAATCCCCCACAGATCATTTATTGTCGCTTGTCAAATTCGCCTCTATTTGGGTTTGAGCAAAAACACGCCGTTTTTGTGTGTGTCCCTTTAAATGCAAATGAGCTGCTGCTCCAGAAGAGGGCGGAGCTTTAACAGCTCAACAACAACAAAGCTGGAGAATCTCACGCAGACAAAATGAGGAAAGTGTTCATCCTTACATTGTTCAAACCGGAGTCGACACTGATGGAGAGACTCAGGAAGAAGTTCAACTTTTAGACGTTTCTGAACGGTTAGTGGATAAATTGATGTAGTTGCTGTGGAGTTGATCAACTCATCACTAGCATGTGTCGTCATGTTCGTCTTTTTTCCTTGAATTGACCCTCGTTTGTGAAGCAGTCCGGCGTAAAATGACGGCATCAACAACACTCGACTACAACAACTCTTCCTCTTCTCTAAAGCAGCCCAACATGACTCCGCCCCCTTTGTTGAGTGTTCTCAGGGGCGGGGTTTATGTAAATTTTAGGGTTAGTGATGTCACAAACCCGGGAAGAAGCTCGTTGTAGTCCTTAAACAGTGATTTCTGTAAAAGAAAATATCTCTCTTTGTATTGAACTTCTAGTGTCGTAACTTGTTTAGCACTGTGTAGTCAGCTCTGAAGAGTACACTACTGAGATGGATGGGTCTAATATGGCTGAAAAGTGTGTTAGTCCTGTGGGATACCGTATTTGACGTGCTGGTGTCCCAGTGTGTCTTGTACTCGATCATTTATGCCTCTTTCATACACAGGCTCAGTCACAAGCTCTAGTATGTGAGAGAAAAGCAGCGGGCCGTGACGGACAGCCGGCCCATAATAATGTTTGTCACGTCCAGTCTGGAGCGAAGCGCTGTAGTGCCGTTACACTCCAAAATAAAACATCACACACGCACACGAATAAACAACACCCTCGGCAAACCTGTGCTCAGACACAAACGCCCAACAACAAATGACAAACAGACTCACGCGTTAGTCCAAACACAACGGGACGCCTGACATTTACTTATTCCCTGGGTTACTGATCAAATGCTTCTCGCCAGTACATCAGCGACGCTCTGCAGAGGAAGTGAGACGGGCCGCCACAGTTACTGTGATGGGAGACTGAGACGGATTAGACTTTATATTGCCGCAAAATCTAAACCGTATTAATCACACAGCTCTCTATATAAAGTTCGATATATATATATATATATATATATATTCTATCTAACTTTATCCACATACATACAGAACACTCATGTAGGGCGATTTATAGCAAATCACAACTGCTTTATTGCTTGTATTGTCGCAAAATGTAACTATGTTATCACACAGCACTATATATATATATATATATATATATATATCGCATACATTAATGATCTCAACTGCTTGATTGCTTGTATCCTCACAATATTGAACTATATTATCAATCAGCTACTTATGTAGTTGTATATATATATGTATATACAGAGTAGGTTACTTTTAAAATGTATTTCATTACAGATTACCGAATACAGGCTTTAAAAAGTAATTTGTATTCCGGTACATTACCCAAGTTTTGTAACTTAATCGAAATACTTTGGAAAACTAATAAGCATGTAACACAAAAAAGGTAATTGCGAGTTTTTATCTCACAATTCTGATTTATTTCTCTGAATTGCGTGATATAAAGTTGCAATTGGGGAAAAAAAAGTCAGTATTGCAAAACGAGCAATTTTCCAGAAAAAAAGTCAGAATTGCGAGAAAAGATGTCAGAATTGAGATATAAACTCACAATTGCAAGAAAAAAAGTCCAAATTTCAGGTTATCACATTATAACTTGCAGTTGTGAGTTTACATATCCCAATTTTGACTTCATAAAACGCAATTGTGAGTTTAAATCTCGCAGTTCTGTGAAAAATAAGTCAGAATTGTGTGATTAAAAAGTCGCAATTACCTTTTTTTACAATTACATGGACTCACAAGCAACATGAAAACAGTCGTGGATCATGCAGTAATGACGGGACAGTTCAGATTTTAGGGTATGTACATTTTTAAATGGGCCAATTTTTATAAATTCAGTCATTTTGTCTTATGTATATGTAAACATCTGTTATGTGAAATAGCTTATTCAGGACGGTACTAGATAAAAAATAACATGCAATTTTTATGATCCCTCTTATTTAGTTAAAATTATTAAAATGTTGGGTGTGAAACTTTTGAACAGAAATGAAACGAAAATCGAGAATCATCAATTTCTGTTTACATGAATGTTTAAATGACATTAAAATTCAAAGTAATCACTTTGGTAATCTAAAATACTTTTCAGATGTAACTGTAATCTGATTACCACCCATTTAAAATGTAACTGTAATGAAATACAGTTACTCAAATTTTCTATTTTAAATACGTAACTAAGTTACTAGTATTTCAAACCTGATTATATATATATATATATATTATATCCAACTTCATCTAAATACATAAAGTACACTCATGTAAAGCGTCATACACTATATAGCAAATCTCAACTGCTTGACTTTTTGTTATATCGCAAAATGTTACTTTATTATCACACAGTTATTTATGTAAAGTTGTATATATATTACATATATTATGTCCAACTTTATCTGCATTCATAAAGTACACTCAAGTTAAGCAATATATACACTATATAGCAAATTCAACAGCTTAATTTTTTGTTTCATCGCAAAATGTAACTATATTATCACACAGCTCTACACAGTAAAAACCCCAGAGTTAAATCAACTCTGCTCAGATAACATTTGGTCCCTCTCTAAATAGTGTTACAGTAACACTGAAGCAGAGTTAAAGTTAATGAGATAATTAAGCAATTAATTAAGCGATGATTGAACATTAATGATGAACACCTGCTGTTAACAAGCAGAATCTCTGAAGAAAAGAGAAACACAAGAACAACAACTGACTTCAGCCACAGTCTTAGATGAAATCAACTGACGATAAAAGACATTCAATCTCTGAAGAGTGTAACTTTAACACTAGTTCAGTGTGACTTTAACACTATTTAGAGAGGGACCAAATGTTATCTGAGCAGAGTTGATTTAACTCAGGGGTTTTTACTGTGTATATAGCCTATGCAGTTGGATATATAAATATGTTTTGAATATGTATACTTGCAGAGGGTGATATGTGTGTGTGTGCATATATATATATATATATATATATATATATATATATATATATATATATATATATATATATATATATATGTATATAAATATATATATATATATATCGTCACTAAATGTAAACTATATTATTGCCCAGCGCAAATTTGCTAAGTGCGACTACAAGGCATGAAGATATTATAAACATTAACATCATGATTTCCTGTGAAGCTGCTTTGAAGCAATGTGTATTGTGAATAGCACTGACACGACTAGATTAGTAGACAGAAAGAAAATATGGCGGAAAGAGTGAGATGGGGTCAAAGTGCGAGAGACGGATCGGAAAACAGAATGAGGTGTCAGGGGGAGTGAAACGGTTTGGCAGAAAGAAGGTGAGACAGGTTAGTGCAGATTGTGTGATAGATCGAAGCAGAGAGAGCGAGACAGATTGATGGAAACCGAAAGGCAGCGAGACTGAGAAAATGAATGTTTTCCCATGTAGTCGTGAAGCATCGCACCATCTGTGTATGACAACAGGGAGACAGATACCGAGTGAGACGCATGCAGCGCTGCTCAGTTAATTAATGAACACACCATTCATTCAGCTCACACTCATTCTCTCTAATATTACCCGTCTCTCTCTCTCCAACTATCCGTCTTTCTCCCTCGATCACTTTCTCTTTGCTCTCTGAGTAAATTGCTTTTTAGCTCCTCTCCAGGCGGCAGACAGTTTCTCTATAATGTGAGTGCAGGTTTAGCTCTTATACTCTTTACAGTCTGATTTAATTTCTGATCTATTACTGTAATGACTGAACTTGAATGTGCATATCAGCCTGGTCTGTCTGTCAATATATATATACATATATAGGGGTACATGTATTTGTCCCGAACCCTTCGGTACGAACATCACAGTTCGGACGAATACAGTCAGTCACAGGCGATCCACACTCCAGTCCAGAAGGGGGCGCGCGTGTTAATGCAACAGTTTGCACTGCCACAACAGGAAAAAGCACAGAAGAAGAAGAACAGACCATCTATGCATAGATATGTTTACATGTAATCTCTCAACCAGCGTTTCAGTCGAGGAAAAACAGTTAATAAAACAGCTTGAGAATAATATCTAAGATTTACCTCAGGCAAGTCATTCATTGTTCACATCATGTTAAAGTTCACTAGAGAAATTAAGCATTTCATTAAATATATGCACTATATTAGCTTGTATATTCGTTATATTTACTTTACCTATTAGTAATAATGTTAATCATTTAATATATGTTTAAAACTTGAAAACAAGTTATGACAGTAACTGTATAAATGACTAATTGATCCTTCGCAAAGACCACTTTAGCTTAGTCACGCCACACATCATGTTCTCACGCTGTGAAAAATTCATCGCGGAGCAAAGAGGACACTGATAACGTATGAAACAGTTTCATATTTAATATATCGTAATGTTTTAAAGAAGTTTAATCAATAAAAAGCGTCTAGTGTGTGTTTAATGTGTGGTGACAGATCGCTGTAGCTCCTCGTGAACCGATCATCTCTTCATACTAGTTCATTTATAGCATCAAATAAACATGAATGAACATCAGAAGGAATGTTGTTTCAAGACGTGATTCAAGTTCACCAACGTTAATCTACTAACTCCCCTGACTGCTTTGTCGGACAAAATAGCGGATTCTGGATTATGATTGGTCAGATCACCTGTCAATCAAACCGTTTGCGAAGGGTCAATTAGAGTAATAATTTAGAAGTTAATGCAAAACCTGCCTTGTGTCCAATTTACGTGCTTTTTTATTTGTTTGAGTGTTGATTATTATATCTTAAAAATAAATATTTAGTAGAATTTAATAATTTGGGCTCTATTGTTAATTGTAACCTTTAATATTATAGTAATGCTCAAGAAAATGCTCGCTTTATATAGTTTACAGCATTAGCAGAGGGAATTTTTGTTTATTCTTAAGAAAATGTTAATTATAATTACATTTATTTAAAGAGAGTGACACGATTTGTTCACGGTTTAATAAAAAAAGAAGCAATTTTATGTTCATATGTTTTACATTTATGTTTAATCATTCTAATATTCGGATTTGCTGCTCAAGAAACATTTCCGATGGAAAAACAGTTAATATTTTTATGGAAACTGCAACATTTTGTTTTTCAGGATTCTTTGATGAACAGAAAGTTCAGCATTTATTAGAATTTTTACTGTCACTTATGATTAATTGAATGCATCCCTGCTGAACAAAAGTACAAATTTCTGTCAAAAAAATCCAAATAAAATATATATATTGTCACACCACCCTAGAGTGAATCATCAATCTAAATGTTGAATCTAAACAAGCATTAATATTGCTCTCTCACCCTAAAGAACTCTTTAGTGGAACCGGAATCAAGAGTCCCGTAGGCGATTTCCGTCTGTTTGGCGAGGTCTTCTGCGCTCTCGATTGGCGACACCATTCTCTCCACGGTGAGGAAGGCGGCCAGGTTTGCCGTGTAGGAGGAAATGATGATGAGAGTGAAGAACCACCAAACTCCTCCAACTATACGCCCAGACAGAGACCTGAGACCCAGACAGAGACAAAGAAAATGTTCAATTAAACAAGATCAGTTTTAAAATCACAACACATACATTTAGATTGAGACTTCAAGCTGTAGAGTAAATAAAATGGATTTGATACTGTTCAATTTCAGCTTGTGAATCTGACATGCCTCCATCTGATTACTCCGTTTGTTCTGAAGACGTTATGCAGCATGAAATACCTCATATATAATCCGCGGTTTCCATTTGTTGACACGCAATCATCAATTCAGAACAGGCACGGAGATTGATTGCACTAATACACTTTTATTTAGAGCGTTCTCGCATCAATCAGTCGTATAAAAATACATGCACACAGCGTCAGGACAGCTTTTGCGAGTCTGCAGAAGACGGACATATTACAGGCATTGTTTGGAGACAATTGACTCTTCGCAAACGGTTTGATTGACAGGCATTCTGACCAATCATAACCTCGAATCCGTCATTTTGTCCGTCAAAGCGGTCAGGGGAGTTAGTAGATTAACGTTGGTGAACTTGAATCACGTCTTGAAACAACATTCCTTCTGATGTTCATTCATGTTTATTTGATGCTATAAATGAACTAGTATGAAGAGATGATCGGTTCACGAGGAGCTACAGCGATCTGTCACCACACATTAAACACACACTAGACGCTATTTATTGATTCAACTTGGCTAAAAAAAAGGTTTCATACGTTGTCAGTGTCCTTTTGTATTTTTCACAGCGTGAGAACATGATGTGTGGCATGAGAGCGCATAGCAACAGTAACTAAAGGGGGCGGGGCTTTGCGAAGGATCAATTAAGCTCAATGAGCTTCTATTATTTTCTTCTTTAAAGACTCATTTTGTACAATGAAAAATGATTTATTAAGTTTATTGCAGAAGAAAATACCATTTCAGTCTTTCTACGACATAATATCATGTTTAATTGTGTTATTTGCCGTTATTATTTGCGAAATTTACCAGCAATTGTTCGAAAGTGTGCAAATAAGTCAAATGTTTATTAGATTTCATTTTGCACATTTTTTCTTTGTTATTTCAGACTCTGGAACAATCTCAGGTCTTACTTCACAAGATGGTAATATTTCATTACTTTAGCAATGACTTTACAATATTCCAAGAAGTGACAGAAGACTCATTATAGCTTCTAAGACTGCAGCGGCGCGCCTGCGAGACCTGCAGTAAATCCAGAAAGAATTACAGTCTTCAAAAAGAATCCAAGATCTCATTAAAAACGCGTCATTCTCTCACTTTAGACTAATCTACTGAAACACACCACGAGCTACACTGACCTGAGATCATCAATAAGAATGGCAGAACACGCAGATACGTTCGAAAGCCGTAGTAAAATTTAATTACCCTAAAATACCAGGGAAATGCGTTTTATACGGCAGTACGCTGCAGGGAACGGAAGCTGTGATGATAATAAACTCTTACAATGTCTATATTGTCAAGCCAAACTGGTCCTGAGAAGAGAACAAAGCCATCTCTACACCTCATCATTTCAACAAAAATCTTGCAAAAATAAATAAAATGGAAAGGAAAATGAGACTATAAATAAGCAAACATCAACTCTGTCTTCTGTATTGAAATGAACGTGAAGAATGTGTTGATCTTTGTTTACACTTTGGTATTATTTAAAAGTCAAGTTCGTTTTTTTATTTCTATAGAAGTCTGCCTGTTCGCAATACCTAATGTTTTAAAAGCGTTTACAGAAAAAAGGCTGCAAAGTAACGCAAGGCAAGAGCTGTGCAGCCAACGAGATAATATATTTTATTTTAAAAAGTCATTCTAACCAATCGAGTTGAAGATGCGGGTTGAGTTATGTGGAACTGGACCAATCATGAGTGAATTTCCATGCTGCTATTATCCAATTATAGCGTCCCACGGGATGTGAGGGGCGGGGCGAAGCAGCAGCAGAGTTCAGAGTAAATAACACGACTTCAGAAAGGTTTAAAATATAATGATTCATATATATATATGAATGTTTATATGTGTTTTATCATGGATTTGTGTTTTAGGTAGTTGTTTCCATCAGCGGACACAGAGCCTGTCGAGTCGAGTGCTGAAATGTTTCGGATGATCGCTTTATGTGTCATACCGGTAAGCGTTTTTTTTGTTATTATATGTGATTACGTGAAGCAGAAGTGGAAAAATAAACAGTAGGTTCCTGGAAAAGTGCACTACGACTACTTGCATCGAACTTCTCCTAAAAAACCGTCTGCGGTTAATTTTGTTTGTAGACGACTTTGTCTGCTATTTTATTTTGATATACTTTTATAAATTTAGGACACGTTTGACTTAAAGGGATAGTTCACCCAAAAATGAAAATTGTCATTTACTCTTCCTCAAGTTTTTTCTTGCATGACATGCAAGAAAAAAAAATCAATCGTGCGAACAAAATGCGCTTTCACGCAGTAAAAAAATACATTGCAGAGCAAAGAGGACACTGACAACGTATGAAACAGTTTCATATTTAAAATATCGTAATGTTTTAAAGAAGTTGAATCAATAAATAGCGTCTAGTGTGTGTTTAATGTGTGGTGACAGATCGCTGTAGCTCCTCGTGAAGCGATCATCTCTTCATACTAGTTCATTTATAGCATCAAATAAACATGAATGAACATCAGAAGGAATGTTGTTTCAAGACGTGATTCAAGTTCACCAACGTTAATCTACTAACTCCCCTGACCGCTTTGACGGACAAAATGGCGGATTCTGGGTTATGATTGGTCAGATCGCCTGTCAATCAAACTGCTCAATAGCACTCACTCCTGTTGCGTGTCCTCTGTGGTGTTTAGGACTCCACATTGGCAATAACGTCATTATAAATCACTCAAAATATATATATTGAATCTGAGGAGGACGTTTCGGGGGAAACTAACTCTAATATTTCGAATCTGGGCTGCAATACTCATTTTAACCACATATTGCACACTGCACCTTTACATCCAAATCCCGTTCCAAATGCTTACTGTATTAATGCAACCAGATGTGAAAGCGCCTTTACACTGATAGAATGAAGTCATAATGTAACTTCTCATGTCAGCTGGCTTCATTTTCTCTGACGGCCCTTCAGATCGTCTAGTTATGATTTCAATTCATAGTCCAGTTCAGTAGTCCATGTGTATTTAAAGCACATGTGTGTGTATTTGTAGTGTGTGTGTAACTCGTGTTGTCATTGCACAGCAGAGAGAGAGAGATTGGGGGGAGAAGAGCGAGAGCAAGAGCGAGAGCAAGACACTGACCCTATCTAAAGTGTCATGTCCTCAGAGAATACCTGTACTGATGAGAGAGCAAAATCACGCCTTTAAAGGACAAATCTCTCGACCGCCCTCTCTCTCTCTCTCTCTCTTTGGATGGGTTGAGAGGCTGCTGGATGAGGTGATAATACAGTCCTTTTGATGCCTGTGTGTGATTGTGTTTATTTATGAGCATCTCCAGCGCTGCTGATGCGGAGTCTGAGCGTGTGCCATCGCCATGGCGATGATGTATAGTTTGCGTTGTTTTAGTATCACTGAAGGAATTTATGCAAATCAGGCGACGGTGGAGGATGGATTTATTGGGCCGCAGTTCTGAGCTCTAGGTGGCTGAGCATCACTCCTGAATCGGCTTGTTAATATTCCGAAAGTGTGCCATAACACTCCAGAAAATATTTATTTATGATTTATATATTGCATGTAAAATTTCCATGCATTTGTATCACATAGTTTTACCATAAATGAATATGTTTAATGCCATGCATTTTTTTTTTTAGTCATACATAAATGAAACCAGTAATAAACCGGGTTTATATATTTATCATCAATACATCAAATTTCTTTCAATCTCATAAATATGAACTAATTGAATATTTATCCATGTTCGTACTTTTTCACTAAATACACTTAAATGAACGGATTCTAAGCACCTTCAATGAATGCATTTTGAAAATATCATTTTATGTGCAATTCAATTACATTTATGCTTAAATATGCACCACTACAATGATCATCTCCAGCGTTTGATGAATTACTGCTGCTATGATCACTCAAAAAACGTTTCTTCTCAATAAAATTTCCACAAAGTTTATTACATTTGGTCTGTTAGTTCCTCTGATATTGTGTATTTAAATTAATGAGGCTAGAATGCTTCATCAGCCAATCAACATCTGGAACTGTTAGTAGATATTACAACACTTACATTGTTTAAGTGTATCATGCAATAAATTGGGCGATGATTGAGTGTTTTAATGCATTATATTATTTAAATGAATGACTGTGAATATTTTATTAAATTTATTACAAAACAAACAACTGATGGAAAAAACAAAATCTACAGTCAATCTTGTCAGCGGTGTTTTAGTGGGGATATGCTTTTATCCACAGTGACTTTCAGTTTGTTGCATCCAAGACATTAGTTCATGGATTGTCTGGGAATCAAACACATGATCTTGGTGTTCATGCTCTACTATTAGACTGATTCAAATCTGGTAACCTTCTTTGTGGCCAGTTCATTAAATGGGACCTATAATGCCTCTTTCACAAGATGTAACATCAGTCTCTGGTGTCTCCAGAATGTGTGTGAAGTTTCAGCTCAAAATCCCCCACAGATCATTTATTATCGCTTGTCAAATTCGCCTCTATTTGGGTTTGAGCAAAAACACGCCGTTTTTGTGTGTGTCCCTTTAAATGCAAATGAGCTGCTGCTCCAGAAGAGGGCGGAGCTTTAACAGCTCAACAACAACAAAGCTGGAGAATCTCACGCAGACAAAATGAGGAAAGTGTTCATCCTTACATTGTTCAAACCGGAGTCGACACTGATGGAGAGACTCAGGAAGAAGTTCAACTTTTAGACGTTTCTGAACGGTTAGTGGATAAATTGATGTAGTTGCTGTGGAGTTGATCAACTCATCACTAGCATGTGTCGTCATGTTCGTCTTTTTTCCTTGAACTGACCCTCGTTTGTGAAGCAGTCCGGCGTAAAATGACGACATCAACAACACTCGACTACAACAACTCTTCCTCTTCTCTAAAGCAGCTCAACATGGCCCCGCCCACTTTGTGGTGTGTTCTCAGGGGCGGGGTTTATGTAAATTTTAGGGTTAGTGATGTCACAAACCCAGGAAGAAGCTCGTTGTAGTCCTTAAACAGTGATTTCTGTAAAAGAAAATATCTTTCTTTTCATTGAACTTTGAGCGTCGTAACTTTGCAGATGTTGTTTCTGCTCAAACAGCAACACTAACTAAAGTTAAAAAACTGAAATCATAATCAATCACCCCTTCAACACAATACGAGTCACTTGTTCGTGAATCTGTGTTTTGCGTACACCCAGATCAGTGCACAACTTTTTCCGATCACATTCGGTTCAGATCGTGACCTCACATTCATAACTCTGGTTAAATATGATTTCTCCTGTCGTGGAGATTCGGCATCAGAGCAGGAACCGCTCCTCTAAAATCAATCCTGCTGAGGCAGACAGAGAATGAAAGACTGAAGTGTTGTAACAGAAGGATATGAAAGACAAGCTGAGTTTGATAACGGTGGAGGAGACGGAGAACAAAAGAATATGAAACGAACAAAAGAGCGCGAGAGACATAGAAGAATGGATCCGTATGTGTGTGTGTGTGTGTGTGTGTGAGAGAGAGAGAGAGATGCGTCCTCTTGACAGGTGTGTAACCTTCGTGCTAATGTGTGCTCGTCCTTCTCTGCTTAACAGAAGCTGATGGTGACGTGACTGGAAGTGCAGATGATTTAGTGCGCTGAACACACGCATACTGCACATTTCCTCCTGCCATTTTTCACAATCCACTTGTTTTAGTTTGTATGTTTATACTAAAAAAAAGTGTATGCAGTAGAAAAACTATTAAATATTATACTGAACCCACACACACAAGGCATATTGTTAAAGATTATAATGCATTAAAAGAGTAAAAACTTATGTTTCAAATGATACCAACCTTTTGACTCTCCTTGTAAGAGATTTGGAGTTATGAGTCATTATTTCGGTGCATGTCAAAAATAAGATAAAAAAAATTACAAATTTTAAATTTGTTCCAAATGCTGTAACTTTTGAAAACTTCATCCGATCACCTCAAAATTTGAGCTCACATATAGAGGAACATAACAAAAAAAGAATGAACTCCCAACCATATTTTCTTCATTTTTAATTCCTTTTTAAATATAAATATATGAATTTTTTTCATTTTTTCCAATTTTTTTTTTGGCTGTTTATTTGCTGTTTCTCAGCATACGAATGTCCAAATTAAAAAAAAAAAATTTTATTTGAAAATTTAAAAAGTTTCCTTCAAACGATACCCACCTTTTGACTCTCCTTGCTATAGTTTTGGAGTTACGAGTCTTTACTTTTTTGTGTGTCACTCAGAAAAAGAATTCTGAAAATACCCTTAGGATGTAAAGGGTTAAAAGCACATTATATTTTGGGAGCTGATTGTGTGTTTTAATGCACCGTATTATTTAAATGTATAACTTTTGTTTACTTTTTCACAAAACAAACAACCGATCATTTTATTTTCAATACTTTGAATAAAACATTTAATCAAGCAAGCTTTTTATGCATACGTTTTGATGTTTTTTTAATATTTTATTTTATTTCAGTTAACGTATATATTTGATTTCAAGTAAAATTTTAGTTAATTATGATTAAAATGTATTATGGCTAAAATGCACATCCATTATTTTTATACAAGACATTATAATACTTAAATATTCATGTTGATATTGTTAAAGAGTATAATGCATTAAAAATGTGTTTTTTAATGCATTATATTATTTAAATGTACAACTATGAATATGCAATTTTTGGTTACACTTTATTTTAAGGTGTCAGTATTACAGTGTAATTAAACATTTAAGTATTGAGTAATAATAAGTAACTACTATAGCGTTAGGGTTTGGTTGAGGGTTAATTGCACGTAATTTTGCATAATTGATAGTTATTACTACGGTAACTGCATGTAACAGGTGTGACAATGACACTGTAAAACAAAGTGTTACCCAAATTTTTTTTTTTACAAAACAAACTTACAAAACAAATCTAGCAATTTTGTCAACAGAATACGAACAATTTTTGTTTTCAAGGTTTTGAGTAAAAAAAAAAAAGCAATCAAACAAACATAAATTTTATATATATCTCATTTGCAATTATTATACTGATTGAGATTTTCCAACCATTTAAAAATCATATGTTTGACCACTGTATATAATGCATAAAGAATTTCTCTATAATGTATTAGAGGCTTCAAGTAAAGTGTGAGCTGTTATTGAAAAGATTTACCAAAAAAAAAAGGCAAAATTTTTTCATTTGTTCAAGAAGAGGAGCACAATTCTCTCTCTGTCTGCCTGACTGACACCCTAATTCAAACTGCAGTGGGAGATATTGATGAATGATGTCAGTAGAGAGAACGAGAGAGAGAGAACATGAGAGAGAGAGAGAGAGAGAGACACAGAGAGAGAGAGAGACAGAGAGAGAGAGACAGAGAGAGAGAGAGAGAGAGACACAGAGAGAGAGAGAGAGACAGAGAGAGAGAGACAGAGAGAGAGAGAGAGAGAGAGAGAGAGAGAGAGAGACACAGAGAGAGAGAGAGAGACACACACACAGAGAGAGAGACACAGAGAGAGAGAGAGACACACACACAGAGAGAGAGACAGAGAGAGAGAGAGACACACACACAGAGAGAGAGACACAGAGAGAGAGAGAGAGAGAGAGAGAGAGAGAGAGAGAGAGAGACACACACACAGAGAGAGAGACAGAGAGAGAGAGAGAGACACACACACAGAGAGAGAGACACAGAGAGAGAGACACAGAGAAAGAGAGAGAGAGAGAGAGAGACACAGAGAGAGAGAGAGAGAGAGAGAGAGAGAGAGTGAGGGGCAGAAACCGAGAGCAAACGAAATTGAAGGACAAAATGCCTCTTTGCATGTTCACTCACCCCATGTGAGACTTGATAATAGAGAATCAATTTTCTGCTGCTGCTATTTACACAAACACACATTCCCTTGATTGTTTTGAGGACATCTGCGTAAAATTACACTTACAAAATGCACTTGAGTTCTTCAGCGAGACTCGAAACAGTATTCACAATGCATTTGCCTTCTATAAAGTAACACATTTCTTAGTGAAACATGTTTAGCTAAAAAGTAAAGTTGAATTTGATCATAAAAAATTGGTGTATATATCAAGATAATATTTTCTTTTCTCGCCCACATGGCCACAAGGAAAGACGTTTTAGAGGTGAAGGAAGTGAATTTTCACTCTTTCAGAATAATATAGACTGATGAATTGTGTACAATAAGTCCAGGAATATGTAGAAAGTACAGAATATATATTTTTTTTAATAAAGTAAGGTACATATTCCTAAAAATCATGGCGAAAATTCACCTGCATTTAAATCTTGTAACATAAATGCCAAGAATTCACTTTTTTAAAATAAGTTTTTTATGTACTGTATATAAAGATTAATTAATTTATTTTTTGTTTTTAATGCTATAAATAAATTATTATTTATACTTATAACTTAATTGTAACTTAATTGCATTTAAGGTGAACTTTATCTATTTAGTTGTTTTAATTAGTCATTTATTTTATTTATTTTTGGGAGGAAAGAAGCAAAGAATGTTCTAAGAATTTAATATGATAAAAAATATATTATATTAGGACCTCAAGTTAAAACTCAATGAAAATAGCAATAAAAAAGGAAGGTAAACGGGGTTAATTGTCTTTAACTGTAAGTGTGCCATTTCATTCAAATGATGGAATCGACAGTACATTCATTTAAAAATAGCTCCGTCGCTCTGCATGTTTCATGGGTAATGTATGAAAAAAGGAGTCCAGTAAAAGGTGTGTGTGTGTGTGTAAGTGTACTACAAGAGTTTCTGTGTAGAAGTGCGAATCAGTAATGTCCTTTAATGCACAGAGCTGCTGACCAGGCCGACGCTAATGCCAGCGTCACGTTTCTGAGGATCTGAGCGCGTCTGACACCATTAACCTCTCAGAAAAGCCCTCGACGGCAGGCTAGTTATCTGTGTGCGCTCTGCAGGTGAAAACAGCGCCGTTTGGCAGGAACGGTGTAATTTTTGTAGCTACGGGTAATGCTGCGAGCTCCCAGACACAAGATCAAATCCTGCTTTACAACACACACCGAGCCATGATAGTGCAACGTAAATGTTTCATAAGAAAAGGTGTGATAGTGTTATAGTAGAACAACAGTAAGATCACATTCACAACTTCACCCACTCGTCACTCTTGCTCTGTTTCTGTTTTTTTGGGGCAGACTCCGGTAATTTGTGCAGTTCAGCGGCCTCGCCTTTCCCCGGACCCCGGGCATCAATTTTTCATCGTGCCGCATTCTCCAGCTATCAATAATAAAATGCTATATTCTTATAAATATTCTAAAAATAAAGTGTGATTTTTCTGCCATGCAGCTGCAGGGATGAAAGTTTAATGTTTGTCTTGAAGGAAGCGGGGACGGTGAGCCTGCGGTTTCTTCCTGGAAGCGGACGGCAAAGTCCAACTTTAATTTTGTGGCTCGGCTTCTGGAGAGCCCTTAGGTCAGCGCAGACAAAAGCAAAGGAATTATCCGCTTTCCACCTCAGACAATGAAATATCTGCAGTGTGCGTTACAGCAGCGAGATCATGTGGGGTGGAAAACCTGAAAAGATGCGTACTGACTGACCTTTAACTCTTTCCCCGCTATCGATGGAATTTTCCAGCATTTATGAAACAAAGCTTTCCCGCCATTGACAGAATTTTCTGTCAGTTGTGAAACAACACTTTCCCACTATTGACGGAATTTTCATAATTTATGAAACAACACTTTCCCGCCATTGATGGAAATTTCGTCATTTATGAAACAACGATTTTCCACTATTGACGTTTTTTTTTCATTATTTGTGAAACGCAGCTTTTCCGCTATTGACAGAATTTTCATAATTTATGAAACAACACTTTCCCACTATTGACGTTTTTTTTCATAATTTATGAAACAACATTTTCCCGCCATTGAAGGAATTTTCCGTCATTTATGAAACAACGATTTTCCACTATTGACGTTTTTTTTCCATTATTTGTGAAACACAGCTTTTCCGCAATTGACAGAATTTTCATAATTTATGAAACAATACTTTCCCACCATTGATGGAAATTTCGTCATTTATGAAACAACACTTTCCCACTATTGACGTTTTTTTTTCATTATTTGTGAAATGGCGTTTTTCCGCTATTGACAGAATTTTCATAATTTATGAAACAACACTTTCCCACTATTGACGTTTTTTTTCATAATTTATGAAACAACATTTTCCCGCCATTGGAGGAATTTGCCGTCATTTATGAAACAACGATTTTCCACTATTGACGTTTTTTTCCATTATTTGTGAAATGGCGTTTTTCCGCTATTGACGGAATTTTCATAATTTATGAAACAACACTTTCCCGCCATTGAAGGAATTTTCCGTCATTTATGAAACAACACTTTCCCGCCATTGAAGGAATTTTCCGTCATTTATGAAACAACACTTTCCCACTATTGACGTTTTTTTTCATAATTTATGAAACAACATTTTCCCGCCATTGAAGGAATTTTTCGTCATTTATGAAACAACACTTTTCCACTATTGACGTTTTTTTTTCATTATTTGTGAAACGGCGCATTTACGCTATTGACGGAATTTTCATAATTTATGAAACAACACTTTCCCGCCATCAATGGAAATTTCGTCATTTATGAAGCAACGATTTTCCGTCATTTGTGAAACAACCCTTTCCCGCCATTGACGTTTTTTTTTTTCATCATTTATGAAACAACACTTTCCCACCATTGATGGAATTTTCTTCATTTATGAAACAACGATTTTCCTTCATTTATGAAACAACCCTTTCCCGCCATTGAAGGAATTTTCCGTCATTTATGAAACAACACTTTCCCACTATTGACGTTTTTTTTCCAATATTTGTGAAACGCCGCTTTTCCACTATTGACGGAATTTTCATAATTTATGAAATAACACTTTCCCGCCGTTGATGGAAATTTCGTCATTTATGAAACAATGATTTTCCATTATTTATGAAACAACAATTTCCCACTATTGACGTTTTTTTTCATCATTTGTGAAACGGCGCTTTTCCGCTATTGATGGAATTTTCATATTTTATGAAACAACACTTTCCCACCATTGATGGAATTTTCTTCATTTATGAAACAACGCTTTTCCGTCGTCATTGACAGAATTTTCCATCATTTATGAAATGCATTTCCATCATTGAAACAGCGCATTCCCGCCACTGACGGAAATTTTCCGTCATTTATGAAACAACATTTTCCCGCCATTGACGGACCTTGCCGCCATTCATGAGACAACGCTTTCCCGCTATTGATGGAATTTTCCAGCTTTCCATGTTCTATTATTTGGTAGGGGGCGCTATTACACAATATATGAAACAGTAGAGAATCTCTGTATCAAATCAGACAAAAAAAGAAGCAGAAACAAGCGATAAAAGCATTGCTTATGTACGTTGTAGTCTTTTTTTTGGAGGGGGGGGGCTTTTTGTTTAATTTATTAAAATAATGCTTTTTTAATTGACACTGATAGTGCTAGAAATTGCTGCTTATATTCAGGCGGAGCATCACTGTCACACATCTGCAGTGCTCCTTCCTAACACAGATCAGATGAGGCCATTAACCCGGCTGAGACGGTGGGGTTGTTACGTTCACTCGCTGACAGACGCGATCACACACTTCATCCCCTGACAGTTTTATAAGCACTTTACACCTAACGCCTAAAAATTCTGTGAAAAACTGCAGTTAATGGGCCACTACTTCAGAAAACTCTACATGAAGCACATGAGCGTTGTTGACTGTACTTCATGTTTTCCAGATCTCTTTCAGTTCTCGCCCTGAGCACACCTGACGTGACTCATTGATTCGGGCCGCACGATACGGGGAGGGCGTCTACAATTACTACTTAAACTGTGATTTAAAAAACTCATTTGTATGCTTGCGTGACGGATGACGCACATGCTCTTACCTGGGTGTGAAGTCACAGCCCTGCTGCATGAAGGCGCCCAGAGAGAACCAGAGACTGTTGAAGATGCCGAACTCGTTAGGGGGCTGGTCGCTGGGCGGACCGTCGGAGCCTTCCTCGGGCTCCTCGGTGTGCCACTCGTACGGGCTGAAGCGGCTGACCAGGAAGAGCACCACGCTCACGCCGATGTAGGCAAACACGATGCACATCCAGATCTCGTAGGCCAGCGGGTCCAGGAAGGAGAAGACGCCGGGTTTGGACTTCTGCGGCTTCTTGATCATGATGGAGATGCCCAGACTCATGAAGGGCTTGGAGAAATCGATCACCTCCTCCCGGACCAGAGTGATTGTTAAAGGGGCCACAGCGATTTCCGCTTTCTGTGGGAGAAGGACAATGTTCACAATGCAATGTTTTCATTCAGATTATTTATTGAAGCGAAGCTGTTTATGCAGTGAGGTCATGTCTGAGAGCTTTTTGTTGTCGTAACTGGAGAAAAAAAAGATTTCAAAGTCTTGTGTGAACATGGTTTTCTAGGATTGGAGTTTTTTATTTATGTTGACGTAAGGCTGTATTGTATAGCATCGATATTGCGATGAGCATATGCGTGATAGTAACGTCGCAGGATGTCAGGTCCAGGGATCATAGTTGTCATGTGATTCTCGGATTAATTGCAAAGTTTAATCATCATAGAGCAAAAGCGGATAATTTTCACGAGTTTGAGGTCTTGGGAGTTTAAACGTTCAAGTGATTTTAAGCCATTCGAGAACAAGATGTGAAAGCGAACTCAATTTGGTAATTGCACGCTGTTTTTGACTATGCAGTGTTATTTTATATTTTGTAGTTTTTTATTCAATTTCTGAACCTTAATATTGTTAGACTTACCTGAAAAACATAAAGCACTGTTTATTCAATTTTTATCTTGGTTCTCTTGTAATTTGTTTATTATTTTCAGTTCTTTTCACAATTTCAGTTTTTTCAAATATTGTGTAACCCTATCGAGATGGTTTTTCAGAGTTTGTTGTATATTTAAAGGGATAGTTCAGGCAAAAATGACATTCTGTCATTGTTTATTTGCCCTCCTTGCCCGAATTTTGGGGTCCAAACAAAATTGGAACCCATTGAGTTTAATTGTATGGACAAACAAAAAACCAAAGTCATAAAGGTTTACAAGGTAAGTAAATGACAAAACATATACAGCTCTGGAAAAAATTAAGAGACCACTGCATATTTTTTGTTATTTTGACCAGTTGTTGCTTTTGGCAAATAAATGCTCCAAATTACAATATTTTTATTTGGAATTTGGGAAAAATGTCAGTAGTTTATAGAATAAAACAAAAATGTTAATTTTACCCAAACACATACCTATAAATAGTAAACCCAGAGAAACTGATCATTTTGCAGTGGTCTCTTAATTTTTTCCAGAGCTGTATATATATATGCACTCATAGTGTCCAACATTACTCAAAAATGAATGATTGGATGAACTATCCCTTTAAACACCCACTTTATGCACTCATATACACTACCTTAGAGTTAAAAAAAAGTACAAAAACAGTAACATTGTGAGATATTATTACATTTTAAAAGAACTGTTTTTTTTTTTTCGAATATTTAAAAATGTAATTTATTCCTGTTTATTCCTTCAGAAATCAATGTAATTAATTATCAATGTTTGATGCTTAATATCATGCATTTTCCATGACTCTTTGATTAATTAAAATTTTTGTAGCATTATAAATGTCTTTACTGTATGATCAATTTAAAATAGCTTTTCTTTAAAAAAAATAATAAAAAATCTTACTCACCGCAGACTTTTAAGTCGTAAAGCTACAGTACCCAAAACAGCACAAAAGCGAAACCTTTTTTTCCTGGGACAAAATGCTTTTAGAAACTGTAGAATATGATTTTTTTTTTTAATGTTTTGCTATCGTAGAGAAATAAAGGCAGTTTCCCACTGACCCCGAAACACCAGCTGATCCAAAGAGACACGTTTCCTTCTGACCCATTAACTTTTAAGGTCACCAGAACCTCGAGAATCATGTATTGTGGTGAAGACCTGGTTACATCAGCTCTAAGGCCGAGAGCGATGGCTTGTTAAAAGTAAAGTGCTTTCAGTGGGGCGATTTTATACAAAAAAAACACGTCCAACGGTGGCTGTACTGTGGTGTCGGGGTGTCCAAACATAGTCTTTACAGCCCATTACTTTCCACCATCCTGCTTTTTTTAAAGGGGTCTAGATTACAAAATACCTTCTGTAAAAAATGGGAGCAACGCACTTCCCTTTTTACATCACATTTACAGCAGTTGCAAGTTTATAAAAGGCCAGGATTCAAGCCGTTTTGAATGGAGATTGTTTTATCAATGAGTGGAGGCTCTTGGGCATCCGAGGGACTTGCGTACAGTAATATTTACACTGGCTCAGTGGTTTAATACCAGTGAAAGGTCACAGAGGAAGTAGGGAATCTTTTGGCCCTCCTAGTGCCTGTAGGAATACAAGAAGTCGTTCACTGCTAGATTTAATTAGAGGCCTCTAGCAATAGAGAGAGCGATCCCGTGTTAAAGCAAGAGAGGTCGGATTCAAAATCTACGGAGCACGTCTGCGCCTCGAGACACGGGCGGTTCGATACTGAGCGGGATTTTATTCAAAAATGCTGTACTGTTTGTTTTTTTTCCCCCTCACATGAATCCCTTAAGGATCCCAAAGCTCATAATTAACATTTTCTGCAATTTCACAAGCTGGAACTGAGAACCAGATTTGGCTCATGTAATTTCATGAGTAATTTCTGTATTCGCATGCCCTGTAAAGCTTGACTCGGTTGTGTGTGACATCCTCACTGCTGCTTCCACTGAATGAGTGTGTGTGTGTGTGTGTGTGTGCTTTTTCAACGGCCTTGGTCCTGAAAATGTATTTCCCATTTATTTTCTCCAGCTGCGTTGCAAAAAAATTCTTCAATGAGGAGTTTTAAGCCTTGAACCAAACCCACCAGCTTTTAGATTAATCACAAGATGTCGTACGAAGCAGAAAAAAAAGAAAGATTGCTCTAAAAATGGTCAGTATTATTGCAAGTCTTTGTACCAGATTTTACTTCCTTTTTTCTTTGCAGAAAACACAACCAAAAACAGTTCTAATTATAAATCGAACAAATTACTTTTTTTAATGACTAATACTATTTTTTAAAAATATATTATATTATTTATTATATATACATGTATGGTATATTAAAATATAAATAAAACAATATATTTCTTTTTTATATTTTATATTAACATATAAAAAGAATATAATATATTTTTAATAACATTGTTTTTTATTTAGAAGTAAGTTATTATATATATATATATATATATATATATATTCCCAGTCATTAAATTAATGTTAAGTCTACACTATAAATTTATATATTAAAATATAAATAAAATATTATTTCACAAATATTATTTATTTTTTATATTATTATTATTTAAATATATAAAACATTAATAGAGTTTTTTTATGTAATGTATGCAATAGTTATTTATTTGTTAAACTAGTGTAAATTCACTGATTTCTTAGCTATGTTTCCATTCAAAGTTGTGAATTTAACTTGTGCATAAAATATAACATAAAATAATAAATATATATAATAAATAATAAAATAATAACATTTGCAAATAAAGAAAAGTTTCTATCCCATGTCTTTAAGAGAACAAATCGTCACTTCCTGGGCAATTTCCACAATTTCCACAAAAATATCTGTAATAAAAACGTACGTTTCTGCAATTGGGCTCGTTTTCCTCCGTCTCGAGAAGGCGAAACACAATAAAAGCTGTCATGTGATCTTGGAACGCAATCGTGTGAGCCGCTTCTGGAGGGAATTAAACCAAATCGTTTTGACGACAGACTTTGACTCAGGCGTTTCAGAACCACCAAACCAGCATTTGAGATGCTGTGCTGTGATTGGTCCGCTGGTGAGACCAGTTATCTTGAAGTTTTGTTTTGTTGCGCATCAAGGGATTCATTCAGTAAAAGTGTTTCCATTGTAGTTTATGCTGTAGTTTTTTTAATGTACATTTTTTGGAATTTAAGCGCATCTTAGCGTTTCCCTACAACGTGTTTTTTTTTTTTTATGCGACATCCCAAAATGCACATAAAAATAAGTGGATGGAAAAACAGCTACTGAGAGAACCAGCTCATGAGAGTTATTTGTTTGTGAATTGTTTGTTTGTTTTCGTGTGCAGCCGGAGAAGAAAACACAGTTATTTCAATAATGTATTCTCTCTCTGTACCCAGTTTTTCTATCTGATCATATTCATTGCAGACTGCAAGGACAATATAATTTGTTTTGTTATGGCGCTGTAGATTATGCTGCTGAATGCTGTTTACTTAATATCTTTTATTAGGAAATGAATGAACTATTCCTCTCAATATTTGATGATGTAATCAAAACAGTCTGGGTTTTTGAGTCCTTTTTTTTTTTATGTAACTTTTTGGATGAATCTGGCTGGCTGTGGAGTTTGCTGCACATACACCCTGATATCAGGGAAGTTTCTGATCTTGCTTCAAAAATTCATCTTCAGAACACAAATGAAGATCTTTTTAATGAAATCGGAGCGCTTTCTGTCCCTCCACTGACAGTTTATGCAACTACCACTTTCAAGGCTCTTAAAGGTAGTAAAGACATCATTAAATAATCCATGTGACTCCATTAGTTCAACCTCAGTTTTATGAAGCGATGCGAGTGCTTTGTTTGTGCAAAAAAACTTAATTTACCACTTTATTTACAAAATATTAATCTCCATTCATGCAACAATGTCTGCTCTCGTGACGCGCATGTGTCGGGACGTGGTGCTCTCGTGAACGCGTGTTTGAGAATAAAGAGTTAGTTCATCCCAAAATGATAATCCTGTCATTAATTCCTCACGTCGTTCGTTCATCTTCAGAACACAAATGAAGATATTTTTGATGAAATCCGATGCTTCAGTGAGTCTCTATTGACAGATAATGAACACTTTCATACTAAAACATATTTAAAACAGGTCATGTGACTACAGTGGTTCAACTTCAATATTATAAAGCCACGAGAATACTTTTTGTGCGCCAAAAAAACTAAATAACGACTTTTTTCAACAATATCTAGTGATGGACGATTTCAAAACACTGATTCATGAAGCTTTACGAATCTTTTGAGTCGAATCAGTGGTTCGGTTCGTGAATCAAACTGCCAAAGTCACGTGAAATATTGAAATTACGAATCACTCATGACGTAACGAAGCCTCGTTTACTGAAATCACGTGACTTTGGCGCTCCGAACCACTGATTCGACACAAAAGATTCGTAAAGCTTCATGAATCAGTGTTTTGAAATCGTCCATCACTAGATATTGTTGAAAAGGCATTATTTTGGTTTTTTGGAGCACAAAAAGTATTCTCGTCGCTTTATAATATTAAGGTTGAACCACTGTAGTCACATGACCTGTAATATTAAATTATAAAACTCTGAAGTAAAGTAATATTTAATGCACTTCATGTTGTTAATAAAGAATTGAATATATTTTCTTTCTCTTTTATATATATATATATATATATATATATATATATATATATATATATATTATAGATTTTTATATCAATATTGTACAGGATTATCCTCTTCAATTCAATGTGATAAATGAGTTAGGTCAAAAGTAATGTAAATGTAATCAAAAAGTAGTGGTTTAACCTCAGTTTTACGAAGCGATGCAAGCACTTTCTTCGCACAAGAAAACATAATTTACTACTTTATTTACAAAATATTAATCTCCATTTGCGAGTGCACACAACGTCAAAACACGCGACACGGTGCTCTCGTGAACGTGCCTTGGAGATGTTTCGTGTAAACAAAGCACTCGCATCGCTTCATAAAACTGAGGGTGAACTAATGGAGTCACATGGATTATTTAATGATGTCTTTACTACCTTTAAGAGCCTTGAAAGTGGTAGTTGCATAAACTGTCAGTGGAGGGACAGAAAGCGCTCCGATTTCATTAAAAAGATCTTCATTTGTGTTCTGAAGATGAACGAAGCTCTTACGGTGTGCAACGAGATGACGTGATTAATTAATGATATGGTTATCATTTTTTCGTGAACTAACCCTTTAAATAAATGCTTCATTTACATTTTAAGCTATGAAACTTGCAGGATGTTTTAATGGAACAAGAAAAATTGGGTTTCTCACATCATCACCCCTTTAAAATGTACATTTAGCCAGTCATTCTAATCCGGATCATCCTGAAGGGGTTTTATTTTATCATAGTGACTGCACTGTGAAAAAAATGATTGAAATGGTTAAAGACATTAGACATTAGCTGGAAGTATTTGATTAAGTGTAAAAAAAAAAAAAGAAGGACACAATGAAAGACTAGCACTAGTGTTAGTTTCAGTGGCGAAATATACAAATATACAGATTAGTGGTCATTATTCGAGCAGTTGACCGAGCGAGCGTCTAATAATGTTGTTTAACACCCTCTGGTCTCTCGTGAAAAGGTTTATACGTTATCATTGAATCTATAAATCTCTCAGCGGAGATTCCGAATGCCATTTTTACGTCCGCGACCCTCTCGTCGTGCTCTTCAGCGAGTGTATCGGCGGATGAGAGAGTGTGTTGGTGAAGAGCAGGTTGGTGGATGAGGGTGTTTAATGGGGCAGAAAGATGCGCATCTGTACTCTCCCTGAGCTCATTAACACTCGTCGGCAGGAGCATTTGCCTTTCGCTGTTGGAGTCGCAGCGAGATGTCAGAGAGGGGAAACGTACGAGTGACTGATTTTATGTACTTGCGCGCTGAATAATGGTGTTAATACTTCTGGCTGCGTTTAAAAGAGAAAACGCCTTAAGCTCTGACAGTGTAAACCAAACGCCGCGTCTATCCCTGACGGCAAACACACCTTCAACTCTGGCCAAACACAGACGTTCCTGCTTCAGGCTGAGGATTAACATATTGAAATGAGAGAATGCGCTGTTGGTTTATGGAAAGCAATTTCTTTCTCTGCCTCATTTTCTTGTTTATTTTTTTTTGCTATTTTGTGTTTTGTCTTATTGGTGGAAAATTAAAGATTCAAATTGACTTTGAGAGTTAAATGAAATAAGTCAATAATTTGAGCAAACGTAATCTAACTAATCGGCTTCTCTGTTTTGTCAGCATGTGAAATGTTTTACAATAAGGTCTCGGTGTTATTTTAGTATTATTTATATACTATTATAGCAGTTATTAATGTTTTGTATTAGTTTATATTTTTGTTAGTGCTGTCAAATCAATTAATCGCGTCTAACATAAAAGTTTGTGTTTATAATATATGTGTGTGTACATACACAATATATACACGTGTATATATATATATATATATATATATATATATAAACAATCTTTTATGTTAGATGCGATTAATGTGCTTTTGTATTTTATTTTTATTTCAGTTTTAGTTTTAGTCCTTTTAGTACTTAAGCTTATTTCAGTTAAGTTTGAGATTTTCATTGAATATTTGTATTTTATTTTATTCCAGCTTTTATTCAATGACAGAAAACTAAATTTTTAATAGTTTTAGTTAATAACAGCAGATATTAGAATGATTTCTGAAGGATCATGTGACACTGGAGTAATGATGCTGAAAATTCAGCTTTGATCACTGGATATAAATTACATTTTAACATATATTCACATATAAAACAGTTATTTTAAATTGCAATAATATTTCACATTATTACTATTTTTACTGTGTTTTTTATCCAATAAATGCAGCTGTGATGAGCAGAGGAAACCTCAAAGACAAACAAAATCTTTTGAACATTGATTTATAAATGCGTGTATGTTAAACACCGACTCTTCTCACCCCGTACACCAGCTCCCCAACCATGCCGTTCCAGATCTTCGTCTCTGGATCCCTGGCTCCGTACTTCCCGTCCGGAACGATGGAGATCTTGTACTTGATGCCGATGTGCTTGGCGATCTCGGACGCCAGATCCACACAGTATCCTTCGAACTGGTCGTTCCCTTCATACATCTCCCAGTTCTTCTTCAACATCACGTACGGTCCTTCCTAAACACACACGGCACACACACACACACACACACACACACACACACAAAGAAAGAAAGAGCGAGAGGTGGGCAGGGATGGTCAAGCTGACCTCAGTATTAAACTGAGAATTACAGTTTTACAAATAAGTGTTCTTTGGAACATTGGAACACCAACTTATTAAACGGATAGTTCACCCAAAAATGAAAATTATCCCATGATTTACTCACCCTCAAGCCATCCTAGGTGTATATGACTTTCTTCTTTCAGATGAACACAATCAGAGATATATTAAATTATACATTACATTAAAAAAAAAATCCTGGCTCTTCCAAGCTTTATAATGGTAGTGAATGGGAGGTGAGATTTTGAAGCCCAAAAGAAGCGCATCTATCCATCATTAAAGATATCCATACAACTCCAAGGGGTTAATAAAGGTCTTTTGAAGTAAAGCGATGGGTTTTTGTCAGAAAAATATCCATATTTAAAACTTTATTAGCCATAATATGCGTACGGACGTCTGTTTATAGTTTTAAATATGGTTATTTTGCTTACAAAAACCCATCGCTTCACTTCAGAAGGACTTATTAACCTCCTGGAACCGTATGGATTCTTTTTAGGATGGATGGATGCATTTTTTTGGGCTTCAAAACACGCCCCCCCCCATTCACTCTCATTATAAAGCTTGGAAGAGCCAGGATGTTTATTAATATAACTCAGATTGTGTTCGTCTGGAAAAAGAAAGTCATACATCCATGGGTTGAGAAAATCATTTCATTTTTGGGTGAACTAACAACTGAAGAACCGTTTTCAGCTATATAGGGTTCTTGACGTTTCAATATAAGTTCTTCACATCAAGGTTTCTAGATTCTAGTTATCTAAAGTGTTAAGAGAATAAAAAGCAATTTATTATTAACATAACATGAGTTTGTTAGGATGCATTAACTGACTGCATACATAAATGTGTGTTCCCTAAATGTAGTACACTTGCGTAAGACACTCGTTAAAGATGTGTTGCTGAAGCTCGTTAGCTTTGTGGTCAATAAAGGTTTGGCTGACAAGATTACAACTATAAATCAAAACATTTATTAGAATGATTTCCACACATTTATACAACTGCCTGTGGGAATTATGAGGACATAATGCAAAACATTGATTTACATTAAAACCATTAGAGTGCAAACAATCAATTGATCAACAATAATCAAATTACACTAAACAAGTTCATATATTGAAAATTAAATAAAGAGATCATTTCTATTACTCTAAACAATAAAGCAGGAATCATTTAGACAGACAAGCAACACAGAATTGACATTTACACTGTCAAAATCGAAGTACATTCATTTGATAGTCAATTATTTTTCATTGTTTATACATTATTTTACATGTTTAGCTTCATTCGGAAGCCAATATTCTTTCCCTCTGACACTGATATGGAAACTCATTCCTCTGGATGTGAAGGCACACGAGAGCAGGATGTAAACATGATGTTTAATATTCCATGTCATTTTAGTTTATGGATCGCATGTGTGGTTTGTTGTGGATTTACTGTAGAAAACTATTTCTTCTTGTCCCTTATTGTGTATAAATGAACAAAGAGTGTTAAGAGTGAGTATACTTGTAATTTATTTTTGAACAAATGGTTAATTTCTATCATTTCGAGTAAATATAAATATACTGTGATTTTTTTTTTTACATTTTATATATATATATATATATATATATATATATTTACTAGTAAATATAGAAATAAATATGTTTTTCTGACCAAGAAGTGTTAAGTTTAAATACACTTTGAATTAATTTTTAAAATTAATTAATTAAGTAATTTATGAATGTAAATATTTACTGAATTAATAATTTATTTAAAATAAAATGCAAGTATATTTACCGAACAAAAACAAAGAGCGTGTTTGGCATAAATATACTTCTGATTTATTTTTAAATAAATTATTTATACATTGACTAGTACATATATAGATGTATAATTTATTTAAAAATAAAATACAAGTGCATTTACTGAACAAAAGTGTGTATGGAGTAAATATACCTGTGATTTAGTTTTAAATAAATTATTTATTTTTATATTAACCTACAAATATATAAATAATTTATTACTGCACACAACATTTTGAGTAAATATTCTTGTATTTTCTTTTTTTAAATAAACATTTATATATTTACTAATCAATACATAAACGATGGAAGAATAGAAGAAAAGTGCACAGCAAATACATTTTAAAACTATAATGCCTTATTTTTGTGTCACCGATGCTGTTCACTGATATAGATCATGAAATATATTTTTGTAGTTCTTTACAGCCACTTTTGTAGTATGAATGCATGCATTTAGATGCTAAACATGTCTTTTTATGTCCCACACAGAGTCATGACGGTGAGTAAACGATGATTGCGTGTTCGTTTCGAAGCGAACGATTAATTGAAGTTGCAATATTCCCTTTAATGGGGTTGAGCTGAATTATGACTGAGTCGTTTGACTAAAACAGTCACTTCTTTTCATCCATTAATGTCCTTTCCAGGTGAAAAGGACGTTAAAGTAAGAAAAGAGAAGGAACGAATGGACGTGTGTGAGGCTGGAATGGCTTATTCTCATGATCTCACAGGCTTCAGTCTAGATAAATAGGCTGCTGTCTGCAGGCGTGGAGTTAATGAACATTACACAGAACGAACACGCCTCACATCCCCTCAGCCTGGAGTTACACTAATTACAGCTATCAGTTACTCAGCAATCTTTCTCTCGATCCGTCTCTCTCTCCGCCCGAAGCCCACATGTCGCACCCATCAAACCATAAACACAAACACACATCCACTGTCTATCCATCACGAACACATCTGGATGTGTTGCTTGTGCATCGTGATACGCTGCTCTGCATCTGTCACACTTACGCTTGATCGATTCCAGAACTCTCATCGGATTAATTAACGTGTCTATTTATAGTAAGAATCGCCCTGTTTGTTTGTGCTCACATCGTGTAATTACATAGTTCCTGTTTGAAATGGCATTCGCAACCCATTCCACTAACACAACGAAACAGATCTATTTAATGAGGAACGAAATGTTTTATTTATTTTGCATTAATGCGGCGGTGTGAAGTGCGCGTTTCATATCGGATTGGCGTCAGTGTGAGTTTGCAGTGGGTTGTGGGAGATCTGAAACCCCGGCGGCAAACACTGCGGAGACGGAGGGATGCGGAGGCTGAAGGTCAAGCTCATCTCCATCTATCCCCAATGGTGATTCTTATTTAACAAATGTATCATTATTTGCTATTATTGCCATAACCTTTTTATATTAAGGTTAACTGGCATTAATTGGCAGGATGTTAGAAAGGCAGTAGGCAGACACATGGATTCCCAGACGTTTTTGTCAGCCGAATCCCTTCAATTATATATATATAACTACATATTATAAGTTCCCAGGAGATTTTAAGTTTATATTTTTAATATTATGCCTGTTCACATGCTGCGAAATTACTGTCATTTCGAAATGTCAACACGTGATGTTCTACACGCAGCGGTCAGGTGATATAATGGTCACATGGTACAAGTAGGAGCTCTGCGAAAATTCCGAGATTTGTAATCGACCCTTCGCAAACAGTTTGATTGACAGGCGATCTGACCAATCGTAACCCTGAATCCGTCAAAGCGGTCAGGGGAGTTAGTAGATTAACGTTGGTGAACTTGAATCACGTCTTGAAACAACATTCCTTCTGATGTTCATTCATGTTTATTTGATGCTATAAATGAACTAGTATGAAGAGATGATCGCTTCACGAGGAGCTACAGCGATCTGTCACCACACATTAAACACACACTAGACGCTATTTATTGATTAAACTTCTTTAAAATATTACAATATTTTAAATATGAAACTGTTTGTTTTACCGCGATGCATTTTTCACAGCGTGAGAACATGATGTGTGGCGTGCGAGCGTCATAGCAACAGTAACGAAAGGGGGCGGGGCTTTGAGAAGGGTCAAGTGAGCGAAGGGTCAACCTGAATGACCTTTACAAATTGAAATCTCGTAATTATGGTAATTACGACATGGTGTAAACGCACCTGTTACATGCAGGTAAACCAATAACATATGTCATCTTTTTAGAAGGTTGTTTTTCTTTTGTTCATTTTAAGGATTTAGTTTAGGAAATAATTATTTTTTTGTTTCCTTATTGTGCATAAAACATGTTTAGAATAAATATAATTATTGCTCAGTAAATATACTTGCAGTTTATCCTTAAATAAATCATATTTACTGAATGAAAAAGTGCTTAGAGTAAGTCTATTTACAGGACAAAAAGTTTTTAGAGTAAATATACGAAAAAAAAAATTTAATAATACATTTACTAGTAAATATATAAATATAGTACCAATGAAAGAATAAAAGCAAAGCATTACAAATGATGAAAATATGAAAGTAAACTATTATTTTGAAATTATAAACACTTTATACATGTTAACGGATATTGTATGTGGTTATTGAGCTGTTCATAGATATAGATCATGAATAAATGATTTTTGTAGTGCTTTACAGACACTTTTTAGTAAACATACACTGTAAAAAAAAAAAAAAAAAAATAAAAAAAGTAAAATGTTGCCTTAGTTCATTGACTTCAAAAATTTGAGTTACTACAATGAAGGCGATTGGTTTAATCAACAGAAACTCAAAATATTATGTTATCTGAACCATATTAAATATTTAAGTTGAATGTTGAGATATCAAATCATGAAAATAATATTGTACAGTATATAGATGTTAAACATCTGTTTTGTTCCACAGAGGAAAGAAAGTCACACGGTTTGGAGCAACATAACGGTGAGTAAATGATAATTGCATTTTCATCTTGAAAAGATGATTCCTACTTTCAATTCCTAGTTTTAATAACCTGGAATATTCCCTTTAATGACAGCATATCAATGAGGTTTTCAATCTAAATCACGTGTGGAAAACCCAACTATGACCATTTAACTATTGGTTAATATTGACCAATAAATGTAAATCACATCAGCTGAGAAGGATAACCGTTTCAGAGGTTGAGAAAAGTATTACATTTTGATATATGGAGCTACAGTATAATAAAGTAAATGTGAATTCACGTTTACATTTTCAGCAGTTTAATACAGTACAGAAAATATGAATCAAGCCGTTTCATCTCAGAGAGCAACCAAGAATAAAATCCTCACCAGGAGCAAGAGAGAAAGAGAGAGAGAGAGAGAGAGATCTGGCCTTTGTATTCTTTGTAAAGGCCGTGACTTGGCGTAAAAAAACTATTTGGGAAAACTGTCACGGTGACACTGTACTCGAGCTGCTTCCTGTTGGCTGTCTTTGCAATGGAGATTCTTCAAGGTGTGTCACACACGTTTAACTAACATGCTTGAGAAGTTTTGGAGGGAATTCTGAATCCAACAGGATGGACATTATTACAGCTGCATTACATCACATGGTTCAAGAGACCCAATTCTGATTGTTTTCTCCCATGTGGCTTTGATCAGATCCGACCCATGGACGTGTAAGAATATTATATATTCTCATATAAAATCTCAAATAGATCTGATATGAATCAGATGCACGCATTTGGTTCTGCCATGAAAGCGGACAGATTGGATATTCCCGTCAATGCGAGTCGCATGCCATTGAAAAAGCGAAGGTGGCGGATGACATACTCGATCACATGACTCTTTCCAGTGGCACAATGAGGAAGGCTCAACCCAATGTTTTTGCTGACCTTTAAAGATGGTGCGGAAAGCGTGTATTATCATTTCGTCTGCATCCATTCCAATTCAAGCCGTTTTTACTTAGTTTTTCCCGATCAGTATGTCTACTTTCAGTTGTTTCGCCAAGTGTACAGTGTAAATGCAGATATCGGATATGGGATATTTGCAGTATCAATGGTAACAAGATGATTAAAATCTCCTCAGGCTTACTGCCGTATTAATAAACTTCTCACAATCTGTCCTGCTTCACCGAGGTACTCGGCAGTAAAAGTTGATTTTTCATTTGTAATTTTTTCTTGTTTTGTTTTTCAACAAATCAATAACATGCTTGTATTTCAAATATTCAGGGCATTTTTGTTAGGGATCATATCATTGTCACATGAATTCAGAGAAAAGAGACTGTTTGCTCCAGATTATTATCATTAACTACAACTAAAACCCACATTTGTATTACTTGAATAATAAAAAATGATAAAAACGGAAGATAAACGAATTATAATATTAACAAAAACTATAATATTATATAAAAGATACTAAAATAACATTGGATCGCTCCTCAATAATAAATATCATCCTGCCATAAACATGGAAAACGCCTCCAGACTCAATGAAACACAATCCTCTGATTTTTTTTTTCAGGACATTTAAAGGCAACGTAAAATCCACAATGTACCATAATTTTAGAGTATATAATCATATTTTTTGATTGAATCATTTGCTATGATATTAATGTCTTATGACATTATTAAGCTTTTGAATCGATAATAAAGCTTTTCAATTGAATTAATATTATTTTTTGGCACCCATGCGACCATGATTATGTCTATAAAGTTATTACATTTGATAAAAGATTTAAGAACATTTTTCTCTTTAGAATAACGTGCACTAAATTGTGGCAACATTTTTATATATATATATATATATATATATATATATATAAAACATTTTATTTTTAACATGTTACTGTTTTATATATATTTAACTGCAGTAATATTAAATATTTCTGAATAAAACTGAATATCATTGGGAAATAATTAATGGTATTATTCATCCGGATTTTATTGGATCATTGCTTTTAGGGATGCAAGATATATCGGTCAACATATCGGTATCGGCCGATATATGTTCAGATTTATTGGCCCCATAAGAAAATTTGTCCGATATATTAAAGCTGATAAATAATGTATTATTTTCTTCAGCTGAGACACTTGTTCAGATGCACACAGTTCATAAGGATGGTTTTAAATAGCTTGAAATATGATTATAGGCCAATATATCAGTTATCTGCGTTCAAATATAAAGAATTATCGGTTATCGGCCAAAATGTTCCTATTGGTGCATCCCTAATTGCTATTATTGCTTTGCATCAATGTCCATTTGTTTATGTTAGCAAGAAAGTGGTCACATTTAAAGCTTATAAAATCAATATTTTTTAGGATATTGGGAAGTAACTGTGCACAACGAGAGCAGGGATATTTAGTTAACAAAGTGACTTGGGTCAGTTTCGATTTCATGATGCCTTTAAATGCCAACTGTGTAACTCATAAAGCAAGGGCAAGCAGTCACAAAAAGACAAAATGAAATACCCACAAAGCTGCTTTTTACACCCTTGGCATTGCACCTCAGGTACGTGGGATGAATGTTACAGAATGTTTAACGCTGCAGTCCCAGCTGAAGGAGTGTCTGAAAACAGCTGAATCATGCGACAGAGGGGTTACACTATCTCTGATGTCTCACGGTTGTCTCGTCCTCTTCAATCTCTGCTCAGTGTCTGAACAGCGGATTCTTTAGCAGAGATGGAAACGATGATGATCCTGCAGAGGTAAAATTCTCCATCGCCTTAAAAAGCGCACGGCAGAAAAGAAAAGAGACAGAAGGAGAAAGAGAGAGAGAGAGAGAGGAGGAGCCTGCTAAGGTATAATTTTCTATCGCTCTTTTCCCTATTTAAACCCTTACAGAATTTACCACAGTAACCATAGTTTCCGCCAAAATACCATTGTTACTACAGTAAAACTGGGTATCAGCCACATTTAAATCAAAGCGATTAAAAAGCTTCACATATTGTAATAATGTTGATAAAACAAAACTGTTTTTATACCGAATTTTATACAAAATTCCAGAAAAAAGGCAAAAAAATAGGACATTAAAACTTAACGGTAAAAAAGAGGAAATAAGAAATACAAATATTAAAAACGGTATATGTAATTTTTTATCTTCTATTCTGTTCTTTTGAATCCAATGTTGATATTTTCTGTCACTGAAAAGATTGACAATTAAAGCTTGATGTAAAAAAGAAAAAGGAAAAAAAATATTAAAAGCATTACACGTAATTTCTTTTCATTCTAATGTTGATATTTACATTTAAAAACAGTGACTGAAAAGTAGGGTTGGGAAATCGAAAAGTATACTTAAAGTCGAGAATCAGATACTTGTTATAAAATTAAAATTTCGCATTTTGATGTGGTTTTAAACCATTCAAGCCAAAGAAGATGCGGAAAGAGAACTCAATTCGGCATGCGAATACTGAATTAAGTTCTCTTTCACGTCTTCTTGCAGTTGAGCGGAGAAATACACACAAAATTACGTCTAAATATCCTCGTAAACACAGTCTGAAATGTTCGTAAACAGTTGAGAAAGAACGCATGCGTAACAGTATATTGGATCCGTGCAGCTCTTAAAGTGACAGGAGCCTAATAAACCTGCCGCCGTCTGTGTTTTACTGTTAATCAAACTACACAAGCAAAAGAATCACTCGCTGATCTCGACTGAATAATTTGTGACTTTAATAAAGATTCATCTTTATTTTATTTATAAAAAGAAAACTATGTTATATTACATTTGATTTCAATTTCTGAACATTTATTTGTGCTATTGCTAATTTGTTCTTATTGTATTGCTGACTGTTCACTTGTCTTGAATAATGTATGAAATTTATTTTAGTTAGTTGTTCTTTCAGCTGATTTTTATTCATGATATTCAGCTGCAACAGAATGATTTGTAAAAAGACGGAATAAATAAGTTTGATATCTAAATGTACCATTTTGGAATCAAATCTGGGAATCGATAAGCAGAGGCGGAATCGGAATCGCTAAATTTCAAATGATACCAAATGATACTGAAAAGATTTGATGCATCTTTTCTAAAATATGAACGCCTGGAGTTTGTCTAATTTCAATTGCTAAAAGGTTGTGAATTTTTAGTTCTGGTTTCTTTCAAATCGATTTTCAGCTGTGAACTTTAAACTGTAGCTGTCAGAGATCAGAAAGCGACTTTTTTTGTTAATGCCGCTGACTTTAATGCACCTTTTTTAGCTAGTTTGAAATAATCTGAGCCAGTAAGTGGGCCGCTCTCATGGTCTTGGCAGTGACCAGTGAGCTTCTTCTGTGTGTGATATGGAATTCCTGTAACTTGAAACAGTGGAGTCAAGGTCATGGGTTCCAATCCCAGAGAATGCATTGCAAGTTGCTTTAGGTAAACCAAATGCATCAATGTAAATGTAAATGTTCTCAGGCTAACGAATTGACAGCGAATGCAAAGTCACATAGCGTATCTGAATATTCGCATATACATTCATTCTATTATAATTGCTTGCGTGGTGCTCCTGTTCGTATTTCAGCAATCCGTGACAGAATGGGATGGAAATGTCACAGGCAGTCATTCAGTCTGTCATTTCATCCATTATTAATCGCTGAGTGTGACAATCCTTCGACGTTTCAGCAAAAACAGTCGGTAGGTGTGACACCGCTGACCAAAATCAAGATGTTTTGAGTCAGCTAGTGGGATGTCGCTTTAAAAATAACTATGGTAATTTGTTGGAAGCGATGGTTACCATTGTGCTTTTTTTAAGGAAAATTAAAACATCAACTTAGTACACATATGTAAATTCTTTCTTCAGTGTAACTCCCTTGTTCCCTTTTGATAAATGAACTAATGCACCATCAGCTCTCTCTCTCTCTCCTTCACTGGCTCACTTTCTTTCCTTGTTCCTCTCACCAATACAGTCAGTAAGCAATGCAAGTAAGTTTTATTCAAGTACGTCTAGCTGATGGATTATGTCCTGCTCCCTCTAGATGGCGCTATGTGTGTAAGACTGCAGACGTGGGTGGTTGTGAGTACATTACCATTATAGTCGTGACGATAACCGTCCTGTTCTCCATAGCGGAGTCGTTGCCCATTGAGAGCTCATTCTGGACCAGAACCAATTTATCCAAGTCATTCCAGTAACCGATCTGCAGATGATAGACGACGGGGTAATCAATCCAGTGTATGTGGGCTTCTGGGTAAAATTACGGTGTGTATCTGTTTAAGTGTTGCTTGTGTGTGTGTGTGTCTAAATGCATGAAAGTGTGTTGTGTGTCTGACCTTGCGGGGGCCGTTACTCTTTAGCTCAAAGACGTCCATGGTGTAGTTGACTCTGCGTCCGTAATGATCAAACTGGATATTCCCAGTGAGACCCTGGATTCTCACCTTTACACACACACACACACACACACATGGAAGTATTAGTAAGACAGAACACATTTTGGTAAGCATGGAACAAAAAGTATCATTTCTAGCTACAGTCTATTTTGCTGAGTGGATTTAACCTTTAAGATAAGTTAAAGGTAGTGTCCGAGTGATTAAACAGCTTTGATTGCTAATTTATGGAACATCATTTGCATCTTGCAGTGTCAGCGTCCTCATGGAGTCCCATCAACTCCCACCTGTCAACTCCCAGAGTCCCGCCTACTCTCACTTTTCAAACGGTGTCCCGCCCACTCCCACCTGTCGTAGAGTCCCGCCCACTCTTTCCTGTCATATAGATCCCCGCCCATTCTCACTTTTCAAACGGTGTCCCGCCCACTACCACCTATTGTAGAGTCCCGCCTACTCTCACTTTTCAGACGGTGCCCCGCCCACTACCACCTATTGTAGGGTCCCGCCTACTCCCACTATTCAAACGGTGTCCCGCCCACTCTCACCTGTCATAGACTCCCGCCCACTCTTTCCTGTCATATATATCCCCGCCCACTCTCACTTTTCAGACGGTGTCCCGCCCACTACCACCTATTGTAGAGTCCCGCCTACTCTCACTTTTCAGACGGTGCCCCGCCCACTACCACCTATTGTAGAGTCCCGCCTACTCTCACTTTTCAAATGGTGTCCCGCCCACTCTCACCTGTCGTAGAGTCCCGCCCACTCTTTCCTGTCATATAGATCCCCGCCCACTCTCACTTTTCAGACAGTGTCCCGCCCACTCCCACCTATTGTAGGGTCCCGCCTACTCTCACTTTTCAGACGGTGCCCTGCCCACTACCACCTATTGTAGAGTCCCGCCTACTCTCACTTTTCAAATGGTGTCCCGCCCACTCTCACCTGCCGTAGAGTCCCGCCCACTCTTTCCTGTCATATAGATCCCCGCCCACTCTCACTTTTCAGACAGTGTCCCACCCACTCCCACCTATTGTAGGGTCCCGCCTACTCTCACTTTTCAAATGGTGTCCCACCCACTCTCACCTATTGTAGGGTCCTGCCTACTCTCACTTTTCAAACGGTGTCCCACCCACTCTCACCTGTCGTAGACTCCCGCCCACTCTTTCCTGTCATATAGATCCCCGCTCACTCTCACTTTTCAAACAGTGCCCCGCCTCCACCCACCGGTCATATAATCCCGCCCACTCTTACCTGTCATATTGACCCCTTCATATTCTCACCTTTCAGACAGTCTCGCTCAGTTCCACCTGTCATAGAGTCCCCATCCACTCTTACCTGTTAGACAGCATCTTGCCAAGCCTCATCTGTTGTGTTGAGTCCTGCGGTCTTACCTGTCTTAGAGCCCACCCACTCCCACCTGTCCTATAGAGTCCCACACACACTCACCTTTCAGACAGTACCCTGTCCAGTCACACCTGTAGAGTCCTGTCCAGTGTCAATTCAAGCAGAGTCCCACCCACTCCCTCTTGTCATACAGAGTCCCACCCACTCCCACCTTTCATACGAATGCCCTCCCACTTTCACCTGTTGTAAGAGTCCCACCCACTCCCACCTGTCATACTCATTCCCTCCAACTCTCACCTGTTGTAAGAGTCCCACCCACTCCCACCTGTCATAGATTCCCTCCCACTCTCACCTGTTGTAAGAGTCCCAACCACTCCCACCTGTCATACGAATGCCCTCCCACTTTCACCTGTTGTAAGAGTCCCACCCACTCCCACCTGTCATACTCATTCCCTCCAACTCTCACCTGTTGTAAGAGTCCCACCCACTCCCACCTTTCATACGAATGCCCTCCCACTCTCACCTGTTGTAAGAGTCCCACCCACTCCCACCTGTCATAGATTCCCTCCCACTCTCACCTGTTGTAAGAGTCCCAACCACTCCCAGCTTTCATATAGTTCTGCCCACTCCCACCAGTCGTAGAGTCCCACCTACTCCCACCTGTCGAACATAGTCCCGCCCACTCCCACCTATAATACAGTAATGCTCACTCTCACCTGTCATACAGTCTTACCCACTCCCACCAGTCGTAAAGAGTCCAGCCCACTCTAACCAATAATACAGTAATGCTCACTCCCACCTGTTATACAGTAACTCTCACTCCAACTTGTCGTACAGAGTCCCGCCCACTCTCACCTGGCTCACAGCATCCTATCAACTCTCACCTGTCTTGCACAATCCCACCCGCTCTCACCTGTTTCAGAGTTCGTTCCATGTCGATGCCTTGATTCCAAGGAGCAGCTGGGTTGGCCAGGCAGTCTCCAGCATTGCCTCTGCGAGAGATGTCTATCTTCTGCCTGCGCAGATTTCGAAACGCCTCCGCCATCACTAGCACACCATCGTACGTCAATGATGATGTGTACTGAAAAAGTAAAAGAATATTGTGTCTTTATTCACACTACATTACCCGTGCTTCCTATTTACAGTCACATATCAAATGTAATGCTGAGCTGTCGTAGAGCCTAAAGTAGATGTAAATGCAACAGAGAGGGCATTCTAGGTGAGCGCATTGATTATTGCCTCCGCCTGCTTGCTTGTAAGGCTGTGTGCGTAATGCAATGTGACATAAAACTGCAATGTAGCGACGCCGCTACTTGTTACTGGAAAAGCTATTTAGCTGTAAAGCAGTACAGATTGTTGCTACAGAGCAGTAAAGATTCGGAGAGATTGCAGGGGAAAGCAGTGCAGGGATCTCATCATTTTTCTCTTTATGAGGTTCTACCAGCGGTAAGAAAAAACACTCAACCTCAAGAATGATCAAAATGGATCTCTTATTTCCATAAACGGCTACAAAAGCATGGCTATTTGCATGAGTAAATCCAGCCCAATAAGACAGAGCGAGTCTTAGCGGCTGGGTCTGCACTGACACGAGACATTATGAATGAACTTCAGCGGAAATGAAGATTTATGGTTGTTGCGGAGGCATAATAACATCCAATTAACATCGAGGGAAAGACAGAAACAAACAACAATCATTAAAGGGGGAGTCAGCGAGTGAGATGCAGAAAATCAAGAGATGGAGGTAGTCAAGGCTCTTGCCTGTAAAGTGTGCTCTAATGAACCCGTAAAGATTGGTTTGATGTTCCTCTGATAATTTATAGCAGGGACTGCGGGATAGAAGTGCTAATCAATGGGAGTAGAGAAGGATCTCCATGTTATCAACAGAGGGGGGAAAAAAAATTTGAGCTGAGGACAGCACGGTGAGGTGAGATTATGCAGCAAAAATCATCTTAATGAGCAGATTTGTATTGTTTTCCAGTTAGAGAGAACTGTAATATTTTGAACTTGACAGTGCCAGCGTTTCTCTCACATTTGGTCCTTAAAAAGTCTTAAATTCATTGATTTTATGAAATGAAAATTCAGTTAATTTATCTTAAATGCTACAACAAACGTCTTAATTATTATTTTAAGAGGTCTTAAATTTGGGCATGTAAAAATGGGAATGGTGATACAGCCTAATGTGGTTATTACATCTAAAAGGCTATGATTTCATTAAATAAATACGAATGATGTCTTTCAAAGTAGAAATTGTAGTGCATTCTACAGGCTATATATATAATTGCGTCCTACTTTTTTCAATGTTTTTTTCCCCATGTGCTCCCTTAGAAAAAAAGCAAATGTTATTTTCTCTCAAGGCTGTGAATTTGTCTCTTGGATAACCAAATTGGCTTCCCAGTCATGAAAAAAATGTAAACATTGACTTCATTTCACACGTTCCCCAACAGACGGGTTAAAATGTGGCTCCGGCTGCGGTCTGTCATGGCGTAATTGACTTAAATATTGTTGGGCAGCTGCTCTTTGAATCTCATTGGCTAAAGCTTGACGAAGAATGTGCCCTTGTCACAGTTTGATTGGCTAAACATCTGTGATTGGAATTCTGCCACATGTGTCTGACAGTATTATGGCATCAGACCTGATGTAAACCATCGTGCTATTCGCTGCACAAATAATGATGATTTCAAAACACACTGTTTAAGTAGATCAGGAATTACTCTGCTGATGTATTCAATAGGGGTGTGACGAAATCTCTTACTTCAAGATCTCGCAAGATTAAAATTTGGTGAGATTTCTCGTTGGGGCGAAAAGCTGTCTCGTGATATTGCTATGATGGAGCGTGAAGGTGAAATTAGAATAGAATAAGCCACCGCTAAGTCATTATGCCTTCTCTGTCGGTTTGCTTTTTATAGAAATAAAAACCATTTAATTCAATTGGACGACAGTCGCACCATCCGGCTCATCCGACACAAGCTGCAGAGTCGCATATAGTGCAGAAGGAATCAGATTTCACTGATCACATGACAAGCGTAAGTGACGAGATGACTGACAAGACCATGGCGGGGGATTCGTTACACAACTGAGCTGACAAACGTCTTGTCTTGTAGACATTCAGCACCATCGCTCCTTATTCACAGACTATAAGCGATTGTGAAATAGAAAGCGAAAGTAAAACGCGAGCGTGCATTCAAACTCGAAAGTTTTAAAGCAGCTCGCTGATGCATGCAAATATCTCCCAATGTGAAAGCTATCTTAGGCTGGGCTGTGGAGTTGTAACCATCTCTCAGCTCTGTGTCATGCTTGAAGAAACATTTGGTCTCTATTTGCACTTTGAATATTGAGAGATTACTTTGATTATAGTTGCACTTATTGTTTGCACCTAACAAGACTAAGAGAAAACGCATTCATTTTTATTTATACTGTTTTTATTTCTATGATAAAGTTGAGGGAAGGAGTTCAGTTAGGAGGTCAAAAGTTGTAGAAGCTCATAAATCATTTACAGTGAGGTCTGAAGAGACTCATACAGGAGAGAATCCAGTCGGTTGAGTTTGTGGCAAAACCTTTTACAGTGCTTCAGTGTTGTTGCCTTTTACCGCATATATTAATTCATACTCAGAAAGCAGAACTGAAATGACATTCATTATGAGATGATTAGTTAAAATATGTCAAATGCACCTGCACACTATTTCTCTAGTCATGTATTTCGTCATTGAGGATTTCATAAATAACAAACATCACAAATCTTTGAGCATCTTTCCACTGTGTCTTTAAAGGCATGTGCAAATAAGCGACGCTCTCAATTTGTGATGTTTGTTATTCTTGGTGTTAACATTTGCGTTTAATTATGTTGTAAATGTATTAGCATTTACCCTGGGTGGGCTCTCAGAACCAGGATACTCCCTCTGGTCTAGTTTATTCCAGCGTTGCATTAGTTTGATCACCATTGCTTTGCTGAAATCCACCAACTGGAAACCAGTTACGTTTGCCCCTCCATGCATAAACCTCTCAAGAGAAATATCCTTAAAACCCTGTCGGGAGAAAGACAGAAGAAATTAGAGTGATGGCGAATGAAGCCCGTTCGCCGAAAAGATAAAAAGATGGAGAACAGGAGATTGATCGAACGAATGTGAGGCAGAGTGAGTTATAACATTTCTTAATATCCCAGATGCTGACACACTAACAAATGTCAACACAGAATACGTTAAGGCACAGCACAAATAAGCCACGATAAATCACATGAAACAAAGCGCGGTCCATCATAGTCAGAGACTGACAAGACTGCAAATTCCTTCAGACTAACTACCATTTCAGATGAATTTATCATCCGAATGGATTTTTACAGTTTCTGAAAAAAGATGTGAGAGGTGTAAAACTCACCACCATGTTTTGAGGATGGTTGTTAGGTGGTTTCTTAATGAAGTAAAAAAACGTGAGGCACCCTCGAGTGATATTCTGTGCCATTTTTTTTATCTCCCAGCAGGTGAAAATGGTGCATCTGATCACTTAGTAAAACAACAGCACACTCTCCTCAACAACTCGCATGATTTGGGGAATGTCTGGAGCGCAAACGATGCGGAACGAGTTACGTGCCAACATGTAATTCTAGTCTCGGGTTTTATTCAGGAAAGAAAAGAGGTACATCGCTCAGCTCCAACACAGAGAATTACAGCCAGAGGACACGCTGTCCTCTACATTAGTTCATTTCCTCTAGCGCTCCATCACTGCCGCTCTCTCTCTCTCACTGAGCTGGATAAACCAGTGCCAGAACTCACCAGGTTAGCGATGATGTAATGGTATCCTTTCACATGTTTCCCCACACTCACAATCTGAGAGAGAGAAAGAAATATAAAGAATGAGTGAATACCACAAAGTGTACATTTTTCAGGAATTTGGTCTATTGCTTAAATTTGCAAAATATAAGCATTTTAACAGACATCCACACATCAGCTTTTATTTAAAGTTTATTGAGACATTGTGTGCCATTCAGAAACGCTTTTTAAAGTCGCTGTGAAATCAAAGTTCTTGAATATTGCAGAGTATTTATTGATGTGCATCATTTATTTATTTTTTTAATCAGTGTTCCCTTGTAATCTTTACTCAAAATAACTTCCCCTCCCTCTTGCAGTGACATCTGACGAGGGCGGGGCAACCTGTCACTCACATGAGATCCACCAATAGAAAACCACCACCATCTATTCAATTCCCCGCGGACAAAATCAAGCCCCGCCCTACATTTGTTCTTCTTTGTCACAGTAAATGCACATTCTTGTACCTTTTGTCTGATTTTCAAATATATTGTTACTTTTTCAAATCAAAGTTTGGGTTATTTTACAGTGCTTTAGTTACTCAAATAAGTACAATTCATTAACTACATGTACTTACTATAGTCTTACTTACTATTCATGAAGAATCACTTGTTTGTTTTCCTCACTTGTAAGTCGCTTTGGATAAAAGCGTCTGCTAAATGACTAAATGTAAATGTAAATGTACTATAGAGTTATATTTAGGGTTTGGTTTAGGGTTAGTTACTTGTAATTGTGCATAATTTACTATTATTACTATAGTAAGTACATGTAGTAATGTGTAACTACGGCACTGTAAAATAAAGTGTTACCAAAGTTCGTAACGTTATTATTCACCTCGCAGCCGTTTGTTTTGGTTTATTGTTTAAAACGCTTTAAAGAAGACTTTTTAAAAATCCCTATGGGAGAAATGAATGGGGAAGAGACTTCCTGACTCTTTTTCTTTGAATTGCAATTCAGTAAAATCCTCTTCTTGTCAATCCAGTTAAAATTACAGTTCAATATCTCTTGTGTCGTGGCCAGATTGATTCAAAATTACACTCATGAGCCATTTCTTGTGGTTTCAGAAGTCTAGTTTGCTTGAGTTTCGTCGAGTACAGAGGGTTTCAAACAAGTCCAGAGAAAAACGAGAATATGTTTTTTTTTTAAAAAATAATAATAATAATAATTAAAGGTACAGTATGTAGTTTTTTCATCCACTAGAGGTCGCCTATTCAAAACAAAGGCGTAGCTTGATGACGCCGAGTTTGAGCGAGGAATCTTGGGACGTGCGGTCTTCACCTCACAGCCGGTGGAAAAGAATCGGGATGGGAAATCACGTTCATGGATGATTATTAACGTTACTGTAGTCTGAAGCAGAGCAGGAGCGAGTGTTGTGGAGCTGAACGATAATGAGAGACGAACGACACACGCCTCGAGAGCAGCGGGACTTTTATTATGACAGTCGCCGGTGTTTATCACATTAGACACATTTGAGTGTGTTGAAAATGATGCTATAACGTTACGTTACCGGCTGCCTCACACGTCCCGGATCCTTGGTTAAAATCCAGATTTTTCTCACGATTTACAAATAGTTGGAAACATTTTGGATATTGCAAGTTCTCAACTGACCTAGTGATTTTCGGATATTTTACTACAAAAATTGTACATATTGCACCTTTAACGAAATAAATAATACGATTAAATAAGCTAGATAAATAAAATACTAAAAATGTGATTAATCTGGTAAATAAATTAAATTAGAATAAAAATAAATAACTACACAAACAATGCATTTAACTTTACATTACTATAGTGAGTAGAAAAATAATGTTTAGATTTATAACATTACTTTTTTAACTGTTTAAATTTCAGGATGGGGTTCCCTCACACGAGGACGATCATATTTGGGGATCCGTGGCATCTAAAAAGACCGAAAAGCCCTGATCTAGTGTGTAACAGGTGTCTGTGTGTGATCAGCAGCTGCTGATGCCAGATCCACATCTGCTCAAAGAACACGCTGGCAGGACTGGCAGGTCGTGTAGAGAGAACATTCTGTTGATGTTGTACCTGACTATGTCCAACTGCGAGACGGTATGTGTGTGTGTGTCTGCTTGTATTTGCTAAATCTACTGTCAGGCTGATAGATGGGCACCTTTAGAGGTCTGCCTGAGGAACAGACGGACCATGCAACAATCAAACACGCCCCGCCGTCTCAGAGTTCACAGATCAGACGCACCGAGACTCCGGCTGCTGCTCGAGTTCAACATCATTACCGCTCGAGAACCGCATTAGGCCACAGGTGCCGTTTCATGTACACTAGCGTGCAAAAGTTTCTTATGTCCAGCAATGCTGCATTTATTTGATCAAAAATACAGTAAATATTGCATCATTACTCCAGTCTTTCAGAAATCATTCTAATATGATGATTTGCTGCTCAAGAAACATTTATGATTAGTTTAAATATGCTTCATATTTTTGTGAAAACAGTCATACATCTGATGAATAGAAAGTTATTTGAATCTTTTGTAACATTATAAATGACTTTACTGTCACTTTTGATCAGTTTAATGCATTCTTGATGAATAAAAGTATTCATTTTCTTTCCAGAAAAATCTTTCTGACCTGAAACCTTAGATTGGTTCTCGCGTTATTGTGACAGCAACACATCAGTACTCGAATGGCATTAAACTGGATGTTTAACTATTGCTTCAAAGTCTGTGTGGATGTCGAAACGCTTCATCGTGATGAAAACTGACCATAGGATAAGATCAATAATGAGCGATGCTGCTGTATTGTTAATATGGTCGATATCTGTGAATCATCGTCATCACTTGCAAAAACGGCTTTCAATAAAACTTGGCTGCCTATACAGTAGGAATGCAAAATTATTTTTGAATTCGTTAGAGAAAACAGAAAAAAAAGGCGGTTATGTTCCATTTTACCAAATAGGTAGGAAAACTTCAACACCCATAATGCACTGGGTGTGTTGCCGTCCAAGGCCACTCCCACCAGTCTGCTATGGAAACAGTGAAATACCGCTTTGCTTTTGTAGGAAATACTTCTCAGCAAACTTTTAGTCGTAATTGTGTTGACTTTGTTTTTTCTGACAAATAACAGGGAATTTCTCGGCCGGCTTTTTAACAATACAAAGGCGAAGTTACACTTGAATTTCAGCTCGGGATGCTGTGATGTGTCTGTCTGAGAGCAGTTTTGTCTCTCCGTACATCATGTTATTCTGAGTTTCACGTGACAAGCAGGAACGGAGAGAATCTCTGCAGGCAGGAGGAGGGATCAGAGGAAATAAAAAATCGCAGGCGGGAAGGAAAGCACTGATCGTTCGTCTCGCGCTGTGATCCCTCCAGCTCTCTGTGATTTGTGTTTTTATGCTTTTCCTTTAAAGGTGCTGTAAGCGATTTAGTATTCTGGAATGCCACTCATAAACTGTTCCTGCTACCTGACAGATATTACTGGAATGGGTTTTGCGAGTCTGTCGCTGTGACAGTCAAACAGCAACAAACCACTGCTATAGCCAATCAGAAACACTCTCTGCCTGTCAATCATTCACACATTCAGGTGTGTTTACATAAGATTAGTTGACAGGTCTTTGAAAGTCTGGTGTGAGTGAGCAAATCAACTCATGTATGACTAAATATTAAAAAATCTTAAAATATTTTATTTAAATTATATTTTAAAAATTGTAGAATAATTTCAATGTAATTTAGCATGATGGCTCAAAGTGCTTACAGCACTATATAATTTTTAAAATGATAAAACTGCTTATAATAGTTAAAAATATAAGTATTAATATTTTTTAATATATTATATATTTTTTAAATATATGTTTAAATGTCTACATATGTAAAAATCAAATAAATTAATTTAAATATTAATATTTACATTTTAACACCATTATATTTTAAAAAATATATATATTTAAATCTCAAAATATTTAAAAATCTCAAAATATTTTATTTAATTTATATTTTAAAAATTGTAGAATAATTTCAATGTAATTTAGCACGATGGCTCAAAGTGCTTACAGCACTATATAATTTTTAAAATGATAAAACTGCTTTGAAACAGTTAAAAATATTATAAGTATTAATTTTTTTAATATATTATATATTTTTTAAATATATGTTTAAATGTCTACATATGTAAAAATCTTAAATAACACTATTATATTTTTTAAAAAAATATATATTTAAATCTCTAAATATTTAAAAATGTCAAAATATTTTATTTATTTTTTTAGAATATTTTCAATGTCATTTAGCAAAATGGCGCAAAGCACTTATAGCGTTATGTAAATAAAAAAACTGTTTTTAAATATTTAAAATATTAGAAATACTTAACTATTAATATTTATTCATATTTTTTATATTTTTTTTAAATATGTTTAAATGTCTACACATGTAAAAATCTTAAATATTTACAAAATTATTTACATTTGAAATCAGCTAGCTTTAATTTTAAATACAAATATTTAAAATATTTAAATAAAAATATATTAAACATTGTAGATTTTGAAATACATTTTAAATATTGAATAATAATTTCATAGTCAACATGAAATGGCATTCGCAAACGATTTTATTTCATGTTTCATATTTCCGTGAAAAAAAAATTCCACACACAAACATGAAATGTATGGGGGAAATTTCATTTTTTCCATTGTTTTTTTGTTTTGTTTGTTTGTTTGTTTGTTTTTTTTGATAGTGAAAATGTGTCTTTATGGCAGATGGTTGGAGGAATCGAAAAATAAGTTATTGCATTTTGGTGAAAAACATCTTTTTTTTTTCAACATGTAGAGATGAATCATTCACATTATGACCGGGATTGTGTTTAATTTTTTCATGTTGACTTGAATATTTGAATGTTTCTGTAGTCTTGCTGTCGCCCTCACCTGCTCTAGAATGTTCTGGAGTCGCTCTGGCTCGAGGTCGATGACGAACTTCTTCTCCTGTCGCCGGTCCAGGTCCTCCAGGAGCCTTCGGTAACTCGCGTCATTAAAGTTCTCCACACAGATGGCGCTAACCTGCCAACCGTTTTGACCTGCCTTCTCCATTATGGCCTGCAGGATGGCGTATCCTAGCAACAACACAAAAAACACTCTGCGTATATTCTAATGCTACAGTATAATGTATGCATATATGCATATTTATGTATTCTTAGACCTCAGTTATAGAGATTGAAAGGAGCACAGATAGAGACGTTTACTTGTGTCTCCCAGAAATGGAGTCCTTTAGACGACAATCTCGACAATGACAATCAAAATCTCAATATAAACTCAAACATTTGTCATCAAATTCTTACAAGAGCAAATTATCAGATAATTATGGAAGCCCGTTTCCTCCACTGAAAAAAAAGATTATTGCGATTTTTTTCTCACAATTCTGACATTATATCTCGCAATTCTGACTTTATATCTCACAATTCTGACTTTATATCTCACAATTCTGACATTATATCTCGCAATTCTGACATTATATCTCGCAATTCTGACTTTATATCTCACAATTCTGACTTTATATCTCGCAATTCTGACTTTATATCTCACAATTCTGACTTTATATCTCGCAATTCTGACTTTATATCTCACAATTCTGACTTTATATCTCGCAATTCTGACTTTATATCTCACAATTCTGACTTTATATCTCACAATTCTGACTTTATATCTCACAATTCTGACATTATATCTCGCAATTCTGACATTATATCTCGCAATTCTGACTTTATATCTCACAATTCTGACTTTATATCTCGCAATTCTGACTTTATATCTCACAATTATGACTTTATATCTCGCAATTCTGACTTTATATCTCACAATTCTGACTTTATATCTCGCAATTCTGACTTTATATCTCGCAATTCTGACTTTATATCTCGCAATTCTGACTTTATATCTCGCAATTCTGACTTTATATCTCGCAATTCTGACTTTTTATCTCACAATTATGACTTTTTATCTCACAATTATGACTTTATATCTCACAATTCTGACTTTTTTATCTCAAAATTCTGACTTTTTATCTCACAATTCTGACTTTATATCTCACAATTATGACTTTTTATCTCACAATTATGACTTTATATCTCACAATTATGACTTTATATCTCGCAATTCTGACTTTATATCTCGCAATTCTGACTTTATATCTCACAATTATGACTTTTTATCTCACAATTATGACTTTATAACTCACAATTATGACTTTATATCTCACAATTATGACTTTTTATCTCACAATTCTGACTTTATATCTCACAATTATGACTTTTTATCTCACAATTCTGACTTTATATCTCACAATTCTGACTTTATATCTCACAATTATGACTTTTTATCTCACAATTCTGACTTTATATCTCACAATTATGACTTTTTATCTCGCAATTATGACTTTTTTATCTCAAAATTATGACTTTTTATCTCACAATTCTGACTTTATATCTCACAATTCTGACTTTATATCTCGCAATTCTGACTTAATACAATAATCTTCTATATTAGAAGGAAACGGAAACGGGCTTCCATAGATAATAGCTCTTATTGACAACATTTGTCTAATTTGTGTCTGTTTCAATTAAAAATGGGAGAAAAAGTTGATACTTAAGAGATACACACCACCGGTCAAAAGTTTGGAATAATTAAGATATTTTTTATGTTTTTGACAGAAGTCTCTTCTGCATTTATTTGATCAAATATACGGTAACAACAGTTAAATATTATTACAATTTAAAACGGTTGTTTTCTATGTGAACATATTTTAAAATTTAATTTATTCCTGTGAATTTTCAGCATCATTACTCCAGTCTTCAGTGTCACATGATCCTTCAGAAATCATTCTGATATGATGATTTGATGATCAAGAAACATTTATGATTATTATCAATGTTGAAAACAGCAGAAACGGTGATACAGCTTGTTTTTCAGGATTCTTTGATGAATTGAAAGTTCACAAGAACAGCATTTTATGTGACATTATAAATGTCTTTACTGTCACTTCTGAATTCATTTTTCCAGACGCGTGTGTGTTTCTACAGGTGTGTGTTTGCGCGTGTGCGCTCTGGCTGCCTCTCCTGTCCAAATGTCCCGTGTGTGTTCTGCATCAGTGTGCCAGTTATGTCGGCCAAGAGCAACAGATGTCCTTTAAATTGGCCCTTAGTCGCACCGCAGGACTTTGGACATCAGGACAAATGCAGCGTCCAGTGTGTGTGTGAGTGTGTGTGTGTGTGTTCAGGTTCCTCTTTTCATAACAACACATATAACACAATCCACGACACACAGGACAGACCACAGATGACCGTGAGCTCTGTCTCTCTCTCTCTCTCTCTCTCACACACACAAAATAATAACGAAATAGCACCAGCTGTCCTGTGAGTAAACACAGACTGCCAGCAGAGACCTGGAGGATCCTCTGTACACAAACCCCAGTCTGTGTGTGGACAGGACGGACTGCTTCGCCTGTAAACACAGGGTATGGCGTAGTACATATCCTGTGCACCGTATGTGAATTTATACAGACGAATATCGCTGATCATCTCCTAACAAGGAGGTCTGGGTAGATTAGATGGAAACCAAACAACCAGTTCTTATAATCAGTGTGAAGAAATGGGCCGGAATAAAGACCTGAGCGACTTTGAGAGCGAATTTGACAAAATTGTTATGGCAAGTGTTCTGGGTCGGAGTATCTCTGAAATGGCTTTGGGTTCGTGTGTCGCTCCCGGTCAGTGGTGAGATTTTACCAACTGTGTCCGAGGAGGGACAAATCACAAACCGACGACAGGGTGTTGGGCGCCCAAGGCTCATCGACGCACGAGAGCGATGAAGGCTATCCCATCTGGTCCGAGCCAGCAGAAGGTCTACTGTGGCACAAGTCACGCAAAATTTCAATGATGGTTATGAGAGGAATGCGTCACAACACACAGTGCGTCACAGTCTGCTGCGTATGGGGCCCAGGACCAATCAGGGCACCGTTGATAGCGCTTACAATGGACAGCCGTGTATGTGTGCGCCGTTTACTGGAGGAAGTGATGGCACCAGGATCACTGTGGGACGACGATAAGCCGGTGAAGGGAGTGTGGCGCTCTGGGCAATGTTCTGCTGGGAAACCCTGGGTCCATAGTGTGTTGTGTGTGTGTGCTTTTGTGATTTATGAGGACACAAAAGTGTATAATGACATGGGTATTACACTGGTGTTATGACGTAAACATGTTTTATGAGGACATTTCAAGTCCTCATATTTCAAATAGCTTTAAAAACATACTAAACAATGTTTTATGAAAGATGTAAAACTGCAGAATGTTTAGTGTGATGGGTAGGTTTAGGAGTAGAGTTAGTGTAGGGGAGAGAATGTACAGTTTGTACAGTATAAAAAGCATTACGTCTATGAAATGTCCTCACTAACCTGTGTGTGTGTGTGTGTGTGTAAAATGTATATATTTTTATAACATGTTTATTAAATATAAGTTTTAGAAAAATATATTTTTAAATATATAAATATTTTTAAAATGTAAAAAAAATAATATTTACATTGTATAATTTTTTTAAAATGTACAGTAGTTTATTATTATTATTATTATTATATTATTCCAAGTCAGATGACTCCTGTTTAAGAATGAATGCTATATCACAAACTTTATTTATTTATTTGGTAACACTTTACTCAAAGCAAAGTTGCATTATATAAATATATATATATAGATATATATATATATATATATATATATATATATATATAATGCATTATAAAAGTATTTTTAATTCATTAGTTACTTTGGTTACAATTATTTATGAAAAGACATCATGCATTGTAACATACATTATGAATACCTTCATAATGCATTATACATAAAGCCTTTAAGTGAAGCGTTACCATTTTTTTTGTACCAAAGATGTAGATATGTGGCATATTATTGGAAACGTGTGTAGCATTTCATACTGCGTACAAAGCCATATGTAGTACACAGTATGCATTATAGTGGTATTTCACTCAGTGCTCATAAAGGAAGGCAGTTGTGAGAAAATGGCCAAAGTGTCAAACCACTAGGCTCGCGCAGAGCAGTAGCTGGAACCAATCGGTAACACGTCCATTTCAGACGGCCAGATGGTCAGTTTCTCGGCTAAAGTGAGCGTGCCAGAAGCGATGGCTTTGTCAGTTACTCTGGGCCTGTAAGTGGAGATGTTAGCTGAACTGTGTTGTAAACATTTGCGAGCCGAGTGGATTCCAGCACTGGTCTAACGGCATGGCAAGAGTAAATAAAGAGGATTATTATGTATTAAAGGGCCACTAACATACGGGGCTGTTAGTGACCCATACAGAACAGAACCACCATATGTCTCCGAGCAACACATAGCAATGTTTGGTTCCTAAATGAATCAGCATTTCTGAGCATTCATAAATGAATCGACCGTTTGAATGAATCAGTTAGGTGAATGATTCAGTGACTCACTCAAGGTTTAAGTTTTACATTTAAAGCATTATTTTATTTTCAAAAAACATATATTAATGTTCAAAATATTATGTTTAAAACATAAATCGAATAGCAATATCTATGCAATTATGTAATTGCTTCAGATTCGTCTTCTGTGCCTCTTCTGCAGTGCAAAACTGAATTTTGTCGCTGATCGGTAACAGCCTCAAGTGTCTTTTTAGTAATTATATGTAAGAATTTGACATAAAAGATGATGCATACATCTAATAAGATTAGAAAAAATGATCTTATAATGGTAAAAATGCCCCTGAAATCAAGAAGTTGTCATTTCTGTCACTGCTGTGAACTAACAACCTCACAGAATGTGAAGAATATGACAACTTGTCCGTGACAGGGATAAACAAACCAGCACAAAAACACACTATATCTAATTATCATCATCGACAATATGCTATCAAATACTGAGATATCTTTTTTTTTTGTCCTTATAGCAAATTTCATCTGTTTTCTGTAGAATTTCTATTGACAAACTGTGTTGTTTTACATGTCAGTACAGTGTCTTCCTACCCAAATGGGCGTCTTTTAGCCAAATAAATGTTTTTAATGAAAGCATTTTAGTGTTACGTTTAGTTAAATCAGTTCAGAATCAAATGGATAGATTTCTTTTATCCACAATCATACTGACTCCATTTCACCGCTGCCAGTGATGCTAACATCTCCAGACAAGCCGGACGTTCCCCTGCGATTAGCCGTTTCACATGTGTGCAAGCGAGTGTTCGGAGACATTTTAGCAGACACGTCCAGGGATATTTCCGCAATGCAGATCTGCCGACGGAGGTGCGAGGTCAACGCGAGTGTTTCCGAGCCAAATAAACCTTGGGGAATCAACAAAAACGGGCAAAATTGACTGGGAAAACAAACTGCATCGTTCCTCAAATCAATGACAGCTCGTGTTGAAAGACTAGCGGTCAAACCTGAGCGCTTATTAATCGAGAGAGGAGATGAGGGAAGAAAGCGGATGCGAGTAGATCCATTAGCTTCTCTTTCTCGCCTTTAAGCAGGAGATCACGGATGACTGAATGATTGGCTTGCGGCCCGCGTCGCTCTGGGCACGAGGATGAGCAGTTAACGCTCCACTGACCTCGGCGCTGGGGAAGAACAGCGGACCGACAGCAGGCAGGAGATCTCGGGTGTTCAGCGGCCGGACGCTGGGCTTAAAATGGGCTTGAAAGAGCCAACTGCAGCCTGGCAAACAGTCTCAAGAAATTCTCCTTCTCTGAAAGGCGGCCCTGCCTGACACACACAGACAGGTCTCGCCTCACTCCAGGACTCCCATGATGCCAGACGAGAGAATTAGACAGCAGCTGCGACTCCAACACGGCCGCCAACTTACAAATGTGTGTATACTCTTAAAAATAAAGGTGCCAAGATGACATAGAAGAACCATTTTTGGTTCCTCAAAGAATCTCTCAGTGAACATTCTAACTTTAAATGATGTTGACTTCAGGATTAAAAATGTCCTGATAATTCACTCTCCTCCACGTCATCCAAGATGTTCATGTCTTTCTTTCTTCAGTGGAAAAGAAATGAAGGTTTTTGAGGAAAACATTCCAGGATTTTTCTCCATATAGTGGACTTCACTGGGGTTCAACGGGTCCAAATATCAGTTTCAGTGCAGCTTCAAAGACTCGACATGATCCAGACGAGGAATAAGAGTCTGATCTAGAGAAACCATCAGACATTTACTAAAAAAAAAAAAAAAACATTTTATACTTTTAAACCACGAATGCTCGTCTTGCACTGATCTGTGATGCTCCACACATGACGTAATCATGCTGGAAAGGTCACATGTGACGTAGATGGAAATACAAATCCAGTGTTTACAAAGCGAACGTGCAAAGACTAAGTTAAACGACCTTTACAAAAAAAGGTAAAACAAAAATGTGACGATTTTGAAGTTGAAGGAGAAAATGAGATGGAGTTTTTCACCTTCCCAACTTGATTACATCAGCAGTGCAAGACGAGCATTTGTAGTCAAAAAGTTTATAATTTTAATTTCTTTTAGAAAATGTGCGATGGTTTCTCTAGATCAGACTCTTATTCCTCGTCTGGATCATGTAGAGTCTTTGAAGCTGCACTGAAACTGACATTTGGACCCGTTGAACCCCAGTGAAGTCCACTATATGGAGAAAAATCCTGGAATGTTTTCCTCAAAAACCTTCATTTCTTTTCCACTGAAGAAAGAAAGACATGAACATCTTGGATGACGTGGAGGAGAGTGAATTATCAGGACATTTTAATCCTGAAGTCAACTAATGCTTTGATGAATATTCTAAAGAACCTTTTGTGGAATGGAAGGTTTCAAGGATGTTCTTCATGGAACAGTCGATGCCAATAAACAATCTTAATTTTTAAGGGTGTATTTGTGTATGTATAATTCTGTAGACTGAAACTATTCGTTCGTTTATATGTTTACCCGTCTGTAGATTTATATTTCTGATATGTACAATAACAATGTGGATCCCGGGAAAAAAAAGCGAAATTTTTCGTTATTCCGCGATCACTGATTGGAACGCAAAAGCAACAAAATATCGCGATCCAGCATAATTCACCATTGCAGCTTTAAAATGAATGTTAATAATCAACAACTCTTTTCTTCTTGCTGTGTAGATGTGTTTAAAATCTTCAGAAGTGAATCAGTCATTATTTCACATGCTGATGATAAACTCAGGATCAGAGAAAGATGATGATCAGCGTCATGGTACCAACAAAGCCTGATTGGGATGGATTGGTTTTGTCAACTCGAAACTAACCCTGAGTCTGTTCAAACACCATCGTGGTACGGACCCCTGATGAGTTTAGTGCCATAAATCCTACTTTGATACGGTTGATGAATGTGTGTTTCTCACCTCTGTCCGTGTCGTACAGGAATACGAATCGGTTCCAGTCGTAATGGTCGAGAAGACTCAGCAGCGCCCCCCGGATGGACGGACGCAGCTGCAGCACGAACTGTGTCTCGCCCTCCGCAGGGAAACTGGGCGTCACCAGAGAGATGTGCAGCGCGCTGCAGAACGACGTCAACGTGTGAACCGAGCGCTTATCGTACAGGCCGAATATCGCGAAGACTCCTCGGGAATACTGCGAGCAAACTGCAAAGAAAGAGACGGTCACAGTATGAGTGCACAAGTGGCATGTCACACAGTACAGAACAAGGCGAAAAGACAAACAAAATGCACATATACAGGGTTTGAAATGAACTTTTTCCACACACCAGCCTTTCAGAACCTCTACTAGCCAAAACAAAATTATCCCAAAGTCACTGCTTAGATTTAATATTAATTTGGTTTTGCTACAGCATAATCATTCACAACATCTGCAAATCATAAACAACATCTGCAAAGTTACGACGCTTAGAGTTTAATGCATAGAGAGATATTTTCTTTTACAGAAATCACTGTTTAAACGGCTGGTAGAGACTACAACGCGCTTCTTCCCAGGTTAGTGATGTCACAAACCCTATAATTTACATAAACCCCGCCCCTGAGAGCACTCAACAAAGGGGGCGGAGTCATGTTGGGCTGCTTTAGAGAAGAGGAAGAGTTGTTGTAGTCGAGTGTTGTTGATGCCGTCATTTTACGCCGGACTGCTTCACAAATCATAAAAAAAATTGTGACTTCTCTTATGAAACAGCATTTATTTCATCGTAATTTTCATATATATGCATATATACAAATATTTTTATGTGTGTATAGTTTTTTTCTTCTGTTATACACTCTCAATAAATGCTGGGTTGAAAATGGACACATCCAGTGGTTGGGTTAAATGTTTGATAGTACCCAAAATAAGTTAAAAATCAGACACATAGAGGCAACAATAATGATCAAAAGGTGAACATTTATTAATAAGCAATTTATTTTAAATGTTTATTGTTTGATTATTATTCATCAATTTTCATTTCCAACCTATTTTGGGTTTTAAACATGCAATACAATAATTTCTAAACAATAGTTGGGTTAAAACAACCCAATCGCTGGGTTTGTCCATTTTTTTTTTTTTTTACTTTGAAATAATTTCCACCCTGAAATGGCTTGTAAATAGCAAATATTTTGTGTACTAATAGTACGTGTACTAACAGTGTACGTGTCTAAGAAATTGCAGGGTAACCCTACATGGGTTCAGGTTTAGTACTTAGTTTTTACTATACTATAATAAGTACATAGTATATAAATGCGTAACAGGACTGTAAAATAAAGTGCTACCAATATTTGCAATATTCATTTTTCATTAAAACACTGTCAAAACAGCAGAAATCATACAATAAGCTACAGTAAGATGTACTGTCGTCATACAAAATATATTTTCTTCATTTTTTTTTTACGGTGAAACATGACTATGATCTTGACAGGATTTGTGAGATTTAAGTTCAATAATAAACACATTTTACCATGTTTTTGTGAGCGAGAGTGAAAGAAAGAGTCTTCAGTAGTCGGTGTTTAATCTTCAAAGGAGTCGAGCACACACACACACACACACACACACACACACACACACACACACAGTTTGTCTGTCGTTCTTTGATGTAAGTTTCTAACGTTGCATTTTTCTGTCTCTTTCTATGAATGACATACTCTGGTTTTTCACTGCAGGATCAAACAGACTGTTTCTTATTTCTCACTCAGGTGTTTCTATCGTAACAGTCTTCCTCGGAAACTCGTCTGTCCAAAGCATTTGTCTGCGTGTTTGGAAAATGTTGATAAAAAGATGCGAAAAACATCCATGCATCTCTCTATCATAGGATCTGCTGGCATGATGGCAGTATCGATGATGAAAATAATGTGAATTTCTCCATGATAATGTACCGTCTGATTCATCAACAGACCAATTAATGGCGGAACGAACCGTCAGTCCAGTTATTTATAGACTGAACGCCACTCTCTACTCACAGGGGGGAAAATATCAGCGCGGACGGTCACCATGGAGATACAGGCGACAGTTCGTAAAAGCGCTGTGATGATCAGGATGGACAGATTATAGAGGAAGAATAATATTTTAATTATTCAATGTTAAATGAAACATTACAATGCCTTCTAGCAGCCACCCAGAAACCAATGGCAAAAAAAACCTAAAAAAAGTTAATTACTAAAAAACTTATTTCAGCTAGTTACCAAGGCAACATTTCTCATTCTCGTTTACACTGTAAAACTGATTTTTCTCTGATGTAAACAAAGATTTAAAATGCATTACTTGCCATTTATTTGTGAAATTAACTAGCAATTTTAGAGCTGAAATTATTAAAAGTCACCATTTTTTTTCAGTTGATATAAACGAAACTAAAAATTTAAATAAAAATGAATATACATATAAAAATAATAATAATCAATAATCAATCATTGTTTAAATTAGCGATCAAATAATCGATTAAACCGAAGTGGGGGTGCTGCTAAGTTATTATGTCGCTTAACCGCTTGTTTAACCGACACCAAATAGGGTGTCGTTTTAAAGCTTAATATAGGGAAATTTCATAACGTGAAAATGTGATCTGAAGTCACTGGACATGACAGACAGTGTCGTGTATCACTGAAAAAGTTTCAAGTAGAAGAATACAAGCATATTTGATTCAGTTAGAGACCAAAATATACCAAATATTTGTATGAAAAAGCGCCGCGAGTAAACCGTATAAACACATGATGCTTTTGCGCCGTGTTTTTATTTGTAATTTCGCGAATCCGTAGTAAACCATAGTCATCGCACACTGATGATTTTATGCTGAAGTAAATACTACAGAAAAAACAAACGTAGTTTCAACATGAAAAAGTCAGTTCAGGCAACAATAAAAAAAAAAAAAACTAAGTAAATTCTATATTCGTACTCAATTCGAGCTTGTAGAAATTAAAGCATAAATATCAGCATTATAAAATGAACTCAACTTTTCTGATGCTGGTGTTCCCATCGTGCTCTTTTCAGCTGTATTTACACTGTTTTATCATTGGGTAGATTTAGTAACTTGCCATTTTGTGACATTTGGAGTTCATTTTATACTCAAATGGCACATTCATACGCAAAAACGATCCATCGAATGTTACCGTCATCGTGTACCAAGTATTGAGGTCTCTGTGTTACTTCTAATATGTAGATATGGCATCTATAGAGATACAATATCTATTGTATTATGTACTTCGGTGTTTTTAAGTAAAGCACACACTGTAAAAGCGTGGTTTAATTCAGTGATATATTGTTTGAGTAAAATGTATCGCAAAGGAAACTTCAACTAAGTAGCAATTGCCCAACCTTTTAGACTAGTTCAAATTCCTTATTTTCTTTGTTAATTTGACTTAACTAGGTCAAGAAATTCCATATTTAATTAAGTATATTCCATATTCCGTACTAAATTACTTAAAAAATGTGCATGCAAAAACTTGCAAAAGAAAAATCAATTGTTTTTTTCAGAGCAAATCTTCAAACAAGCACAAACACAACGAAAGAAAATGTGTCGATCTTGGAGTAGCATTGACACGCTGCTTCGCTAAAGCTATGGAATTCCCGGGATCCGATCGTGTCGTATTTTCCAACGTTTAACCAATTCAAACTGGATCTCGGGTGTTGTGTGTGGGTAGGGACGACAGGTCTGGATTTATCATGCACCATAGAATAGGAGCGCACAGGTGAAGATCATCACTCATCAATCAGGATCTTATTACTTGCTGTTTATTCCACTGTTATTGTGGCGTTTACACAAGCATGAGGTCTAATGTTCAGTAAAATCACTTGCTTGGAGGGTTTTTGGGACAATTGGTTAATTACGTTTCGAAATAAACAGCTAGCCTACCTAATCCATAGCATGGCTTGAATACATTTAGAATACAGCTGCATTTTACTTCCCTAGTAGGCGTAGTATGTGACAAAAGAAGTATGTCCAAATTCACAGTACTCATAAAAGAGTAGTACCTGGATAACTTCCAGCAAGATTCCGAAATGTGCATATGATGGACACTTTACTATCCCATGAGGCCACAGGAGAGGATTTGTGAATGGCAGTGAAGTGACGCAACTGACGCCGATAGATCACATGATAATGAAGGCATGGCGGATGCAGTACATCCAGATTACATTGATACTATATAGAACATACTTTTTAGCGGTCGTGAAGTAATTATTTAAAATAAGTACCTATTCGAGAGTTTGTGATTTCAGACGCAGCCCTCGTGTGTTTGCTGCACGCGTTTTGCGCATAAGCCACAATGATGACCTTGCTTGGTAAGTTTTATGAGATTAAACACAAGCACAGCAGATGACGTTCTGTTACGTCCACATCTAGAAAACACACTCCCACCTCTGTAATAAACACGGAGATGTTAGTCCCGTCTGAATCGGAACATGAAATAACAGACGCCAGGTGGTGGGAATTGTAACTCTAACATCTTTTAGAAAACTAGTCCTGTCGGAATAGGGCTATAGTACCTTAAAGGGGATCTATAATGCTCCTTTCACAAGATGTAACATCAGTCTCTGGTGTCTCCAGAATGTGTGTGAAGTTTCATCTCAAAATCCCCCACAGATCATTTATTATCGCTTGTCAAATTCGCCTCTATTTGGGTTTGAGCAAAAACACGCCGTTTTTGTGCGTGTCCCTTTAAATGCAAATGAGCTGCTGCTCCAGAAGAGGGCGGAGCTTTAACAGCTCAACAACAACAAAGCTGGAGAATCTCACGCAGACAAAATGAGGAAAGTGTTCATCCTTACATTGTTCAAACCGGAGTCGACACTGATGGAGAGACTCAGGAAGAAGTTCAACTTTTAGACGTTTCTGAACGGTTAGTGGATAAATTGATGTAGTTGCTGTGGAGTTGATCAACTCATCACTAGCATGTGTCGTCATGTTCGTCTTTTTTCCTTGAATCGACCCTCGTTTGTGAAGCAGTCCGGCGTAAAATGACGGCATCAACAACACGCAACATGGCTCCCCCTTTGTTGCGTGCTCTCAGGGGCGGGGTTTATGTAAATTCTAGGGTTTGTGATGTCACAAACCCGGGCTGAAGCTCGTTGTAGTCCCTACCAGCCGATTGTTGTAGTCCAAAAAAAACGTTTTGTGTAAAAGAAAATAATGTGCATTGTCGAAACTTTGTTTCTGCTGAAACAGCAACATTACACACTAACTAAAGTTAAAAAAGTGAAATCATAATCAAGGACGTCTTTAATGAAATGCTAAAATAACACTGTTTGCGAATGATTCATTAGTTTACGTTATTCAAAATAAAGTCGTCATATTGTTATCAAATAACTTCATTTTTCGGCCTTCTTACTTTCCAAACCCATCCAATCTCCTCCTTCTATTCTGCTCCCTTTTCACAATCCAGTCAATCCCGATGGATAGAATCAAGTTTTGTCCTACATTCCTCTTCTTACTCAATATCCCGTTTCGCTCAGTATTACGTCAGGGTTGTGAAAAGCGTTTCATGTCGACTTCAGTGGCATCAGAGGCGTCGCTCTCTGTCTGTCTGGCTCTGTTTCTGTTAAAAGAGGCCGCTTTTACAGTGTTGTGTTCTGTGACTGTTCTAGTCGCTTGTCCTGTGGGGAAAGAGAAGAGCGGATCTTTTTTAACGCAGCCTTGAGGTGTCTGAGCCTCATGTTTTTAAGAGGGTGTGTGTGTGAGAGTGAGTGCTTTTTAACAACCTTCAGGGGTGTGATGAAAACGCAGTACAGTCTGTGCTAACACTGATGTCACTCTGTTAAACCTTCTAAATTTAATACACCAGTCAACCTGACCTTTCGTCAGCCACACTTACTTTGTTATCAATCTTTTATGTTCTGATGAATGTATGAAATCACCTTTAGCCACAGAAATAATTGAGCTCATCTGTGTGGACTCTCTATTTATTACATTCATTCAGAGATGTGAAACTAGTCCACCTTTCCCCTTCCTTATCCTGACACCATGTCCGCACGTTTTTAATGTCATTTTCTGTTCTCGCTGAAGGTGAAGTATTGTGCGAAGTGACAAAATTCACAGCCAATGAGAATGTACTGTCGTGTGGCACAGGGAACAATGAAATTCCATTGTGGGTGGAGCTAAAAAGTGCATTAGTGCCCGCCCCCTTTTTCAGCAGCGCTGGTTCTGGTAGGTTTTTTTATCATTCATTTCTCTCATAGGGATTTTAAAATAGTCTTTGTTAAAGAGTTATAAGCCATGAAGCAAGCCAATCAACTACGAGGAGAATCAAAACACTACAAACTTTGATTTGAAAATCGGACAAAAAGACAAAGGTACGGCTTGTTTCCCTTAGTGAGGGAAAGAACTACAATCCCATGAAGCATTGCGAACAGCATAATTGAATTAAAAACAATGGAGAAATATAAAACTACTCATGTGTAAAAGACTATAATATACATATATACACACAAACAGTTTTTTGAGAGCATAGTGAGATCGACTCAATTGAACCTTCTCCGGCAGTTTGATTGACAGGCGATCTGACCAATCATAACCCCGAATCCGCCATTTTGTCCGACAAAGCGGTCAGGGGAGTTAGTAGATTAACGTTGGTGAACTTGAATCACGTCTTGAAACAACATTCCTTCTGATGTTCATTCATGTTTATTTGATGCTATAAATGAACTAGTATGAAGAGATGATCGCTTCACGAGGAGCTACAGCGATCTGTCACCACACATTAAACACACACTAGACGCTATTTATTGATTAAACTTCTTTAAAACATTACAATATTTTAAATATGAACTGTTTCATACGTTGTCAGTGTCCTCTTTGCTCCACAATGTATTTTTCACTTCGTGAGAACATGATGTGTGGCATGAGAGCGCATAGCAACAGTAACTAAAGGGGGCGGGGCTTTGCGAAGGATCAATGACGTCATTCGCAGTGCTTCACGGAAGTGGGCGGAGTGCAATTTTGAAGCGTGTTTTTCTTTACTCTCTGATTGGTGCATTTTCTGTACAGCATCATGGGTAATGTAGTTTTTCATCATGAATTCCGCTATTAAACAATTATTATAATCAAATACCATCGATTAACAACCTCGTAGGGCTCACTTTAAAGGTGTATCGTTCAAAATCAGTTTCCTTATGGAGAAAATGAATGGAGTTTTTACTTCCACTCTATAGAAACCAAGGAACTGACATTTCTCGAGCAGCGAATCAGCATGATTTCTGAAGGATCATGTGACACTGATTCCGCTTTGATCACAGGAATAAATTACACTTAAAAATACCTTAATATTACAACAGTTATATATTAATTTACTATATTCCAGCTCCTGAATTAAACGACATGGATCGGTCTGCCTCCAAAATCAACCTGCGCGGTAAGAGTGATTTGTTACCCGTCGGTTAATAAGCAGTGATTGATCGCGGCGTCTGCTGTAAGCTGACATCATCACTGCTGGCCCTGCTGTGTGATGACCTCATACGCCCGTGTCATTTCCTGAAATAACCTGTCATTTGTTCAGCTGTGTGTGTGTGTGTGTGTGTGTCTGATCGGTTCTGTCGTGCACTCTAAACACAGTTAACTTTAATAAAATCACCGTGGGACTATAATGGAAACAGAGCTATTAATCACCAACAGACAGACAGAGAGAGAGGATGGAGAAATCATTGGGTCTACAGATCACAAACGCACCGATTTACCATTTACCCAAATGCACATCATTCCACAGAGAGACTTTGAAAGAGAAGCACAGCTGGCCTTCTGGCTTTCTGTGGAGCGACTCACGACTGGGTTTTGCTTCATGTGGTGACCGGTACGGTACCAGAATTGCTTATTGTACAAAAGGTTTAACAATATTACAGTTTAATTTGACCAACTAACACCAAGTGACGGATAAATTTGTGCCAATTTCAACATGTGAGACAGTATTTGCTATTAAAAGTTGATTAGATTATTTATTTATCTGTCTTTATGATACACAATTATATGGTTAATTGCATTTTATTACTTATTTATTTAGCGCTGTTGTTCCCTTAAGAGCAGACCTGTGATCTCGAGTCACGTCCCGCTGCTTGAGAACAACTGATACTGTACAAAAGTTGTATTTTTATTACCCATAATTCAAAGTAACCATATAATTGTGCATTATAAAGACAGCAAATTAAATAGGCGTATGAACTTAGTTGTTAATGGCATGAAATTGGGACTAATTTACGTTACTTGGTATTGGTTAGTCAAATGAAAACTGCAAGATTGTGAAGTACTTTATATTTTTATGTTTGTACAGTACAATAAATCATTCTGGTATCATATCTGTCGCTACATGATGATTTGATGATTTGAGTTGTAAATGAAAAAGATGCAACAAACTATTTTGTTTTTCTACTTCAAAATTTCATGTTTAAATCAATGTGTGACTTAAGCTTAACCAATTTTTAAGTGAAACTTACATTAACAAAAATTAATAAATACTGTAACAAATGTATTATTCTGTATTAGTAAATGCATTAAAGCATTAGTTCACTTTAGGATTAAAATCTCCTGATAATTCACTCTCCTCCATCTCATCCAAGATGTTCATGTCTTTCTTTCTTCAGTTGGAAAAGAAATGAAGGTTTTTGAGGAAAACATTCCAGGATTTTTCTCCATATAGTGGACTTCACTGGGGTTCAACGGGTCCAAATGTCAGTTTCAGTGCAGCTTCAAAGACTCGACATGATCCAGACGAAGAATAAGAGTCTGATCTAGAGAAACCATCAGACATTTACTAAAAAAAATAAACATTATATAGTTTTTAACACATGATGTAATCACGCTGGAAAGGTCACATGTGACTTAGATGGAAGTACAAATCCAGTGTTTATAAAGCGAACGTGCAAAGACTAAGTTAAACGACCTTTACATAAAAAGGTAAAACAACAATGTCTGATGATTTTGAAGTTGAAGGAGAAAATGAGATGGAGTTTTTCACCTTTCCAGTGTGATTACATCATGTGTGGCGCATCACAGATCAGTGCAAGACGAGCATTCGTGGTTTAAAAGTATAAAATGTTTATTTTTTTAGTAAATGTCTGATGGTTTCTCTAGATCAGACTCTTATTCCTCGTCTGGATCATGTAGAGTCTTTGAAGCTGCACTGAAACTGACATTTGGACCCGTTGAACCCCAGTGAAGTCCACTATATGGAGAAAAATCCTGGAATGTTGTTATTATTATTATATTATACATTATATTATTATTGTAAAGAGCTAGTAAAATCTTAATAGCATTTCTGGTTCATTTATCACACTGGATGAACTGTAATTTAAGGTCACGTTTAGTGCATTGCATTGTGGGATATGGTATGTCTGTAAATGTAATTTGCATACAGAAAAATGAGATTTTGTGTACAGCATACTGCAAAAATACTGTGACATTACACATGCATTTCCACAAGTGGATCAAGCCTGAGTCTTGATAAATACATCTTCACACACACACACACATTGTGTTTTCATGTTTTATGGGGACATTCCATAGGCGTAATGGTTTTTATACTGTACAAACTGTACATTCTGTCCCCCTACACTACCCCTACCCCTAAACCTACCCATCACACAACATGTTCTGCTATTTTACATTTTCAAAAAATATAATTCTGTATGATTTATAAGCTTGTTTCCTCATGGGGACCAACAAAATGTCCCCACAAGACATTTGGTCCCCATAATGTAGAGAATACCCCCACACACACACACACACTTCCTGCTCATAAGAAGTAATGATCAGCCCACAAAGTGACTTGCTGTTTTCATTACCATGACAACGCAGCTGTCTGTCAAGGGTGGACCATGGCAACAGTGTTTACCATGAGTGCCAATAAAGTTGTTTCCATTAATGGAATAAGCTTTTTACTGCCATAGAGAGAGAGAGAGAGAGAGAGAGAGAGAGAGAGAGAGAGAGAAGCGAGAGAGAGAGAGGGAGAGAGAGAGAGAGAGAGAGAGAGAGAGAGAAAGCGAGAGAGAGAGAGAGAGAGAGAGAGAGAGAGAGAGAGAGAGAGAGAGAGAGAGAGAGAGAGAGAGAGAGAGAGAGAGAGAGAGAGAGGTGGACACACATAGTTCAAGAGTCAGTACAGGTTCTTCTACTGTATATTATTACTTAATTACATTCTGACAGTGATTTTGGATTTGGCCTGTAGTGGATTGCTGGATACAAATGGGTTGTTTTCTGTTAATCTCAAAACTTATAATGAAGAGTTTGAAACCGACTTTCTGACCATGTAACCAAACGTGTGTGTGTGTGTCACAGAGAAAGCTCTCTTCTGGTTGGTTCTCAACAGAATGAATCATCAAACTATTTCTGCTGCAGTAAATCAGCCATTATGTGTTTCCAAGGTAACCAAGTGTATACACACGCACACTCACACGTTTTGTCTCATAGACACACACAGTTACACACACAGATGGTTCAGACACACAAAACACAAGTTGAAGCGCTGTACCTGGATCGCTGCAGGCTGGTGCGTCTGTGCTTGTGTTCTGATTTGTCAGTCACTGACAGGTACATTTATATTTGTAAATCCATTATATTGTAAACTGAATTAAGAAATTGAAGCCTGCTCAGATTTTTCACATTATTTTCATGACAGTTAAGCATATTACTGTAACGCAACCAGACACTGTTTATAAATACATTTTAATTCAAATGTTCAATAATATTTAATAATAATTATTAAATAAATAATATTAATTTAATATAATGTTATACATATACATATATATAGCTTTTTTATCAAAAGACTATTTTAATAAATGTAATAATAAATTAGGTGTGTGTGTGTGTGTGTGTGTGTGTATATACATATATATATATATATATATACACACAAAAAAGTAATATTAAATGTATAACAGTCAAAGAATTTGCTAAATTATCATGAACATTTTATACCATTTTATATGTTAAATACATTTTAAATAATATTTTCATTGATATTTAATAATAATTGTTAAATAAAAAATATTAATTTTTATATATATATATATATATATATATATATATATATATATATTCCAAAAGACTATTTTAATAAGTTTAATAATAATACAAGTATAATAAATGTACTTAATAATAATACATTATATATATATATATGTATATATATATATATAATTCAGATGAAATGTATTACAGTACAAGAATTTGCTAAATTATCATGAACATTTTATAACATTTTATATTTTAAATACATTTTAATATTTAATATGTAATATTATTTTAATAATATTTTTATTGATATTTAATAATAATAATAATAATATTATATTACAAAAAAGTAATATTAAATGTATAACAGTCTAAGAATTTGCTAAATTATCATGAACATTTTATTAAAATTTTAAACACATTTTAAATAATATTTTCATTGATATTTAATAATAATTGTTAAATAAACAATATTAATGTTTATATTAAAATATATATATATATATATATAATTCAGATGAAATGTATTACAGTATAAGAATTTGCTTTTTTAAAATAATATTCTAATAAATAATAATACATCTCTCACACAATATATATATATATATATATATATTATTCAGAATAACACAAATGTCAGATTGTATTACACTATGAGAATTTGGTTAATTTGCTTAATTTTAATGAAAAAATGTTAAATAATTCAAATAAAATCTTAAGGGTCTTAAAAATAGACATTATTGTCTAGATGCGACATATAAAACATCAAAAAAATCGTTTTTTTTCCTTTTGAATTAAACGTTGAAATATGACCTGTTTTCATGAGATTCTCTCGTCCAATTCCTCGCCGTTTTCTTCAGGTACTCTGAATAATTAATGACGGCAATGATTAATGAATAATTAATGTTGGTAAACTGAATGAAATCAGTAAACATACTATCCCGTTCATTTTAGACCTTGAAACATTAATGAAGAGAGCAAGTGTCATCTGATTTGGCCGCAGGTACATATAACGAAAAAAAACATTTGATGTTAAGGAATGAAAAACAACATCACACCTTCACACACACACACACACACACACACACACCTGCCTGAGGCTCAATTAAAGCAAAAGTTCAGGCCTAAAAATAGAGGCTCTTCATTATCAGTTGCCATTCAGAGGTGTGTTTGTGCGTAAGGAAAGGTCACAGCAGGGGTTGACCTCTGGGTCGGGCTCCTCCTCATTGACTTGTTATGGGAAAGAGAGACAGACAGAATGAGACAGACCCAGGAAGGGATTCTGGCTCGTTAATATTGATGAGCATTTATCCAAGTGCCATTCAAAGGGACCTACAGAGATGACCTTTACACACACAGACTCTCTCGTTCACAGCAAACCGTTGTGAGCAGAAGCTCTTTTGTTGTTGGATCTGACTCGAATACAGTTTATAGTTTGATAATCATCTTTGCTTTTATGTTGTCTGTGCCTAATATTATTTACATACTATTATAGTATTTACGGTAACGCTTTACGATAAAGTTTCATTTGTTAACATGAACTAACAATGAATAATATTTCGACAGCGTTTATTAATCTCAACATCTGTATCTGTTAACATTTGCATTAATAAAGATGAATAAATGCTGTAAAATATTAGTTAATAATTGTTAACAAATGAGACCTTATTGTAAAGTTTTACCATCTTTTATTAATATTTTAATTATATTTAATTATATGTGTAGCTTTCATTTATTTCGTTTAATCTGGCATTGATTTACGTTTATTTTTCATCTGATGTTTTATTTCAATGCCAAAAACATATTTGACAGTTTTAGTTTCAGCAATGAATTGATTAAAACATTGAAACTGCATTTTTTATGTGGTTGGAAATCAGATTCTGTCACATAAAACTTTATAAAAGGACAAAATAAACTTTAAAAAAAGAATGAACAGGCATTTTATATCATCCTGTATTTGCTGTTTAATTAATAATAGATTTTTAGTTATATGAACTTAATTAAATGAAAGCAGACACACATTTTTCATCGTTCATGAACGATTCATCAGACAAATGACTTGCGACTCATTTATGTTTCTCATAATTTATCTTTTGCTGCATTTATAATGATTTCTTAATTCAGAAAATGATCAAAGATTGCATATCTGGCTGAGTTCTGGGAATTTGGCTATTGAAAATATAGCATTTTAATGAGCATATTACTGTTACACTAGATCTGCTGTATTGTTTGATCATTTCTGATATCTTAATCTGTGTTTTGCATGTAAAGTGTGCTTGTGTTCGCTGTCTTTGAAGAGGTCCTTAATTATGATTACACTTTTTTTAAACTGTTAGTGTGTAATGTTACTGACAATCCTCATTTTGTCTGCGTGAGATTCTCCAGCTTTGTTGTTGTTGAGCTGTTAAAGCTCCGCCCTCTTCTGGAGCAGCAGCTCATTTGCATTTAAAGGGACACACGCAAAAACGGCGTGTTTTTGCTCAAACCCAAATAGAGGCAAATTTGACAAGCGATAATAAATGATCTGTGGGGGATTTTGAGCTGAAACTTCACACACATTCTGGAGACACCAGAGACTGATGTTACATTTTGTGAACGTTCACCCAAAAATGATAATCCTGTCATTAATTCCTCATGTGGTTCTACACCCGTAAGATCTTCGTTCATCTTCAGAACACAAATGAAGATATTTTTGATGAAATCTAATGCTTCAGTGAGTCTCTATTGACAGCAAGATAATGAACACTTTCATACTAAAACATATTTAAAACAGGTCATGTGACTACAGTGATTCAACCTTAATATTATAAAGTGACGAGAATACTTTATGTGCGACAAAAAACTAACTTTTCAACAATATCTAGTGATGGACGATTTCAAAACATGAATCTTTTGTGTCGAATCAGTGATTCGGAGCTCCAAAGTCACGTGATTTCAGTAAACGAGGCTTCGTTACAAGTGTTTCACGTGACTTTGGCGCTCCGAACCACTGATTCGACACAAAAGATTCGTAAAGCTTCACGAATCAGTGTTTTGAAATCGATCATCACTAGATATTGTTGAAAAAAGTCGTTATTTTGTTTTTTTGGAGCACAAAAAGTATTCTCGTCACTTTATAACATTAAAGTTGAACCGCTGTGGTCACATGACCTGTTTTAAATATGTTTTAGAATGAAAGTGTTCATTTTCTTACTGTCAATAGAGACTCACTGAACCATCGGATTTCATCAAAAATATCTTCATTTGTGTTCTGAAGATGAACGAACGGGTGTAGAACCCCATGAGGAATTAATGACAGAATTTTCATGTTTTCATAAGTTTGACTAACTGTCCAAATACTGTTTGTGATCACAATATATACAGTAGACATATAATTCTTGTCTTTGTTGGTAGAAATGCACACAGAACCCCAGCGCGTGATACTCTAATCCACAAACACACGTTCTGATGCAACGAGACAATCGCTGCGAGCGGCTAAATGAATGACTCAGTAAAGAGATTCATTGAACCATCTCAAGACATCAAGATCCAACAACACATGGATAAACATTTACACAACATGCATACACACTTAAAATGACTATCAGACACACACACACACACACACACACACTCAAGTACAGGTCACAGACAGGTTTGTGCATTACTCACTCAACTAGAGACCAAACACACGTCATTTAGTGAGAGACTGAAGCTCAGAGGAGTTTAGCTCCTGGCTGTGTGATTCAGCAGACATGAAGTTTAACCTACACACACACACACACACACACACAGCTGCGGGCAGGTTGAGATTGTGTGTGTGTGCTGTGGCGGGTTATTGGGTGTTTGTGATGCCTCATCGAGATGATGATGATGATTCCCTGACAAAAGAGCCTCATAAGGTCTTGAAGTTTTGAGTCAAAATTAGTTCGGCAGCCTGCAGGTGTGTGTGTGTGTGTGTGTGCGCGCGCGTGTGTGTGTGTGTGTGTGTGTGTGTGTGCGTGTGTGTGCGTGTGTGTGTGTGTGTGTGCGTGCTTGTTTTCATGATTCATGAGGACACAAACGTGTATAATGACATGGGTTTTACACTGGTATTATGACGTAAACATGTTTTATGAGGACATTTCAAGTCCTCATATTTCAAATAGCTTTAAAAACATACTAAACAATGTTTTATTAAAGATGTAAAACTGCAGAATGTTTTGTGTGATGGTAGGTTTAGGAGTAGAGTTAGTGTAGGGGAGAGAATGTACAGTTTGTACAGTATAAAAACCATTACGCCTATGAAATGACCTCATTAAGATAGCAAAACAAACCTGTGTGTGTGTGGGTATTCCCTACGTTACGGGGACCAAATGTAAATGGACCAGGTATAGTAATACTAATAAATGTTGATCTTGTGGGGACATTTTTTGGTCCCCATGAGGAAACAAGCTTATAAATCATACAGAATTATCTTTTTTGAAAATCTAAAATAGCAGAACATGTTGTGTGATGGGTAGGTTTAGGGGTAGAGGTAGTGTAGGAGGACAGAATGTACAGTTTGTACAGTATAAAAACCATTACGCCTATGGAATGTCCCCATAAACCATGAAAACACAACGTGTGTGTGTGTGTGAAGATGGCAGGGCGGACTGAACTCCAAATTAACCCAATTAAACTACAGCTGAAGCAAACAAGCCCAGCATGACATCCGCCTACATGTAATAGACAGACTGATAGATAGATAGATAGATAGATAGATAGATAGATAGATATCTGTTATTTTATCTATCTATCTATTGTTCTGTTCATCCGTCCATTTACTTCATTCATCATCCATCTACATCCTTTTTATGTCTTATCCATCATTCTGTTGATTCTGTTTTTCTTTATCTTTTAGTCTCTTCATCTTTCTTACTCTCTCTCTCTCTCTCTCTCTCCGTGTGTTTGCTCTAAACATTTACTGCTGCACAAAGGTCACGACACACCCATCCATTTATCTCTCTCTCCCGTTTCTCTTTTATCTCCTCCCTCCCGTTCCCTCCGTTTCTCCGTCTGTGCTATGCATTTGACAACATATCATTCCCGTAATTTCTTCATTCCTCCCCTTTCATTAAATAAATCCCTCCATCTCCTGATTCCATTCATCACGCGTTCCCTCTCTCAGCTGAAACTCATTCAGAGATTGATTTTGCTCGCTGCTTTTAAGTGCTCAGATAAAGGTGTGTTAGGATAAAAGAGAAAACCCTTTCCACTCCTTATTCTCTCCTGCAGCCTGAGGAGACGAGCGGGAAACGATTAACTTCACCTCTCTCCCTCTTTCTCTCCATCTATCTCTCTCTCTCTCTCTCACACACACACACACACACACACACACACCTCATTCCCAAAGCTGTCAGTATTCCGCAGCTGATGAGGGCTAAAAGAGCTGGAAGGCAGCCAGGGCAGAGATACACACACACACACACATACACACACATTACTGCATCAAGACAGCAGCAGATTCTGCAGACTCAGGCTGGGCGTCCAGGGTGCAAGAGCACAAGAGGTTCCTGCCCAGCGGGAGAGGGGTTAAACAGGGATTGACTCGACTCTGTTGGTCCCCGTCTGACTCTTGCTCTGAAAACACACATAGAGGTTCTTCTGTGGTTCCTTCAGTGAACCCTAGTGGTTAAAATTCGCCTCTATTTGGGTTTGAGCAAAAACACGCCGATTTTGTGCGTGTCCCTTTAAATGCAAATGAGCTGCTGCTCCAGAAGAGGGCGGAGCTTTAACAGCTCAACAACAACAAAGCTGGAGAATCTCACGCAGACAAAATGAGGAAAGTGTTCATCCTTACATTGTTCAAACCGGAGTCGACACTGATGGAGAGACTCAGGAAGAAGTTCCAACTTTTAGACGTTTCTGAACGGTTAGTGGATAAATTGATGTAGTTGCTGTGGAGTTGATCAACTCATCACTAGCATGTGTCGTCATGTTCGTCTTTTTTCCTTGAATCGACCCTCGTTTGTGAAGCGGTCCGGCGTAAAATGACGGCACCAACAACACTCGACTACAACAACTCTTCCTCTTCTCTAAAGCAGCACAACATGACTCCGTCCCCTTTGTTGAGTGTTCTCAGGGGTGGGGTTTATGTAAATTTTAGGCTTAGTGACATCACTAACCCAGGAAGAAGCTCGTTTTAGTCTCTACCAGCCGTTTGTTATAGTTATGAGCTGCTGTAAGTTTCTTTGGATCTGTATTTTGTTCTCTGGTTTCTTTTGAGGTCAGTATGAAATTAAACTTTCATATGAACAATTTATCTGTGCACATGTTCGACATTTTTGAGAATGTTTTGACATTGTATTATGTAATCTGGTGAAAACTTCTCTCTGGTGACGTATGCAGGATTCTCCAATCATTTAGTCGGCTAAAACCCCGCCCCTTCATTTGCATCTGCTTTTGAGTGCCACGCCCACACCACAACAGCCAATCAACATCCGACACATAAAGAAAAGTCCCTGCCTACATTTTTTTCTGTATCGATGTACATCACAATACAGAAATAAGGATCTTTCACTTTCACTTTAAACTGTTAACTACAACTATTAAAATTAAAAAAAAAATTTAACTGAAGAAAAAATTACATATGATTTTAATAAATATTATTTAATATTAAATTAAAAAAAAATCAACTAAAAGAAAATGAGAACTATTGCCTTGGCAATAAATAGAAAACAAATGGAACTAGAAATAAATTTAAAAAAACTCAAACTGAAAAAAAAAAAAAAAATTAAACCTAAAAAAATAATGTTTAAAAATGAAAATGACAAAAGCTCTTAACCGAATTATAATAAAATTGAACTAAAATTAAAAAGACGACATAACAAATAAAATATTAATAGTGATACTTTCTTTTAGTGTCATTGTTACATGTAGTTACTATAGTAATAACTATAAATTATGCATACTTATTATATATATATATATATATATACATAATATATATATATATATATATATATCATAATTTAATTATGCATAATAATTACATAATTACTAACCCTAATCCTAACCCTATAGTAAATACATGTAGTTACTTAATATTACTCAGTACTTAAATGTATAATTACAAAATAAAGTGTAAAACTATAATAACCAAAACTATAAATAACACTAAATGAAACCTGCAATCTGAAGCCACTAGAGATGAAGAATCATAATGTGTGTTTAATGCATTGCTTCTTTAAACCAGCTCTAATTACTTCATTGAAATAATTCATCAGTGTCAGATCTGTTTGTACAATATTTACAAAATCCAGCAGTCAAGAACGCATTTGAAATAAGCACCCCCAACTCAAAGCTCATGCAATCATCATACATAAAAGTCAGGCTTACATAAATACATTAATTAAAAGCTTGATGTCCAATTAGATGCTTTCTCATAGACATCCAGTGAAGCACGGCGTGCCTGCGGTCCTATCAGCATCGATCGCTACTGCACTAAAATCAATGAGAGATACAGGTATGAGCCGTAGACTCCCAGAGGAGCACGGCGGCATACTGGAGTCTGATACACATTTTCATATTGAATAAAGTGGATTACGTTAATTGGAAAAGGTTTTAAGATCTCTATGGAGTGCTGGGGGTTTTACAGTACTCAAAAATGCATGTTAAGTACGTGAACAGGCTTGTAATGCTCAAGCATTTGTGTCTGTGTCTGCATTTGTGCTCTACAACCTGTTTTGTTTCTGACTTGAATTGCAGGGAAATGAAAAGAAATCGACCCTAACAAGGCCAGAGACGGACAGGGCAGGGCTGGTTACTTTTAAAACGTATTTCACGACAGATTACAGAATACATGCTTTAAAAAGCAATTTGCAAGGTTAGATTACCCAAGTTTTGTAACTTAATTTAAATACTTTAGAATACTAATGAATATGTAACACACACAAAAAAGGTAAATGCAAGTTTTATCTCACAACTGACCCTTCGCAAAGCCCCGCCCCCTTTAGTTACTGTTGCTATGACGCTCTCACGCCACACATCATGTTCTCACGCAGTGAAAAATACATTGCGGTAAAACAAACAGTTTCATATTTAAAATATTGTAATTTTTTAAAGCAGTTTCATCAATAAATAGCGTCTAGTGTGTGTTTAATGTGTGGTGACAGATCGCTGTAGCTCCTCGTGAACCGATCATCTCTTCATACTAGTTCATTTATAGCATCAAATAAACATGAATGAACATCAGAAGGAATGTTGTTTCAAGACGTGATTCAAGTTCACCAACGTTAATCTACTAACTCCCCTGACCGCTTTGACGGACAAAATGTCGGATTCGGGGTTATGATTGGTCAGATCGCCTGTCAATCAAACTTTGCGAAGGGTCAATTCTGACTTTTTTTCTCTGAATCGCATGATATACGGTTGCAATTCCAAGTTCTAAAGTCAAAATTCTGAGATAAACTCGTAATACTGAGAAAAGTCAGAATTGCAAGCTAAGAAAAGTCAGTATTGCCACGTAATTCGGTCTTTACAACTTGTAATTACGAGCGTATATCTCTGAATTCTGATTTTATAAAACACAATTGTGAGTTTAAATCTTGGATTTATGTGGAAAAAGAATTGTTGCAATTACCTTTTTTACAATTACATGGACTCACAAACAACATGAAAACAGTCGTGGATCACGCAGTAATGACGGGACAGTTCAGATTCAATATGAACATTTTTGAATTGGTCAACTTTTATAAATTCACTCATTTTGTACATGTAAACATCTGTTATGTGAAATTCAGGACAGTACTAGATAAAAATAACATGCAATTTTTATGATCCCTCTTATTTTGTTAAAATTATTAAAATGTTGGGTGTGAAACTTCTGAACAGAAATGAAACGAGAATCGAGAATCATCAATTTCTGTTTACATGAATGTTTAAATGACATTAAAACTCAAAGTAATCACTTTGGTGATCTAAAACACTTTTCAGATGTAACTGTAATCTGATTACCACCCATTTAAAATGTAACTGTAATGAAATACAGTCACTCAAATTTTGCATTTGTATGCACTGAATGAATGAAAAAGTCATAATAGCAAAAAATAATAACTGTTTTCAAACAGGTTTCCCAGATCTTCCCACCTCATCTGCCATTGGTCAGTCAAACAGTTAGTCCCGCCCTCGAACTCACTTCACTGGTCGAGTCTGCCACTCAAACAAACTCCTCACTCTTTAAAGAAGTCTACCGATGAGTAACTTGAGAAACTGCAGTGACTCGAAACACACATTTTCATTTTCTCTGAGCGTGTGACACAGCGTTCGACATCTTTCACTCACAGGCATTGGTGACAGCAAAGCTGTTGGCCGTCTCGATGTTGTCGACGTGCGGAACCAGGTTGAACGGGGCTTCCGTGGCGTTTGGACTCGTGTTGTGGAGAAAAATGGCCAAACGGAAAGCTGTATACTCTTGATCCGTGTTTCTTATAAACAACCCACCTGGAAAGAGTGAGAGGAAGAAAGAATGAGTGAGTGTTTCTCAAAGGAAAAGTTCAGCCTGAAATGGAAAATTCTGTATTAATTTCTGCTTTTCTTTCTCCAGTGCATTATTGCCTGCACCCTTTTTCAGCGGCGCTGATTCTTCCCATAGGGATTTTCAGGAAGTCTTTGGTAAAGCGCTATGAGCCGCCAATCAGCTACGGGGTGAATCATAACATTACAAACATTGATTTGAAGAAAAACAGAATTTGAAAATCAGACATATATATATATATATATATAGGGTGAATTCAGGGTGATTGAGACATTTTTTGCCTTTGAGATGACTTGGAAAAAGTGTCCCAATCACCCCAAATTCACTCTCTCTCTCTCTATTTATATATATTTTAGTATTTTGAGAGGCTGACATAATTGACCCTTCAACAGCAGTTTGATTGACAGGCGATCTGACCAATCATAACCCTGAATCCGCCATTTTGTCCGTCAAAGCGGTCAGGGGAGTTAGTAGATTAACGTTGGTGAACTTGAATCACGTCTTGAAACAACATTCCTTCTGATGTTCATTCATGTTTATTTGATGCTATAAATGAACTAGTATGAAGAGATGATCGGTTCACGAGGAGCTACAGCGATCTGTCACCACACATTAAACACACACTAGACGCTATTTATTGATTAAACTTCTTTAAAAAATTATGATATATTAAATATGAAACTGTTTCACACGTTGTCAGTGTCCTCTTTGCTCCGCAATATATTTTTCACTCCGTGAGAACATGATGTGTGGCGTGAGAGCGCATAGCAACAGTAACTAAAGGGGGCGGGGCTTTGCGAATGGTCAATTGCGTAATTTACAGTGTTTCATGGGAGTGGGTGGAGCTAATGAGATCTTTAGGCACATTTTGATTTTTTTGACTCTGATTGGTGGAATTTTTGTACAGCATCATGGGTAATGTAGTTTTTCATCACAAATTCTGCTGTTAAACACAATTATTTAAAACTAAGTTGAAATAATGCAATCTGATGGGTTCAATAGAAGCCAACCTCGTAGCTCACAGAAGCTCTGTCTTTAAAGGTTTATAAGTTATTGTTAAAAATCAATTTCCCTATGGAGAAAATGAATGGAGTTTTTACTTCTGGAACCCGACTGATGCATGAATCATCGTCTTGGCTGTTGCTCTAAAATCTCTTTTCAGTTATCCATTACACTTGGACGTTTGTCACAATCCGGAAGAAAAAATCTAAATGTTGCCTTCACAATGAACTGAAATAAGTTTAGGGTTGAAGCACTAAAATGGTTAAAGGTTTAAGAATTCAAATCTCCTGATAATTCACTCTCCTCCATCTCATCCAAGATGTTCATGTCTTTCTTTCTTCAGTGGAAAAGAAATGAAGGTTTTTGAGGAAAACATCCCAGGATTTTTCTCCATATAGTGGACTTCACTGGGGTTCAACGGGTCCAAATGTCAGTTTCAGTGCAGCTTCAAAGACTCTACATGATCCAGACGAGGAATAAGAGTCTGATCTAGAGAAACCATCAGACATTTACTAAAAAAAAAAACATTATATAGTTTTTAACCACGAATGCTCGTCTTGCACTGATCTGTGATGCGCCACACATGACGTAATCACGCTGGAAAGGTGAAAAACTCCATCTCATTTTCTCCTTCAACTTCAAAATCGTCAGACATTGTTGTTTTACCTTTTTTTGTAAAGGTCGTTTAACTTAGTCTTTGCACGTTCGCTTTGTAAACACTGGTTTTGAACTTCCTCCTACGTCACATGTGACCTTTCCAGCATGATTACGTCATGTGTGGAGCATCACAGATCAGTACAAGACGAGCATTCGTGGTTAAAATGTATAAAATGTTTATTTTTTTTAGTAAATGTGCGACGGTTTCTCTAGATCAGACTCTTATTCCTCGTCTGGATCATGTAGAGTCTTTGAAGCTGCACTGAAACTGACATTTGGACCCGTTGAACCCCAGTGAAGTCCACTATATGGAGAAAAATCCTGGAATGTTTTCCTCAAAAACCTTCATTTCTTTTCCACTGAAGAAAGAAAGACATGAACAGATGACGTGGAGGAGAGTGAATTATCAGGACATTAAAATTCTGATGTGAACTAATCCTTTAATTGTAAATAATAAACAAATAAAACGTCTTATAAAAAATCCGGCTTACGCATCTTAAAAGAACAGTTCAGCCTAAAATGGAAAATTCTGTCATCTTTTACACTGTTTTTAACCTCTTGGCCGCAGCTCTACAATCTCATTGCGTTTTAAATTCATATTTGGCACGTCAATAACTCTAAACACCACTGGCTCTCACTGTCAAACACCAGTGACATCCAATCTTTTCTACACAAGTGTGAATGAGATCTAAGACACCATTTTTTTCTTCCCATTTTGGAGTATATCATATAACGACCAGCCTATTATGTGAATTTGACCTTTTTTTAAATGAGGTCAGATTGTTCTGTGTGTGTTAAAAGGATGAGACAATACAACAAAGTAAACAGCGTATTTACAACACACAAGGAAAAAGTGGACCGCTGATCTCATGGAGCCTTCGAAATAGAGCAGCCTGAACATTCTGCTAAACATCTCATTCCGTGCTCCACAGATTCAAGAAAGCCATTCAGGTGTGGATCAACACAAAGGTGAGTTAAATGTTCATTTCTGAGCGAACTATCCCTTTAATCGTGGAAATGATCCGTGCGGAAGATCGCATTTGTTGTCGGTGTCACCAGAGCAGGCACGTCTGCACTTGGCAGGGCCGGCGTCATCCCATCCTCTCTAATTATTCTCTCTTTTTTGATAGGCATTTTGGCTCAACTGCCGTTTGAGATCCCACAACGTGCTTTTATGCGCGAGGAACAACACAAGCACTGTGCGTTTGCATTGCAGCGGTATGTAAATGTCATTAGTGCATCTCTGCGAGTGAATGTGTGTGTCCGTATTTAGCGTATTAACTTTATCGGCAGTGCTGTCAAAGGCGCACAAGTCAGCGGCTGCATCTCATTATGGCGTGAGACTCTCCATCTCAATGAGCAATGCAGTGACTGAACACACACACACACACACACACAAGACACATCCTGCAAAAAGAGAGGGAACTGTGTGTGTGTGTGTGAGAGAGAGAGAGAGAGGGTGGGCATGCATAATGGTTTGTTGATATTAATCTGCAAATATGGTGAAACTTTGATTGGGAAGAGGTCATCCAGAATACTGCAGTGATGCCCTGAACTGACGAGGATGCACTTAGACCACAATCTTCATCATGATGACCACACACACACCAGCACAACTCATGCACGCTCCACTACAACTGTAAACCCATTCAATATCACATTTAAGGAAAAATTGCACCATGTTAGGGCGCTTTGGCTCTGAGCGACGTGTCCATCCCCAAATTTTAAGAGCAGTGCTCAACCAATATGAGGTTTTCATTGGCCAAACTTTTATATTTGGTCCCCCGAGTCCTTTGCTCATGGTTCTTTTGGTTTGTAAATTGGCAAATTTGGTGCTTTTTGGAGTCCGATAAGGTGAAAGCCCCAACACAAAGAGCCATTTTTCAGCACACCAGCTTCTTTAAGGTTGGTATGATTTTAAATAGCCTTTGACACCCCTATTTTAAGACACTATATACTGTATTTGTTTAAGCTACTTGTAAAGGCACTGCTGTATATCTGTTGCACTGCGATATTCCTCGTGGGGTTAATAAAGTGTCCGTGTATCAGAAGTGTAACTCACCGATTTGGACACTGCTGGGAAAAGCCCCTTCACTGAGTCCCCACAGCAGCGGAATCAACACCAGGATCCGCATTCTGTCCGAATCAGAACCCGTCCGGACACATGGATGGATGGATGGAGACGAGATAGTGCGGCGGGACGGAAATGAAAAGAAATAAATGGATAATCTCGCAAAGCGAGTTTCAGCAATCCATCCTACAGGCAATCCGTGTGTTCCCCGCAGTATCCACTGGAGAGAGAAGAAGAATCTGTCCGGATGAGCGCGCGAGAGAGAAAGCGAGAGAGCGCGCGGGGGAGAGAGAGAGAGAGAGAGAGAGAGAGAAAGAGAGAGAGAGATGCGCGCGCTCACTCTGCGCTCTTTGCCTCAGAGATCTTCGCTTTTTAGCCGTGATTGCTAAGGCAAGTACCACTGCTCATTCGTCTTATATATTTAAATAATCCCCTTTCCATACCAATTCAACTTAGGGTTGGTTAGTTCACCCTAAAATGACATTTCTGTCATTAATTCCTCACCTTCATGTCGTTCCACACCCGTCAAATCTTCGGAACACAAATTAAGATATTTTTGATGAAATCCGAGAGGTTTTTTTTTTATAGAAAGCAACGAAATTACCATATTCAAGAGAAGTAGAGAAAAATAGACTACTGTGGTTCAATCTTAATGTTATGAAGCGACGAGAATATTTTTGTGCGCAAAAATAACGACTTTATTCAACAATTTCCTCTCTACTCAGTTTACTAGCGAACTTTCCTAAACGCTTCCGCTCGGCCGCCATTTTGAATTGCGTTCCACTTCATGAAGTGGATGAGGGAAGTTTATACGGACAGACCCTCATCCCCGCGATTTTGATGAAGTCTACTCCGATGTACACCACAAGCAGCTCTATATCCCAAAATTCAATCGGATTGTGACGTCCCACTGTGACGTTTGCGAAGTGTATAAGGCAAGCAGAAAGTGCATGCGCTACTCTTGCACAGTAAAAACCCCAGAGTTAAATCAACTCTGCTCAGATAACATTTGGTCCCTCTCTAAATAGTGTTAAAGTAACACTGAACTAGTGTTAAAATAACACTCTTCAGAGATTGAATGTCTTTTATCGTCAGTTGATTTCATCTAAGACTGTGGCTGAAGTCAGTTGTTGTTCTTGTGTTTCTCTTTTCTTCAGAGATTCTGCTTGTTAACAGCAGGTGTTCATCATTAATGTTCAATCATCACTTAATTAATTGCTTAATTATCTCATTAACTTTAACTCTGCTTCAGTGTTAACACTACTTAGAGAGGGACCAAATGTTATCTGAGCAGAGTTGATTTAACTCTGGGGTTTTTACTGTGTGCCTTTGTCGAACACACCTTTTGATATATTAATTGTTTTAAGAATTACTCTCATAAAAGTGTTTATTACGTCGAGATTAAATCACATAATACTCGTAGCTACCTTATGTTCACAGTCAAAGTTTATGCTATTGATATTGTTTTCCGTTTGTGTAATTTTCTCCAACATCTCTTAGGATTGTATATATTTTCTCTAACAACTTAAATGCATATAGAATGGTTCATTAAACAAATTCATAAATAAAAATGGGTTTAAGTAACAAATCAGCCATAGTGAATTAATTCCAAGTGATCAAGGGCTCAGTGCGTTACGTTTAAACTTTCCGCCAGTAGTGGGCACTTATGCAACGTAAGCAATGACACACATCCGAGTTTTAAGTATAAATAGTGCAAATAGTGTGTTCACTCTTAAAACTCCGAAAAGAAAAATTGCACTTTAAATACCCGGATAAGCCACTAAATTAACGGAAAAAACAAAGTGTGGAATGTTGGACACTTCAGGGACCGTTCTCATATCGCGCCTAAAACGCGTGGAAACCGCGGCCACGCCGCTTCCTATATCCGTGAAACCATCTCTCCTGCACAACGGCTCTGCGTTTGTCTGAGGCCGTTAGGGTTGATTGGATGGTTCTTGTCACATGACCTGCGGTTATAAAAAACGAGCGCATCTCGACCGTTTCGCTTCCTTTCTGAGCACGCTTGCAGTGCGCCTACGTTGGAAATGACGAATTTGTGCGCACAAAAGACGTGATATGTAAACTGGCCCCTTATGCACTCAACTGTCGCAACTTTAATTACGTATTGGAGGGGGAGGGGCTATCAGACTGATATAAAATGATAAAATAACCTTATACAATTCACACACTACACAGATAAGTGTGTCATTTGGGATGCAACTTTTATTGGCTGGCTCCTATGTCAGCATCACACACATGCTCACGTGACGAGCATCGGCCAATACTGAGCTGGCATTCGACGGAAGCACTGCGTCAACTGCGTAGGAGAATGACAGGGTAGAGAAGAAATTATTAAATAAAGTCGTTATTTTTTTGTTTGTTTTGTATAATATAGATCGACACCTCATTTCTCTGAAAATGATTTGTTCAAAGATTCAGACTGTCTAAACCTCTCCTTTCTGAAAGCCTGCTCTGCTCTGATTGGTCTGTTGTGATTGGTTGACTGCTTACTGTGTGTGTCGGAAATGAAACACCCATTACCATATCTGAATCTCAGCACTTGATTCACTGTGATTTGCTTTGGCAGCGGAAAACAGCGTCTCGACATGAACAACACGAACCAAACTCTTCCAGTCTCAGATACTACAGTGTTTGAGGGCGGGGCAAAGGAGACGCTGTTCGCCGGCAACCAATGAGAGCCACAGGCTGGAGTTATGCAAATTCAAAAGTTCTTGCGCGCGTTCTCTGGCGCTGAGGCAGTGACAGACGCGCTCAGCGCTGTCAATATATCACAAATATCCAGTGTTTTCAACCACATAATGTTTATTTTAGGTTTCAGACATTTAAATGCACATAACTACTAACAAAACAATACATTTAGAGTTTGTAAAATACACACTGATGTCTATGGAAGCGGCAATAACAATCATTTCCATAATAATTAGACGACGCGTTTTATTCATCTCAGATACACATTGTAAGTCACTTTAAAGTTTACTCTCTCCGTTCACCGGCTCACTTACTTTCATGTATTTCGGGAGAAGTGGATGAATTCACGTGCTGTAAATCCAACAGACGCGATTCTCTGTAGTGCGGCGTAAACTAACATGGCGGCGCGTATATCTCAACTAACGCCATCATTATGAATCTATATATTATTATCTATATATTATATATCTATATATTATTTCAATGATTAACTAATACTTCTGAATGCCGTGTTATGTCTCGTAAAATCTGTATTGTCTTTCGTTGTACTTGACTCTATTTTGCTGTATGTTGCCCTGTCCACATAATGTTCCTTACTGTTTGTCTGTCAACAGCTTGTACGCTACTAGTGTTGTCTCGTTCTTGTTAAATCTACACTGTAAAGCGTCCTTGAGCTCTGGAAAGGCGCTATATAAATAAAACGTATTATTATTATTATTATAAAGTTGTTTAAACAGCAAAACACATCGACTTGCACATATTTGACAATCGGAATATCAGATATTTCATGCTATAGTCAACAAATTTGTTAATATTTTGAATAAAAAAGGAAAAATGAAATAAAAGCAGATCATCAGTCATATTGTGGCTGCCGTGTGTCACGTGACAAGCAATGACGCGTCACCATGGAAACAATAAAGTGACTCGTTCTAAACAACGGTCGCCTTGAAAAACTTAAACTTACGTGTGAAAGGGTTAAAAAAAGAAATCTTCATTTTTGTTACGAAGATGAACGAAGGTTTGGGAAAAACATGAGGGTGAGTAACTAATTAATGACAGAAATGTCATTTTTGGGTGAACTAAGCCTTTTAAGCGTGTAACTCGTCCTGCAGCTCGTGCGCTCCAGACGTGAACGACTCCTCAAATCACACATGACTTTACTCTGGGATCATCAGCTGGACGATAAATCAGGCGAAACAAATCCAACAGACTCGCATTGGCACGAGCCACGTTCACAGACCAGATCAACACAGAGACGCGACACTTTTGATTTGAAGCGACCGTCGCAGCACCGCCCCAGCCGCCGCGTCCCGTTCCGTTCCAGTGCGCCGCGTCTGCCTGTTTTGAACTCAAGAACTCCCTGAGGGTTCGCGTGCGTTCTTTACAGATCCTGAAACATGGTCTTCAGGGGTTAGTGCTCACTCCTTCTGTTCTTCTCCTGTCTTTCTCTTGCGTTCGCCACATATGAGCTGCAGGAGAATAAAGACAGTAGAACAGAAATGGTTACCTGTAAACAAGTACAGTATAAAATGGCATTTGTGCTCAGATGTCGCAGGTAAAGAAGTCTCTCTCCTCTCATCTTATGACATAAATGCACGTGGATCCGTTTCTCCTCAGCGTTCACCTTTCTAAAAAGGTTTTCGTCCCCTCCCATATTTCTATATTCTCCGGTTAATATATACGAGTTGCTGTTTTACGGCTTTGTGACATTTGGCTCGTGAGGGAAGCGGGGTCTCCACGTGGCCACGCGCAGCTGTGTCTTATTGCCCATTCATAATCGTTATGGCCTCCGGTGGCGCTGACAGACGGATTGTGGAGGCTCCCTCGCTTTCTTCAGAGACTTAAACGAGAGAGACTTGTCTCTTGAAGGGTTAGGGAAATGGCTGGAATGTGGCGTATGGCTGCTTTAATCTTTAAGAGCGTTCAGGAAGGATCCTGTCACTATTTTTAGAGCGTGGGTTGCTGTCCGTGGTGCTGAACTGTGAGGAACCACCTGCCTTTCAAACAGTAATAAGTTATTGAAGAAATATAATGGAAAAACTGTAAATATGCAAAGTCCCGCCCGCTTTAGTTACTGTTGCTGTGTCTGACAAGCCATGCGTTCTCACACAGTGAAAAATACATCATGGAGCAAAGAGGACACTGACAACCTATGAAACAGTTTCATATTTAAAATATTGTAATGTTTTAAAGAAGTTTAATCAATAAATAGCGTCTAGTGTGTGTTTAATGTGTGGTGACAGATCGCTGTAGCTCCTCGTGAACCGATCATCTCTTCATACTAGTTCATTTATAGCATCAAATAAACATGAATGAACATCAGAAGGAATGTTGTTTCAAGACGTGATTCAAGTTCACCAACGTTAATCTACTAACTCCCCTGACCGCTTTGACGGACAAAATGGCGGATTCGGGGTTATGATTGGTCAGATCGCCTGTCAATCAAACTGCTGGCGAAGAATCAATTGTGATGATTCCCTTATAAAAACATTTTCGAAAGAAATTTCTTTTATGTTCACCAAGGCAGCATCTTTATTTAAAATATTGAATAAAAAACAGCAATATTATGAAATATTATTACATTTCAAAATAGTTGTTTTCCATGTGAATATATGTTAAAATGTAATTTATATCCAGTGATCAAAGCTGAGTTTTCAGCATCATTACTCCAGTCTTCAGTGTCACATGATCCTTCAGAAATGGATGACATTTATGATTATTATCAAAGTTGAAAATATGCTGCTTCATGTTTTTCTGGAAATTGATACATTTATGATTATTTAATGAATAGAAAGTTCAAATGAACAACATTTATTTGAAATAGAATCTTTTTAATATGTACTTGCTGTATAATAGTGTTAATTTATTTAACTTAGAAATATATATATATATATATATCTTACTGACTCCAAACTTTTGAATGGTAGTGTTTATAGGCAGTGTTACATATTTATTTATTTTTGTGCATAAAAAACATGCTATTTCCATTATACAAAAGCCAAAACTAATTCTAAATCTATGATAATAATTAATAAATCTAAATAACAAAGTATTCTAGTTACAATTAAAGATTTGCTTTGTTGACAACATATATATCTTTGGTAACACTTTATTTTACAATGTCATTGTTACATATGTTACATGTATTTACTATAGTAATTACTAGAAATTGTTTAATTACATGCTATTAACCCTCCACTAAACCATCACCCTAACCCTATAGTAAGTACATGTAGTAAATGTATAATTACACTGTAATACTGACACCTTAAACTAAAGTGGAACCACATCTTCTATGGACTGTTATTACATGTATAAATCTGTACTCACAATAAAAATCATTTACGTTCTTTTTCATTTTTTACCTTTCATGCCGTTTCAAAGTGCATGAGAAGTAAAGTTTTTGTCTCCTAAAAGAAAGTGATTCTGAAATGCTGAAACGAGTCATCAGTAATTCCAGTCTCACTTCCTGTTACACACCTATGTAACAATGTAACACATTTGCATAACTCCAGCCTGTGGTTCTCATTGGCTGCCGGCGAACAGCGTCTCCTTTGCCCCGCCCTCAAACACTGTAGTATCTGAGACTGGAAGAGTTTGGTTCATGTCGAGACGCTGTTTTCCGCTGCCAAAGCAAATCACAGTGAATCAAGTGCTGAGATTCACATATGGTAATGGGTGTTTCATTTCCGACACACACAGTAAGCAGTCAACCAATCACAACAGACCAATCAGAGCAGAGCAGGCTTTCAGAAAGGAGAGGTTTAGACATCTTTGAACAAATCATTTTCAGAGAAATGAGGTGCCAATCTATATTATACAAAAATTTGTGGGGTTTTTTCACATTGGATGCCTGTTGTATAAGTCTCCAAAAGAAAATTAGGACCCTTTAAAATAACATAATAGGGCACTTTGAAGTTAAAGTATGTGAACATGCATAGCACACGCAACTTTTATTTAAAAAGATCAATGAAAAGTTGAATTCTCATGACATAGGAGCACTTGAGGTATTGTAGAGACTCTATGAGCTCTTGTGAAGTCGTGTTGTAGTGTCTCTGTCTGTGAGGCATTACTTTGATGACTCTCTCAGTGAGGTGTAATGACTCTCTCTCTCCCAATAATGGCCCTCCTGAGATGTTATTAAAGAATTGGATGGATCTGATTTTAGGGGCATTTCTTCGTGCAGATGACTGTCGAGCGTGTGTTTCGTTGAGGTCGTGAGAGAATTGATGTGTGTGTGAAATCTCTCTCGCTCTATGTTTCTCCACCCCGCCTCACCTCCTTCTTTAATGCTTTGAAATCAAGCGCTTCCAAAGAAAGCTTACAAAGGATGAGGCGATCAATGGGAGTCTGGAGGGACGAATCAGATCCCAGCGCCAGAGAAAAAGAAACTCGATTTATTGATTACATCAAGAGTAACAAGAGCAATTGGTTGGGTTTCACACAACTTCATGAGAAATTCAACACAAAATAACTCTTCGCTCGCTTTCCCAGTGGAAAATTATATTTGCTGTTTTATAGCTCAGGAGGTCCTCATTTATGTTTCATTACAGGTATAAACTTCATCTCAGATGTTTCAACTCAAATGTCTTTGGTGACAGTAAGAGTTTGGACCGTAGCAACTCTTTAATGCTGTAAAGAAGACAGGGCGGTTTGACCAATCAGATGAAAGGGTTTCGTTCTGGTCCCGCCCACATGTGCGAATGACATATTTAAGCTCTAAACCGATTTGTAAACCACAAACAAAAAAAGGAGAACAAACACTGTGAAACTAAACGTCATTAATTAAATTAAATGAGTTCATTTCACTCAAACATTACTGAAAGTTCATTGTGCTTAATAGAAAAAAGTTCAACTCAAAATCGGATTACATTAAGAGGAATTTAACTTGACTTGAATGAGGGCAGCAGAGTTCTAGTTCCCAGCATGCTTTGCGTCAGACTGTTTAAGGGGGATAAAGGTTGAAATTAAAGGGATAGTTCACCCAAAAATTAAAATTATCCCATGATTTACTCATCCTCAAGCGTATATGCAGAGTTGGGAAGTAACGAAATACAAGTAACTTAGTTACGTATCTAAAATACAAAATTTGAGTAACTGTATTTCATTACAGTTACATTTTAAATGGGTGGTAATCAGATTACAGTTACATCTGAAAAGTGTTTTAGATTACCAAAGTGATTACTTTGAGTTTTAATGTCATTTAAACAGCGATTGGTGATTCTCTGACTCTGACCGTCTGAAAAAGTGGAGTTAAGATTCATGTTTTCCACTGTTTTCATGTTTTGTGAGTCATTTTATAATTCACTCGTCACTGCAACTTTTTCTTGCAGTTAGTTTTTTTCCCTCACAATTGTGAGTTTGCATTTCACAATTCTGACTTCTTTTTCTCAGAATTGCAAGATTTAAACTCACAATTGCAAGTTATAAAGTCAGAATTGGGAGATATGAACTTGCAATACTGACTTTTTTTCTTGCAATTGTGAATTTAGTGAATTTATATCTCATAATTCTGACTTTTCTCAATATTGTGAGTTTATATCTCATATTTTTGACTTTTCTCAATATTGTGAGTTTATATCTCATAATTCTGACTTTTCTCAATATTGTGAGTTTATATCTCATAATTCTGACTTTTCTCAATATTGCGAGTTTATATCTCATAATTCTGACTTTTCTCAATATTGTGAGTTTATATCTCATAATTCTGACTTTTCTCAATATTGTGAGTTTATATCTCATAATTCTGACTTTTCTCAATATTGCGAGTTTATATCTCATAATTCTGACTTTTCTCAATATTGCGAGTTTATATCTCATAATTCTGACTTTTCTCAATATTGTGAGTTTATATCTCATAATTCTGACTTTTCTCAATATTGCGAGTTTATATCTCATAATTCTGACTTTTCTCAATATTGCGAGTTTATATCTCATAATTCTGACTTTTCTCAATATTGTGAGTTTATATCTCATAATTCTGACTTTTCTCAATATTGTGAGTTTATATCTCATAATTCTGACTTTTCTCAATATTGTGAGTTTATATCTCATAATTTTGACTTTTCTCAATATTGCGAGTTTATATCTCATAATTCTGACTTTTCTCAATATTGCGAGTTTATATCTCATAATTCTGACTTTTCTCAATATTGCGAGTTTATATCTCATAATTCTGACTTTTCTCAATATTGTGAGTTTATATCTCATAATTCTGACTTTTCTCAATATTGCGAGTTTATATCTCATAATTCTGACTTTATAACTCATTTTCCTCATATCTTAATGGTTTAATCACACTTAATTGTTTAACTCAATTTTTCTAGTGATATTAGTGATAAAGTATGTTTGCGAGTTTTATAATTCCTAAAATTAAAAAAAAAAAAGAATTAAAATGAAATCCCTAAAGTTATCCCATGATGGGAACCCCTAAAAGATTCTATATCTGACGGAACCCTTTAAGATTCCATATAGAATCTTTTCTCCTAAATTAGTTTTGTCGTCTGTCGCTTGAAATGCTCGCGCTCTTTAAAGCAGGATGGATTCTGATTGGCTGTCAATGTTTTTATCCTTCATCAGCTGGAAAAAAAGTGATTCCATCTATATTGTTTCTCTGTGCAGTTATTTGTGGTGTGAACTCTGCTATTCTTTTACATTTAGAACAATGTTTAGAACTATTTCGTCCTCGGTGTGAACGGGCCTGAGAGTGTACGAACAGACGTGAAGCTCTCGTGTTTGAGGGTATTCAGCTCATGTCTTCACACGCAGGGCGCTGGAAGGCTAAAGCACGCAGCATCTGGGCGCTCATCTGCTTCTTAATGACATGCTAATGGCGTTAACGTGCTGCTTGCTGTGGGCAAGTGTGTGTGTGTGTGTGTGGATATATCAATAAACCCTCACGGCTGAAGTGCTCTACAGCTGAGCTCGTAACACAGTTCAGCCCAGTACATCTGTAAGTCCCGATGTTCTCCGATGATCCTGATTCAGGGATCCACCACTGTGACTTGACTTTATTTTGCAGGATTGATCGCGTTGATCTTGAACTTGAAATTTCCAACTTCCTACTTAGAGATTTGAAATAGACACAGCTGACTAGCATTGTTGAAGCAATTAAAACGCATCAATAAGCTTCTAAAAAAACTGTTTAGCAAACGACATGTGTGTAAAACACAGTAAACAATCCTTTCTGTTCCTAATCATACGCTTGTGAAACAAACTCTAGAATTGCACAACATCATTTATCCTTTGCTATTTGGTTGCTGGACTTCAGGGTTGTTATTGTTAATCAAAGGTATTACTAAAACTGAAATAAAATAAATTAAAGCTAAATAGAAATATAAAAACTATTATAAAAAGCACAACATCGCATAGAGTGACTAAAACTGAAAAATAAAAAATAAATTAAAGCTAAATAGAAATATTAAAGCTATTATAAAAAGCACAAAATCGCATAGAGTGACTAAAACTGAAAAATAAAAATAAAATTAAAGTTAAATAGAAATATATAAAATATTAAATAGCACAAAACCACATAACAATTACTAAAGCTGAAATAAAAATAAATTAAAGCTAAATAGAAATATAAAAACTATTAGAAAGGACAAAAGCGCATAAAAAAAGACGTATGCTGAAATAAAAATAAATTAAAGCTAAATAGAAATATTAAAACTATTATAAAAAGCACAAAATCGCATAGTGACTAAAATGGAAAAAAATAAAATAAAGTTAAATAGAAATATTAAAACTTATAAAAAGCACAAAATCGCATAGTGACTAAAATGGAAAAAAAAAAAAAAGTTAAATAGAAATATTAAAACTTATAAAAAGCACAAAATCGCATAGTGACTAAAATGGAAAAAATAAATAAAGTTAAATAGAAATATTAAAACTTATAAAAAGCACAAAATCGCATAGTGACTAAAATGGGAAAAAAAATTAAAGTTAAATAGAAATATAAAAAAAACCTTAAAACAAACAAAATCACATTACAAAATGACTAAACTTACTAAAACTGACATTAAAATAAATTAAAGCGAAATATAAATATAAAAAGTATTAAAAAGAACAAAATCACATAGAGTGACTAAAACTGAAAAATAAAATTAAAGCTCAATAGAAATATAATTTTTTAACACAAACAAAATCACATAACAAAATGACTAAAATTACTAAAACTGACATTACGATAAATTAAAGTTAAATAGAAATATAAAAACTATTAAAGAACACAAATTCACTTAAGCTCAAATAAAAATAAAATTATATAGAAATATTAAAAAACTTTAAAAATAGAACAAAAACATAACACATGACTAAAACATAACAAAAGGACAAAAAAACTGATATATATATATATATATATATATATATACACCTATTTAAAAGGACAAAACTATAAAACAAACTACAATGAAAACTGACAATATGAATAAATACTATATGAACGATACTGAAATCACTGCTGGACCTTGTTGACAGTGGAACAGTATCAACATCAGTGTAGTGTGAGTGTCCCGCATCACAGGCTCAAACCCTTACAGCCCAACACACGCGAGCGGGACGAACCCGGCGTGGGCGGCGTTAGTGTGTAAAAGTGCAGGTGCTCATGAATATTCATCTCCCGCGGAGAAAGCCCCACTGTCTGAACATACACTGCATTAGCATGTGTGTCGTTTCTGAAAGACCAACCTCATCAGGATCACATGATCACTTGATCACATGATCACATCACTGGAATGTCTAGTGTTAATTCTGCCAGTGATACAAATACAACTGCTCAGTGTTAGTTCAGGTCCATTGAATCACATTAACTTTTGATTTTAATAATGTATTATTAACTTTTGAACTTTTATTTTATGGTTAAGGTTTTATTTATATAGCACAATTACATATAAGAAACACGGCCGACAAGTGCTGAACAGAAACAGCAGAAAAGCAAACCATACATTCATACCCGACGCTCAAAATGAGTTAAAAGCTAAAGGGGAAAAAAAAAGGATTTAGAAGCAGTTAGAGACTGTGCCGATCTGATATCGTTCCACAGGGATTTGGACATGCCGTAGTAAAGAGAGTCACAGTAATCCGAGCGAGATGTAATAAGCGCATGGATCGCAATCTCGAATGTTTTCTTAGGATTTAATCTCGGAGAGAAGACGGAGCTGAAAAGAGCAAGAACTAATCACAGAATTTATTTGTTTTTCAAATGGGAATGATCCCGAGTTTTTAATGCAGGATGAGGTAAAAGGAGCAAGATAACTGATTCATTCAAAAACAAAACATTTTGAGAGAACCGCATTTTCACTTCATCTAGACATGCAAAAACAGATGCTGCGCTGGTTTCAGAGGGTAATAAATTTGGGATACACCATACAGAGAAAAAAGCATGGGTGCGAGGAGTGAACCCTGTGGGACTCCAGGAGAGCTGAGCAGACCATGGACAAAAATGAGTAACACTTTATAAGGTTCATTAGTTAAACATTAGTTAATGTATTAACTAACCATGATCAACACATTTGTAACTGTATTTACTAATCTTCGTTAACATTAGTTAATGAAAATACAGTTGTTCATTGTTTGTTCATGTTAGTTCACAGTGCATTAACTGTTAACAATATTTTGATAATGTATTAGTAAATGTTATAAATTAACATTAATAAAGATTAATAAATGCTGTAGAAGTGCAGTTCATTATTAGTTCATGTTAACTAATGAACCTTATTGTAAAGTGTTACCGAAAAAATGACCTAAACTGGCAGAGAAACTTCTATTAGATTTAAATCAAAATAATATAATAATTATTATTATTATTATTACTGTTACTATTATTATTATTATTAGGTTAGGCATCTTCCTATTTTATTTTATTTATTTAATTTTTTTTTTAATTTAATTTAATTTATTTTTTATTTTATTTATTTTGAAATATTCACTGTCAGTTCTTGTTTGGTCAGATTAGTAAATGTTGAAATTAAAAGAAGTTTAAAGGTATTTTTCATTAGTTTATGTTAACCAGTTATTTAACTAACCTTATTGCACAATTGGTGCAAATAATTTTTTTTTACTATTATTTATTAAAGAAATAATAATAATAATTATTATTATATTTATTATTATTATTAGGTAGATATCTTCCTAAATCTGATTTTTTTATTTTATTTTATTTTAACTAACCTAATTGCACAATTGGTGCAAATCACTTTTTTTTACTATTATTTATAAAAGAAATAATAATAATAATAATTATTATTATTATTATTATAATTATTATTAGGTAGATATCTTCCTAAATCTGATTTTTTTATTTTATTTTATTTTAATTAACCTTATTGCACAATTGGTGCAAATCCCCTTTTTTTACTATTATTTATAAAATAAATAATAATATAATATTATTATCATCTTATCCTTATTATTATTATTATTGTTAATGGCTAAATGTCTTTCAAATTTGGATTTTTTAAATTTATTATTATTATTATTATTAGGTAAGATATCTTCCTAAATCTGATTTTATTTTATTTTATTTTAAACTGTTCATTGTTAGTTCATGCACTGTAAAATATTATTGTTGGTTTACCTTAAAAACTAAGTTAAGTGGTTGCCTTAGAATAAGAGTTCATTGAAATGAAAAATTTGGAGTGTCTATTTACACTAAGTGTAAATAGCGTGCTTTGTTGTCAAACGCTATTTACACTAGCTCCGCCCACCAACGTCTGGTTGGAACACTCAAATTTTAAAAAAAGACACAAAGAATTTAACATCTTCGTTGTCGCCGGCAGTAGAGAGAGTAGAATCTCATCTGAATCACATTCATTATTTAAGTTGATCTGACAAAAAGTCTTTCTCAGTGTTCGTTCATGTTAACTAGTTGACCCTTATTGTAAAGTGTTGGTCATTGGTTTACATTTTAGATGCTGTTTCTGTTGATATTGATCCAAGAGTCTGAAAATGTGCAGAACTTTTCATATCGTACCTTCAAAAACTAATGAGATCACAGTGGGACTGCAGAACGTGAACGCAGGGCTGCTCTCCAGCAGGCAGAAAGAAAGTTTAATGAGTAAAATCTGTGTTTGGTATAATTACAGCTCGCTCCCTAAAGGACTGGAGCAGCGAGACGCAGAACGAGACGGAGCAGATGCTAACATCATTTCATGTCTGTTTAAGACAACCGAACAACATGGTCAGCAAAACCAGAGCCAGACGTGTGGGATTATCCCTGAAATATGAAAGAGTAAAAATTAGAAAGTGCAGCGTCGATATGAGGAATCTGAAATTCTGCCAGAGCGCAAGAGACTTTTAATTATCCCACTTTTATAGTGGGAGCTGTTGCACATAAACATCACGCTTCCAGCCCCAAACTTCCCGGCTCTTGGATGGAGAGCGTGCGTTGAGAGTGCGATCCGGGTTTTGCTCCTGCGGGGTTTTTCGTGCGTGTTGAAGGTAAAAGCAGAAGAACCGAATCTTGCTCCTTTGATATTTTGTCCTCAACAGACTGAATTCCCATGATAATAAAGTGCTGAGACTGCAGTTAGTGTACGGTAAAACAAAGCTGCCGCAGCACTTGTGTGACAGTCGAGTAATGAATTATGAAGCGATGCTAATACAAACAGTACGACACGAAGAGCATAAGCTCGAATACAAATAAATCATTACATGATATTAGAACTAAATTTGTAGTTGGTTCAAATACTTTTGATTTATTTTATGATTTATAATTCTACTACTAATAATATTTGTTATTATAATTATTTTTTAGCCTTTTTAATGGGTAAAATGTCTTCCAAATGCTTATTTATTTTATTTATTTGTTTGTTTTTCTATTTTAAATATTTGATTTGACTTAAATACAAATAAATTATTAAATAAAATGAGCAAATTTGTTTCGCAATTGGTTAAAATACTTTTGTTTTGATTTATTTTATGATTTATAATACTACTAATAATAATTGTTATTATAATTATTTTTATCATTTTTATTTATTTGTTTATTTTATATTTTAAATATATGCTTTGACTTAAATAAATAAATAATTTTTTAAATACAATTTGTAAATTTGTTGACAATTGCTTCAAATATTATTATTTTATTTATTTTATTATGATTTATTATTCTACTACTACATAACAATAAAAATAATAACAATTATTATTATTTTATAATAAATAATTGTATTTATTTATTTATTTTATATTAAACATATGCTTCGGCAACTATTTTATTTGATGACAACTACATTTCTTAAATAAAATTTATAAATAAACTTGTTCACAATTGGTTTATATTTTGTCGTTTTGATTTATTTTATTAAGATTTATAATAATAATAATAATAATTAAATAATGAAAAAAAAATTTTATTTTTACTTTAGTTTTTGTTCAAGTTTGATGGTCCCTCCAGCTTTTAATTTATTTTAATTTCATTTAATTTAATTTTATATATTTTTTAGTTTTTGCACAAAAATAAAATACATTTTATTTTAGACAAATAAAACAAGAATTATATTAAAAAAATAAGAATATTGTAGCAAATTATATTGAATTCTGTTACATAGATATATTTTATTGTCATTTTTACACCTCTAACAGTATCAAACACTGACGCATGTCTATTTGTGTACTCAGAATATGTTCTCCACTGGTGAAGTACATACTTTTAAGGCCCAGTAAAGATGCTACACACTACAAGCTCCCATCAAGAAACATCCGGATCACTAAAGGGATGTTTGATGGGACGTGGAGCAGAACCAAAAGAGACGGTCTGTTCTAGTTGAGAAAATTTGACATTGCAAGCATTGACTGATCACTGAGGCGGATCCATTTCGCTGTATTCCATCTCAAGCGACAATATCGCCGTAAACTGGATCTCATGCGTTCTTATCCATCGTTGCTTTCTTTAGCGTGCAAGTGTCTGGGTTTTCCATAAAGAGAGTCATTATGTTTTTTACGATGTTTTCCGTGCATAGCGTCCCTCAGCTTTAAGTATGCATGATGAAGCCAGAACCATGAGGGAGAGGAGGAAGACAGGATGAAGAGCGGATGAATAATTGATTGGCGTTTGGCAGCCCGAGGCTCAGGCATGCTGTGCCGTTCTGTGGTGCATCGTGGGTAAACTCTCTCTGCGTGCTGTATTATGGGGGTTTTGGGTTCTCTGTGGCGACCGGATGAAGTTACCGACGCTGAGCATTTCCTGCGGTCGGCATGAACTCTTGCGGCCGCGTGACTCTGATTGGGTGTTTTATGGACTTAATTAAGATGTGATTCGTAAATGAAACAGCTCCAGTTTAATGGGAGAATTACAGAATGGTATGCTGAAAGCACACACACACACACACACACACACACACACGCTGAGGCTGTTTCTGTGTGATTAGTTAAATATCTGGAAGTGTTTCTCAAGGCTCTGTTATCAGTGAAGTGAAGAGTGAGTCTAATGCCTGCCTTTAGTGATCCTGCAAGCTATCGCTGTCTCTCGCTGCAGAATATCATGGAGACTCTTCCGATCGGATGAGCAGAAACACTCAAACCTTCCTAAGACCCGAGCACTGACACACAAACTGACTCTAAAAAGTAACGCAGGCGACCTGTTACTAAATAAATGCCTCGTTGCAAGTTAAATTGTTTTTACACATTATTTTGTAGCGTTGTGTTGACATAATAATGTTGATCGTTAACATCAACTTAATATCGTCTGTAATATAAACTCAAATTTCTGCGTTAATTGGCTTTTTTTTTTTTAAATTAAGTTGTAGTAACTTAATGTAATTGTCTTGATAGCTTCGGAAACTATAGGCAGTGAATTTCTAGTTCCCAGCAAGCTTTGCGTAGGACGGGATAAGGAGAATAAATATAGAAATTAAGTGTTGATTTATGTTTTTAGAGAAGGGAAAGAGCTGTTAGTGTTTATGTTTGACATTTAAAAGAGTTTCTGTAATGTTGAAGTTACCATTGTGCTGAAGAGTAGAAACATGAAGGTAAACTCTATTGACTCTATAAGCAACGACTGCGCTGATGCCAGAGACGAGTCATATATTACTTGTTCATTAAATATAGGTGTTAGCATGTGCTATGATTTGAGCTCAAATAGATCAGATTTATTGGTTCCAGGGCAACAAATCTGGTAGTTGGCGCATAATCAGCTTAAAAATTTGTGTTTATGCTACAAATAATTAAGTTGCTCTAACTCAATGTTGCTTGTTGGTTGAACAAATTCACTCAAAATTGTCATAACTCAAAAATATGCATGCAAACTGTTACTACGTTGTTGTTGTTGTTGTTGATCCAACACATTATTGTGCAACAGTCTGACAACCATCCATTGTGCAATAACATGGTGTTATGATTTATTTGGTTTATTAACCTTATTAACATTTATTTACTTACCTTTTTATTATTATTTTGGGTAATTAAAGTGTATATATATATATATATATATTTATAGGGCTGCACAATTTAATCACAAGATACAAAAAATAACATTGAACTTTAACGCGATTCTTTGTGCAATTATGAAATCGCAAAGGCTGTGATTATTTTTTATGCGCAGCTTGTCAGTGGAGTACGGCTCCAAATGCTGATCCATCTAAAAGTACTGCGAGTTTGAGTCGCTTATAATGTACATTTGAAAAAGCAACACGCGTCAAACATCTTTCCAGACAAGAGAAGCATTTATTAACATCTTTTTTATAACATTTAATAACATGTTTTTACTCCAAACTCTCTTCATATCGACAGTTGAGCTTCTGTGAGATGATGAGGCTTCTTACACAGAATAAGGCAGTCGTGTGTTTATTTGTCATGTTTAACGTTTCAATCTTCTGCTTATTCAGCGATAGCGATATGACCGTGTTTTCTTCTGCCGCGGGGTATATTTTGAGTTTCTGCACAAGAGCGCCCTCTGGCTTTCAGATGGAGAAGCATTTACTACTGATCACAGAGCCGTACAGCTCTGACAAGCTGCGCGTTAAATAATCGTGCAGCCCTACTATGTATATACAGTATGTATAGCATAGTATAGTATGTATGTATGTATATGTAGTATGTATAGTATATATATATATATATATATATATATATATGATTGGCCTCTGCTGATCCTGCAGCCAATGAGATTGCTTGCTCAACATTTAAATATTCTGGTTCATTGTTTGCGGTGAGCTAGTCCGGCAGCGTTCCTCTGAAACCCTCCACCTCCCCAGCTCCACCTGCCTAGATCTGCTACAGAATTTTTGTATGTCTATATGTGCAGCAGCATATCTTATATCCTCACAACAGTGTGTCTGTGTGTCTATTAGCAGTAGCGAATCCCTACAGATTATTGCAGCAGCAGCATAGCAGATCTAGTCCACCAAGACAATATACATTAACATCACCTATGTACATATAACTTATATAATATAAATATTAATAAATATAAACACACATATATATACACACACATATATATATATATATATATATTTACATATTAAATTGTTTAATACTATATAAATAACATTTATTTATTATATAAAATACTTGTAATAATAGTATAATAATATTTGAAATAATGTCATTTATTTACTTTTTAAAACAATGAGTACTTAATTTTTTTAAGTTATTCACTCTTTCTTTTTTTTCAGTTCTCTGTCTTTCTTTGGGATCTTTCGCTGAGGTTTGACAGGAGCTGTAGATCTTTTGAGGCTGTTGAGAAAATGACACTTAATTTTTCTGTAATGTTTTAGCCTGAGAGTATCATCTAATATGGTATCTCTCTGTCTCACACACACACACACACACACACACACACACACACACACACAGTGTTTATAATGAGGAGAATCACGTCTGTTCTTAATGGGTTATTTTTCTTTGTGCCGGGATGAAAATGTCAAATGCCAGTCAGAGGAGAACTCCTGCCAACATCCAAAGGGTGAGCGTGTGTGTGTGCGTTTGTGTGTGTGTGTATGTGTGTGTGCGTTTGTGTGTGTGTGAGCGGGTATTCCCTACATTATGGGGACCAAATGTCCCCACAGGTAGTAATACTAGTAAATTTTGATCTTGTGGGGACAATTTTTTGATCCCCATGAGGAAACAAGCTTATAAATCATACAGAATTGTGTGTGTGTGTGTACTCTTTTGTGTGTGTGTGTGTGTGTGCGTATTGTTTTGTGTGTGTCCGCATGTGTGTGTGTGTTTGTTGTACATGTGCTTCAGGCTGTTAAATGCAGGACACTCATCCAGGACATTCACACACATTAGGTCAAGAGTGTAAGAGAAAATAGAGATAAAGTTTCCGTTTTCATCTATGTGTATGGCATTTATGCATTTAACATTGAACATTGATTTATTTAAAAAAAAAAAATACATTGTATAGATTTTAATCGACAGTACGCCTCATATTATATGATCGTGTTTTTATCTTCTGAATTCATTTTTTAGTGCTATGAGCATAAAACCTTTCCCTGTGTAATTTATTATTGAAGTCACATGACCTGACCTTTTCCCTGCAGTCTTCATTAGAGTTTTGTTTTGTTTCCTCATCTCACTTCCAGCTGCATTCCGAGCTCGTCACACGTGATGATGTCACAGGGGCTTTGACTCCACCCTGATGATGTCATCCTTTCTGTTGATTCCGTCTCTCTGACGAAGTGTTTGTGGAATCTCTCTAGCGCGTGTGTGTGTGTGTGTTTGTGCGTCTGTTGATTTCCTTGCCTTTAGCTTGGATATTTTAATTACGGAAACGATGACAATCTCCAAACGCTCTCAGACACGCCTCTAATTAATAGATATGAAATGAAAATAATGTGATGAATATGCAAACGCTGCGTTTATACGGGAGCCTCCTGTCATTATTTCAAGGTGCGAAGACACACAAACACACACAGTGACAGTACACACACAATGTGTGTGTGTTTGTGTGTGTGTGTATTAATGAAATGCAGTTCTGAGAAATTCAGAGCCTTTAATCATCTTTCTGTGTCAGTCGTGCTGAATTATTGTACTAATGTGATTATATTTAAGTGTGAGAGGTCAATATGTCATTGATTGTAAAGGTCTGCGGTGAAAATGAGAAACTATTAATTTAGCTCGAGAGGTCAAACGACAGACTCAACCAAATGATTGCACACAAACGGTATATGTGCTCGATATGGACTTAATGTTATGGTGCTTATTTGTGATTTATTGAAAACATTACCTGCTTTTGTGTTCTACAAAAGAAAGCAAGTCTTATGGGTTTGGACCCAGCATGAGGGTGAGTATAGGATGATGATGATGATGATGATTATTATTACTTTTATTAGAGCTCAAAATAGTCAATAGTGGACTTAAATAATTTGGTAACATTCACAATAAGGTCCCATTACTATGTATTGCATGAACTAACATTAATTAACACATTTAATAATAAAAATAATACTTTTTTTTGTAATGTGGTTTTCTAACACTCACGTATGGAAGCTTGTTTCCGCCACTAAATAAAAAAATAAAACAGATAATTGCAATTTTTTTATCTCACAATTATGAATTTTGTGTAATTGTGAGTTATAAAGTCAGAATTGCGAGTTATAAAGTCAGAATTGTGAGATATAAAGTCAGAATTCTGAGTTATAAAGTCAGAATTGCGAGATATAAAGTCAGAATTGTGAAATATAAAGTCAGAATTGTGAGATATAAAGTCAGAATTGCGAGATATAAAGTCAGAATTGAGAGATATAAAGTCAGAATTGTGAAATATAAAGTCAGAATTGTGAGATATAAAGTCAGAATTGTGAGATATAAAGTCAGAATTGTGAGATATAAAGTCAGAATTGCGAGATATAAAGTCAGAATTGAGAGATATAAAGTCAGAATTGTGAAATATAAAGTCAGAATTGTGAGATATAAAGTCAGAATTGCGAGATATAAAGTCAGAATTGTGAGTTATAAAGTCAGAATTGTGAGATATAAAGTCAGAATTGCGAGATATAAAGTCAGAATTGCGAGATATAAAGTCAGAATTGCGAGATATAAAGTCAGAATTGCGAAATATAAAGTCAGAATTGCGAGATATAAAGTCAGAATTGCGATTTCTATTCATTTCAATTCTAAGAAAATTCAATTCTTGTCTTTTTTTCCCTCACAACTGGACATTATAACATGCGAGTTTATACCTCACAATTCAGACTTTATAATTTGCAATTGCAAGTTTTTATCATGCAATTCTGAGAAAAAAAAGTCAAAAATTGTGAGACAAAAAGTTGAAATGACCTTTTTTATTTTTTAATTCATGGCGGAAACAAGCTTCCATAGTCGCAGCTCTACAACAGTGAGATATAAAATAAATAAATTCTTCTGTAGATTTGTGTGAGCATGTGTTTGTGTGTCCTTTGCATGAACTGTCACATAAGGAAACATAACTAAAGCAGCAACTGCTCCATGCAGTCTCTGGTGTGTGTGTGCGTGTGTGTGTGTGTGTGTGTATGTGTGTGTGTGTGTGTGTGTGTGTGTGAAGGAAGCCCACAGGCGTCTTTATCCTGCTCAGATCTGACCAGGCCGGGCTGCAGCTGGGTAGTTCTGGCCCTGAATACTCACACACACACACACACACACACACACACACACACATACACACAGAGCCGGAAAGGGCCCAGGCTATACACACGCTGCCAGTCCACACAGCTGAGCGGAAGATAAGATACGCGTGCCTTTCTCTATCTGTCTGTCTCACTCTCTGTAGATGCATTAAAAGTGAACACATTTCTATTTCTTCTGCTCACTTATATCTAATAAAATACTGCCTGGACAAAAAAAAGGTGCTGATTGGATTTAAATAGGCAAATATAATAAATGTCATAAAATAAATCCAGTGATCAAAGCTGAATTTTCAGCATCATTACTCCAGTCTTCAGTGTCACATGATCCTTCAGAAATCATGATGATTTGATGCTCAAGAAACATTTATGATTATTATCAATGTTGAAAACAGTTGTGCTGCTTCATATTTCTGGGGAAACCTTGATACATTTTACTTTTCTGGATTATAAATCGCAGCATGACGGCTGTTTCTGGACAGTCGTCTGCGCAGCTGTGATGATGCATGAGAAATGAAAACGCTTCGCCCAACATGTTCACTCATGTCAGAATTAATCAACTAGCTTGACCTTTCGTGTACAGAAATTACATCTGGAATAATATTTTGAGAAAACGTGAATTGTTGGCAGATTATGGATTCTTAGCACATGAATTACATATTCAAAACATCTAAATGTTTTTTTAATGGAAATCTGTTTCCAATAATTTACCTATTTGTGTGTGTGTGTGTGTGTGTGTGTGTGTGAAGGCATCTGGGCACCTGACGAACGTTCCCTCTTGTATTGTTTGACATCCTCAGCCTGCTGTTCAAAGACCACCAGAGAGCCTGCAGTCGTGTGCGTTTGCTCGCTGAAGAATAACGCTATTTTAAGACACAACACACACAGCGCTTAAGGCCATTGTGTCTGATTCTGTTTGTCCCATTCAGGAGTGTGTGTGGGTTAATAAGCAGGGAACCCACACCGCATGAGTATATTGTGTTTGTTTGTTGATGTGTTTAAAGGGATAGATCAGCCAGAAATGATCGTTCTGCCGTCATTTACTCGCCCTCGTGTCGTTACAAACCTGTATGACTTTTTTCGGTGGAACACAAAAGCATAATCATATTCTGTAGCTCTTAAATTTCATGCTCATATTCACCAGTAATGCAACCGCAAATTGTTATCTTACCTGGAAGATTTCTTCTATCAAGCATTAACACACAGTGCATATGTGTATGTATGTGTGTGTATATATATATATATATTAGAGATGCACCAATACTAAATTTCTCCACTGATAGCCGATTATTCAGAGTGATATCTGCTGATAACGATACCGATAGTTTGGGGGTTCTGCCTTTTAATCCTTCTTTTAAATTTTCAGAGTAATTGGTATCAGTTATAAACACATTACTCAAAATCATATTAACACACATTACCTAAATTCTGAAGATTATATTAATATTTTTTAACTTTCTGAATGTTATTAATTCACATAATTGCAATTAATATTGAACATCAAACTGGATTCTTTACACAAAGCACAAATTCAGTGCATTTTCCTGCCCTCTTTTGATTGACAGGATATATCAGCTGAATATCGGCTGTCTGAAAATTTGTCTGATACCGATACCGATTATTGTCCGATATATCGGTGCATATATATATATATATATGAACAAATAAATAAATAACAAAATAATATATATATATATAAACAAATAAATAAATAACAAAATAATATATATATATATAAACAAATAAATAAATAACAAAATAATATATATATAAACAAATAAATAAATAACAAAATAATATATATATATAAACAAATAAATAAATAACAAAATAATATATATATAAACAAATAAATAAATAACAAAATTATATATATATGTATTAAATTAAACATTTAAGTAAAATGCAAAATAATAACGAATAAAAAGAATTTAAATAAAATTTAAATAAATTTAAATAAATTTAAAAATATCACTTTAAATTTTTTATCCTTCCAAGTTACCTCCTTTTCGCCAATATATATATATGGCATAATGGCGAATAAAAAAAATAAAATAAAAAAATATATATATATATACACGCACGCACACACACACACATATATAATATATATATATATATATATATATATATATATATAGTACTTTGGAGGATAATAAGTTTTAAGCAATTTTATTTATTAATTCATTTAATCAGTTAATTTGCTTAGTTTTGTATATATTGGCCAAAATGAGGTATATGGTGGCATAATACATTTTAAGTAATATTTAAATATTTATTTATTAAATTATTAAATGTATTATTAGCAATGTTGAGGGTAGCGCATGACAAGTAACGCAAGTCACGTAATCCGATTACTTTTTTCAAGTTACAATTAAAGTAACGGATTACTTTTAAATTTATAACAAAACATCTAAGTTACTTTTTCAAATAAGTAATCCAAGTTACTTTGTTATCCCATTTATTTAATGACAGTTCTTCAGGAGTAAGTTGTATATACGTTATGTATTTAATGTCACATTATTAACCAATGTCTTTGCAGCTGACCTTCGATATTAAAAAACAAACAAGCAAGCCCAGGTGCGAAAATGTACTTACTTTACATTAAAAGTAAATAAGTAACACATTACTTACTTTTAGGGAGGAACGCAATATTGTAACTCGTTACTTTTAAAAGTAACTTTCCCCAACACTGATTATTAGTAATTATTATCTATATATTTTAATGAAATAGTTAATTTAATCAATTCATTTGAGTAATTTTGGAGCAACCCTCATGCCAGGAATGTTGTACGGTTTGAGGAAAATGACAGAATGATTATAAAAGGTTGAACGGCCCCTTTAAACCCTCCACAATGATCTAATGACTTTATTAGGCATGATTCATGAATCATTGCTGAATTAAAATCAGGCTTTAAGAACGCAGCAGAAATGGAAGGACACATTTCGGGAACATTAAGCAATGTTTAGCAGGCGTGACGTCCTCACAGGAGGATATAACGGATGGAGACACCAAACACACACACACACACATTCTTACACTTACGTGTGTGTTGAAAGTGTTGTTTTGGCAGTGTGTGAGACGGATGGAACTGAAGAAAATCATCTCGCAAATGGAACTTCTGAGGAAATTTGAGGTGCTATTTGGACCCAGAAACACACGAGACACATTTTTAGCGTATCTTTGTCTTCAGATATATTTCATTAGCGGGTGAATCTCACCAAAACATGTCCAGATCATATTCTAAAAATCAAAAGGAGAAAAAAAAGGCAATTAAAATTTTGGAAATGGAAGAAAAAAAAAAATCCTATTTTTTTTGGATCATTAAGATTTTTTTGCATTGCAACGTTATTTTCATGACGATTAAACACTCCCTCCAAATTCCCATTACTGTAATGTGTCCTGACATCTTCCTTTTGGGTTTTTTCTCATTAGATTCTTATTAATTTAATGCAATATATTTTTTCATTATATTTTATGGGGGCGGATGTTGTCGCACTTTTTAATACATCAGTTGTTATGAAATTAAATGGAGAGCAAAATGTGACTTTTGCTTCTCAGAAGGTCTTCATATAAAAAGACTGTGGTGTATGTATATATATATATATATATATATATACAGTCTTTTTATAGGAAGACCTATAAAGTCACATTTTGCTTTTCAATTAATGTCATTATTATATATACAAATTTACAAATCATGTAATAGTATCTCAATGACACTAAAACATCATTAAAATTAATTATAGGATCAATAAGTCATGACAACATGTTTTTCCATTGCTTTAACTCATCAAAATGAATTTCAACTTCATTTTTTAAGCAATAAAAGAATCAAATATAGAGTTGAATGACTCATTTGACAGCCAATTTGATTCTACTGAACTGAACTTACAGTACATATTTAAGCTGAATTGATTCGCCGGCAGTTTGATTGACAGGCCATCTGACCAATCATAACCCCGAATCCGCCATTTTGTCCATCAAAGAAGTCAGGGGAGTTAGTAGATTAACGTTGGTGAACTTGAATCACGTCTTGAAACAACATTCCTTCTGATGTTCATTCATGTTTATTTGATGCTATAAATGAACTAGTATGAAGAGATGATCGGTTCACGAGGAGCTACAGCGATCTGTCACCACACATTAAACACACACTAGACGCTATTTATTGATTCAACTTCTTTAAAAAATTATGACATATTAAATATGACGCGTTGTCAGTGTCCTCTTTGCTCCGCAATGTATTTTTCACGGCATGAGAACATGATGTGTGGCGTGAGAGCGCATGACTTGTCGGACACAGCAACAGTAAGGTCAATTAGGGGGAAATTTTGAACTCAAAGTTTTCTCATCGAATCCATATTCACTTTTATAGCTGTGCAATCTTAATCTACAGTATGTCAACTACGTCTCATTTGATTCTATTTTCATTTCTCCAAAGGATTTTTAGGACAAACTTCTGAGACCGTGTTGGGAACGCAATGAGATACACGAAGGCAGTAAGATGTTCCTCTGGGTTTCCATTAGTCTCTCAACAGCCTCTCTCACAGATATATATCTCTCTGGTGATGTTTCAGGTCAGTGAACATCGGCTGTAAGCATTCCTGTGAGAATAATAACATATCGTACATGATCATAGCAAACCACCCACTCCACACTGTGTGAAGCTCTCACTCGTGACATGAGCTTGATTTGCACCGCTGCGGGACTCAATCCAACCAACCCATAATGCACATCTCCAGAACACGATCATATATATCTCATATTAATGCACACATAATTATAACATGCTTTTGGTGAACTGACTTGACAATATTTGCACTTGCAATAGAGAAAGTTTGTTTTTTTTCATTTCAGGAGAATGAAATCGCATTAATGCCTGTGTTTTCTTGTAAAGTGCCGTGTTGTGCTGTTTTTAAGGCTTCTAATTTGGTTCTGGAGTCTCGTACAACAGGTTTACACTAATTCAAGGTCAAAAGCACTTTAATTTTTTCACAATATATAATTCAGCATCAGCTCTTTTCTCTCAGTGTCTGAAATGGTTCGTTCGAAGATTCGGTCGCTCTAAGCCCCGCCTTTCTGAGAGCTGCTCTGCTCTGATTGGTCAGATGGCTCAGTCTGCTGTGATTGGTTAGAAACCAAACACCTATATCTGAATTTCAGCTCTTCCTCAGCACTTGATTCACTGTGATTCAAACAGTAACGCTGGCGTCGGTTTTACCACGTCAATCTCTGTCAATACCGTGGCAACAGAAAACAGAGTCTCGACATGAACAACACGAACTCTTCCAGTCTCAGATACTACAGTGTTTGAGGGCGGGGCAAAGGAGACGCTGTTCACCGGCAGCCAATGAGAACCACAAGCTGACATTATGCAAATTAGTTATAAATCTACGTAGGTTCAGCAGGAAGTGAGACTGAATTACTGACGACTCGTTTCAGCAGTTCAGAATCGATTGTTTCTTTAAGCAGACAAAAACTTCATTAGTCCTGCATTTTGATCTTTGAAACTTTGCAGACCTTTTTCATTCACAAACAGCTTTATTACACACTACAAATGTGTGAAATGTTATACATTTAATAAGAACAAAGTCAGGACTCAATATGAACATTTCTCATACATTTTTTAAGCTGTATATTCTTACTTTATGACAACAATTCATTCATTTGTGTGTGGATTAATTAAAAATATATCAGCAAGCTCAATTAAGATAGGAACCTCTGAGCAAGCGAATTTTCCTGAGGCCGTTTGAGTTCTGCTTGAGTTTATTCCTCTCATCAGCCAATCAAATTGCTCCGTCTCTTGATGTGTGAAAATGAGCGTTATTAATTATTCATGGAGACCAAAGGGTGGTATTTTGTCTCTGCATGTTTGGTTGACTGAGTTATGAGGATTGTTTGTGTTTGATTATGGCACAGAACAGTATTCTGGGAACTCTGAAGTAGAAAAACACATTTAGAGAGTTGTTTTCCATCTGACCTGAAGACCAAACCCGGCTCAGACTATCCTGAAACACGCTGTCAAAAACATGCTGCATCTTAAAATAAATATATATAATTTTAATACATTCTCCATTGGAAATGTTATATATACAGAGAGTTTTATATTTAAACAAATTTAAAAATATATATATATAAGACAGAAAATGTAACAAAAATTATACATATCTTCTGAGATTACTGTGGTGTTTTTCTCAATATACACAAAGTTCTGTCATGAAACCGGAGGCTAATAGGTCCTTAACCTGCTTGAAATCATTCTCTATAGGGCACTTCTGATTAGTTCCTGCTGTATCAGTAGCCAATGAGCTCGCTGCTCAACCTTCAAATACTGGTCAGCATTTACTGTAGCAGTGCAGCATGCTTTCAGAAACCCTCCATCTTCCCCAGCTCCACCTGTATAGATCTGCTACGAGTAATACATGTATGCTATATTGTACAGCAGCAGCATGTCCGTCTTTCTTACAGCAGCATGTCCTGTATGTATTGGTCCCGTACTTGCTCTGCAGCAGCAGCAATAACAGCAGCAGCAGCAAAAACCAACAGCTTACAGCAATATCATCAGCAGCAGCAGCAATGACATCAGCAACAGAAGCAATAACGGCAGCAGCAGCAGCAAAAACTAACAGCTTACAGCAATATCAGCAGCAGCAGCAGCAATGACATCAGCAACAGAAGCAATAACGGCAGCAGCAAAAACTAACAGCTTACAGCAATATCATCAGCAGCAGCAGCAGCAATGACATCAGCAACAGAAGCAATAACGGCAGCAGCAAAAACCAACAGCTTACAGCAATATCATCAGCAGCAGCAGCAGCAATGACATCAGCAACAGAAGCAATAACGGCAGCAGCAGCAGCAAAAACTAACAGCTTACAGCAATATCAGCAGCAGCAGCAGCAATGACATCAGCAACAGAAGCAATAACGGCAGCAGCAAAAACTAACAGCTTACAGCAATATCAGCAGCAGCAGCAATAAAGCAGCAATAACAGCAGCAGCAGCAATGACATCAACAACAGAAGCAATTGCAGCAGCAGCAATAACGGCAGCAGCAGCAAAAACCAACAGCTTACAGCAATATCAGCAGCAGCAATAAAGCAGCAATAACAGCAGCAGCAGCAATAAAGCAGCAGCAGCAAAAACCAACAGCTTACAGCAATATCAGCAGCAGCAGCAGCAGCAGCAATAAAGCAGCAATAACAGCAGCAGCAGAAGCAATAACAGCAGCAATAACATAAGCAGCAGCAGCAGAAGAAATAACAGCATCAGCAATAACAGCAGCAGATGCAGCAGCAGCAATAAAAGCAGCAGCAATAGCAACAGAAGCAATAACAGTAGCAGCACCAATAACAGCAGCAGCAGCAATAACCAACAGCAGCAACAATATCATCATCAACAGCAGACAAAATAACAGCAGCAGCAATAAAACAGCAATAACCAACAGCAGCAGCAGCAATAACAGCAGAAGCCAAAAGCAGCAGTAGAAGCAGCAGTAATAACCAACAACAGCAGCAATATCATCATCAACAGCAGAAGAAATAACAGTATTAGCAGCATAAACAGCAGCAGCAATAGCAGCAGCAATAACAGTAGGACCACGAATAACAGCAGCAGCAATAAAACAGCAGAAGCAATAAAGCAGCAATAACCAACAGCAGCAGCAATATCATCCTCATCATCTTCAGCAGCAGCAGCAGCAATAAAGCAGCAGCAGCAATAAAAGAGCAGCAGCAGTAGTAAAACAGCAGCAGCAATAAAGCAGCAGCAGCAATAAAAGAGCAGCAGCAGTAGTAAAACAGCAGCAGCAATAAAGCAGCAGCAGCAATAAAAGAGCAGCAGCAGTAGTAAAACAGCAGCAGTAATAAAGCAGCAGCAGCAATAAAAGAGCAGCAGCAGTAGTAAAACAGCAGCAGTAATAACAGCAGCAGCAGCAATAAAACAGCAGCAGTAATAACAGCAGCAGCAGTAATAACAGCAGCAGCAGCAATAAAACAGCAGCAGTAATAACAGCAGCAGCAGTAATAACAGCAGCAGCAGCAATAAAACAGCAGCAGTAATAACAGCAGCAGCAGTAATAACAGCAGCAGCAGCAATAAAACAGCAGCAGTAATAAAGAAGCAAGAACCAACAGCAGCAGCAATATCATCATCTTCAGCAACAGCAGCAGCAATAAAACAGCAGCAGCAATAACAACCTCAGCAGTAATAAAACAGCAGCAGCAGCAATATCATCATCATCATCTTCAGCAACAGCGGCAATAACAGCAGCAGCAGAAGCAGCAGCAATAAAACAGCAGTAGCAATATCAGCAGCAGCAGCGTGGCAGATCCATTCCGTCAAAACCAAACATATCAATATTGTCATACCCATTGCTATGCCGAACATTCTGAGAGTTGTCATGATTGAACTGTATTTCAGTGTAATCTCACTGCCCTGTAGGGAAAATAATTAGATATAAAATGTTCTTTATTGCCATCGATTGTTCCATGAAAAACCTTCAACATCCATGGAACTTTTACATTCCGCATTTTCAGCTTCTTAATAGTGGAAAAAGGTTCTTTAGATTTTTCAAATGTTCTTCAAACTAAGAAAGAAAGGTCCTATCAAGAAGATTTTAATTCTTTAGGGAACTAAAAATTGTTCTTCAATGGTATCACTGTGAAAAAAAAAATGCTTTTTGGACCCTTTATTTTGAGTAAAGTGTATTAACAAAATCTCATTTGTGGTTTATTTTTCTCATAGATGAGCAGCGATTGAATACATTAAGCAGTCAGAGGACTGAGGACATAAAAAGGTCAGTATCTTCTCCATCAAGTACACACACACACACACGTGCATATGCAAAAACAGGAACTTTCTCTTATGCAACAATTATATATTAATGTTCAAAGCTGTGTTACTAAAAAGAGTCTCCCTGCTCTAATGCAGTATATATGTTCCGTCTCTTGCCGTGTTTCTTGCATTTTTCATCAAAAGCTCGACTCGGCGAGCAGCTGAAAGTTGTGAGTCTTTCGAGTGCAGAAATCTCGCAGCGAGTCCCTGCTGTCGCGCTTCTAAAGTTGCTTAGTAACTGAGGAAGTGAAGCTTTGTACGACTGCTCACTGTGAGCATATGCTGTGCACACACACACACTCACACACACACACTCACGCACACACACACACACACACACACACACACACACACACACACGCATGTAAGGGAAAGTCTGTGTTGATAGTCTTAATTATCTGACTGATTGTAGTAATTAATGACTTGGACTGAGAGTGGAGACAGACATTAATAAAGACAATCAAACAATCAATCATATCATTATAGTGTGTGTGCAGTCTTAAATCAGTCCTAAATAATTTAGGAACAGTTCCTCTGAAGTCTGTATATACGGGCTGCGTTCCAGAATCTAGAGAGCGCTCTACAAACATAGCTTAGACTCGCTCCCGACGTCAACGTCGCTCCGAAAGATTGATGGCATGAAGATATTAATTTCGAGAAAACATTGCATGCATCGTGTAGAGTGAAAGCAGTCCTGGAAGATGTGCGATGAACTCTGGTGGGAAAAGTGTGGGAAATATCAACTGTGAAAAATGCACTTCCGTTCTTTTATCGGAAATGCATTAAATTGATTAAAAGTGAGAATAAAGAGTCAAATGAATGAAAGAATCCCAAAAAAATAAAATGTATCACAGTTTTAACAGAAATGTTGCGCAGCACAACATTGATAATAATCAGAAATGGTTCTTGAGAATCATATCAGAATGATTTCTGAAGGATCACTGAAGACTGGAGGAATGATGCTGGAAAGTAAGAAAGTATGTACTATAGCCATGCTTACTTGGGTAGAACTAATTATGTGCATTATAATACATAAAAAACGGCTATACGTTCAGTCCTTATAGAGGGTTAGCTGTTATTCCTGATGACATCATCTGACAACGCATGTCCAGGGTGGTTACCATGGCGATTAAGCAAAGAAACTTTTTAGTCCCTTAACCACAAACTTCCTGTCACGATGTTCGTCCCTATCTACAGTAACATCCACCACCACGCAGTCACGAATCAACCCTAAACCAACCTCTAAATGAAGTTTTTCATACATGTTCTGTAATTTAGACTCGGTTTGCTGCTTAAAATAGCGGATGTTTTCCTCCTCGTCTCATCGCTCTGAAGAACAAGCTGAAGTTTTAGTCAGAGTTGAACAGAGTTACTGCTCACATTGAAGCTCTTGAAAGACTAAAGTACACGACACGGCGCGCACAGATATCAGGAGACGTCCATTTTTTAATCAGTTGCATTATTGATTTTTGCTGTACAGAAGGAAATCTATTTATAATCAACATTTCCATCAACTCAGTCCAGTTTTTTTCACTGAGCATGTTGCAATGAATTCTTATCTGCTAAGGCTTTTATATATATATATATATTAATAATTAAAATAATTCATTAAAATAATATGTATATGTACTATATATATATATATATATATATATATATATATATATATATATATATATATATAATTTATATTTATATATTAGTTTATATACATAACTATAAATAATTTTCATTATTAATAATTATATATTTATATAGTTATATTTAAAATAATGTGTATATAAATAAAATATAAATTAAGACAATTAATTAAGCATAATATATATATATATACCATAATAATTATATTATAATTAATTATCTTTAATTATATAATGTTTTGTTCTTAATAATTTAACTAATTAATTAAATGTAATTTATATATTTAATATAATATAAATAACTATGCATAATATTTAAATGTAATAATTATATACATATATGTATGTATATAATTATTACATTATATATATATATACATAATTTGCATAATAAATAATTATAGAGTTATATAAAATATTTAATTTAAAATGTGTGTGTATATAATATATATAGTTTATATTTTATATATTATTTTATTATAATATAAATAACTGCATAATATTTTTGTATAATAAGTATATATATATATACCGTAATAATTATTTTATAATTAATTATCTTTAATTGTATAATGTTTTGTTGTTAATAATTTAAAATTTAAATGTAATTTATATATTTAATATAATATAAATAACTATGCATAATATTTAAATGTAATAATTATATATATATATATATATATATAATTTGCATTATAAATAATTATATATTTATATAAAATTATATTTAATTTAAAATGTGTGTGTATATAATATATAGAGTTTATATTTTATATGTTATTTTATTATAATATAAATAACTGCATAATATTTTTTATATAATAAGTATATATATATATAACATACTTATTTTATAATTTAATTATTAAATAATGTGTATGCACTATTTATGTATATAATGTATATTTAATATAAATAATTATACATAATTTGCATTATTAATAATAATATATTTACATAAAATTATATATAATGTGTATTTAATTTCATTGTATTTGATGAAAACGTATGTATTTTTATTTTATTATTTGTTTGTAAAGACAGTGGAGGGCATGTAAAAATGCTGTAGTCGAGTGCCGACAAGATGTTGGAGAAGTGAATGTGAATGTAAGTAATTTGACTATTGCAGCAGTGTAGTAAAAATAGTGTGCCTATGTTGCCTAGGTAGGCAGCTCTCTAGGGATTCTAATAAAGCCGCTGTCTTTGACTTCTCGTCTATATGAAAGTGTGTCGCCCTCCCTGTGAGGAATTAGCAGGAGCTGCTCTCTGTTCCATGAGATTGTGATCAGTACGGTTCGTTTTGTCCTTTCATCTTCTGAGCGAGAGGAGATCTTGTCGGGCAGATGTCGAGCCTCGGCTCTGATAAGCGAAAGTGTGTGTGATACGAGCGGGCTGGTTTGCATTAGTGCTCAAACAGATGTGAGCGAGCTCACGGACGGGAACATCGCACTGGAGGTTGTGTTTACCGGAGGAATTGAATCTGAAGGGTCGAGACGCATATGTAGGTAAAGTAAATGTCAGGGAAAACAAGAGGCGTATGTGTGCGTGTGTCCAAATGTCCCTGTAAAAATAGTAGAACCTTGTCGTTCCAAGAGGGAAAACAACTTCATACGGACACTGTGGATCAGCTTTTATCTGTCGGTCCATCAGGGTTAAGGAAGGTCGTGACCCTGAGACCACTGCTGCTGTGTGCAACACTCTCACATCCTCAGAGACACACACACACACACACACACATGTGCCAATGGGCTTTTAGCACATTTGTTAGAGTACATGTGTGTTCATACACTCACACACACATTCATGCAGCATGAGGCACTGAAATCTTGATTTATTTTGTCACATTTTCTTCACTTTTAAACGACATATTACGTCACATATCTACAGACAAAACTGCACATTTACATACAGTTTCACATGATTGGAGCGTGTGAGGACCTGGAACCAGAACCCAGTCCATTACTGCAGTGCTGCTCTGCACAGGAACACCTTTCGCAGCGTTCTGACAGGACTGATCAGTGTGCAGACTGCACATCACTGTCTGCTTCAAAAGCAGACCATTTAAAATTTAATGTATACACGTTTTGTTTTTTTTGCTTTGTTTTGGTGTTAGAAAAAGTAGATTTCTGATTCTGTTATCTGCATATTGCTTTGCATATAAACACATTCAATGACTCATGAAACAGTGTGGTTAGGAAACACCTAGCAACACCCAGAACACCTTAGCAACCGTTTAGCAAAAACCAGAACACCTTAGCAACCCAATAGCAACACCCAGAACACCTTAGCAACCGTTTAGCAAAAACCAGAACACCTCAGCAATCCAATGGTAACACACAGAACACCTTAGCAACCAACTAGGAACACCCAGAACACCTTAGCAACCAACTAGGAACACCCAGAACACCTTAGCAGCCATTCAACAACACCCAGAACACCTTAGCAACCAACTAGGAACACCCAGAACACCTTAGCAACCAACTAGGAACACCCAGAACACCTTAGCAACCATTCAGCAACACCCAGAACACCTTAGCAACCAACTAGGAACACCTTAGCAGCCATTCAACAACACCCAGAACACCTTAGCAACCATTCAACAACACCCAGAACACCTTAGCAACCATTCAGCAACACCCAGAACACCTTAGCAGCCATTCAGCAACACCCAGAACACCTTAGCAACCAACAAGGAACACCCAGAACACCTTAGCAGCCATTCAACAACACCCAGAACACCTTAGCAACCAACAAGGAACACCCAGAACACCTTAGCAGCCATTCAACAACACCCAGAACACCTTAGCAACCATTCAACAACACCCAGAACACCTTAGCAACCAACTAGGAACACCCAGAACACCTTAGCAACCATTCAGCAACACCCAGAACACCTTAGCAGCCATTCAGCAACACCCAGAACACCTTAGCAGCCATTCAACAACACCCAGAACACCTTAGCAACCAACTAGGAACACCCAGAACACCTTAGCAGCCATTCAACAACACCCAGAACACCTTAGCAACCAACTAGGAACACCCAGAACACCTTAGCAGCCATTCAGCAACACCCAGAACACCTTAGCAGCCATTCAACAACACCCAGAACACCTTAGCAACCATTCAACAACACCCAGAACACCTTAGCAACCAACTAGGAACACCCAGAACACCTTAGCAACCATTCAGCAACACCCAGAACACCTTAGCAGCCATTCAGCAACACCCAGAACACCTTAGCAACCATTCAGCAACACCCAGAACACCTTAGCAGCCATTCAGCAACACCCAGAACACCTTAGCAACCAACTAGCAACACCCAGAACACCTTAGCAACCAACTAGCAACACCCAGAACACCTTAGCAACCAACTAGGAACACCCAGAACACCTTAGCAACCATATAGCAACACCCAGAACACTTTAGCAACCATATAGCAACACCCAGAACACCTTAGCAACCAACTAGCAACACCCAGAACACCTTAGCAACCATCTAGCAAACACCCAGCACACCTTAGCAACCACCAAGATGGTGACCACCTAACAAGATACGAACACCTCAGCATCCAACTAGCAACACACAGAACACCTTAGCAACCACCTAGCAACACCCAAAACACCTTAGCTATTAAATAGCAACACCCAGAACACCTTCGTAATCATCTAGCAAACACCTAGCATATCAACCATCTAGATGGTGAACACCTTAACAAACGCCTAAACACCTCATCTACTACCTAGCAATGTCAGAACCCCTAAGAGATCACCTAACAACATACAACACACCGTAAGCACGCCTAGCAACATCTTAGCAACCATCTAGCAAACACCCAGAACACCTTAGCAACCATCTAACAACATAAAGAACACCTTAACAACCACCTAGCAACATCAAGAACCCCTTAGCAATCACCTAACAACATACAGAACACCTTAACAACTACCTAGCAACACCGAGAAGACCTTAGCAACCATCTAACAACATAAAGAACACCTTAACAACCACCTATCAACATCAAGAACCCCTTAGCAATCACCTAACAACATACGGAACACCTTAACAACCACCTAGCAACACCGAGAAGACCTTAGCAACCATCTAACAACATAAAGAACACCTTAACAACCACCTATCAACATCAAGAACCCCTTAGCAATCACCTAACAACATATGGAACACCTTAACAACCACCTAGCAACACTGAGAAGACCTTAGCAACCATCTAACAACATAAAGAACACCTTAACAACCACCTATCAACTTCAAGAACCCCTTAGCGATCACCTAACAACATACGGAACACCTTAACAACCACCTAGCAACACTGAGAAGACCTTAGCAACCATCTATCAACATAAAGAACACCTTAACAACCACCTATCAACTTCAAGAACCCCTTAGCGATCACCTAACAACATACAGCACACCGTAAGCACACCTAGCAACATCTTAGCAACCATCTAGCAAACACCCAGAACACATCTAACAACATAAAGAACACCTTAACAACCACCTAGCAACATCAAGAACCCCTTAGCAATCACCTAACAACATACGGAACACCTTAACAACCACCTAGCAACACCGAGAAGACCTTAGCAACCATCTAACAACATAAAGAACACCTTAACAACCACCTATCAACATCAAGAACCCCTTAGCAATCACCTAAAAACATACGGAACACCTTAACAACCACCTAGCAACACCGAGAAGACCTTAGCAACCATCTAGAAAACACCTTAGCAACTACCAAGCAATTTCCTGATATAGTTCGAGCGTGTGTGGCATTTTTTCACCTGTTTTATCGTCCAGCAGGTGACAATGGAGCGTCTGATCCTTTAGTAACGTAACAAAACAGATTTGAGGGATCTTTTATGTCTGGGTTACAGATTTGAGTGCTTGTAATAGTGATGTTTGCAAACGAACAAACGCCACATGATTTGTCTTGTCAGTTTTAATTGGCTGCCTGGAAATAATCATCATGGAATGATATTATGTTTGGAATTGTACTCATGAATATTAAATTCTCGGCTCAGTAATCCCAATTTTGGCTCATTAGCGTGTCGGTTTCTCACTGTGTGAAACAACGATGTCTAATATCTGCTCAAATAAATCAGGAGACGGGAGGGAGGGTGTTTGTTGTGTCTAATTTGTATTCTCATCTCATGTGTGTGTGTGTCATGCTGCTGAACACACACACATGCTCACAATATTCCTATAAGACCTTGTAACCAGCGTTCGAGCGTTGTCGCACACAATGAGAAGCAACACAGCAGCATTTCAGTAGCTTTCCTCTAACACCCTCACTAATGCGTCCGCCGCAGCCGCGCAGGAGACATACACTCGTGCTAAAGAGGAGAGAGCAGGGAACAAGAGAAGTGAAATAGAGGGAAATCCATCTTTTTTAAAGTCTAATGTGGGATGAAAGCGCGTGACCGGCCGCGGTCTCGCTCTTTAAAGTGCTTTTCCACGTCCAGCGGCGGCAACGCAAGCATTTTGATGGATGGCCTCGTTCAGGGTTCAAATTCTGTGAATAAAGACTATAAGAAGAAGGCTGGAACGGGACTAACACTCCTTCAACCCGGCCTCTTCTCTTTTATTCTGTCTGTTCTCCTCTGCCTGTTAGATCATTTCGACGTGTGAGTCTGACCTGCTAAAACTGACCTGAGGTCTGTATCTCAGTCTGATTGTTCTGTTCTTGAAGGGTCTGAAACGTCTATCAAGGATGTGCTCTTTTTTTTTTAATCAGAAATAGATGATACAAATAATAGATTGGTATGTTCAACATGTATTAATATAATACATTATTTATAGACACACACACATAACTATAAATACACACATATACTGTGTATATATATATATATATATATATATATATACACTGTATACACACATATATATAAATATATACTGTATAGAGACACACATATCTATACTGTATATATACACAAACACACACATATATACATATATAGACACACGAACACACACACATATATATAAATATACACTGTATATATACACAAACACACACATATATACATATATAGACACACGAACACACACACACACACATATATATAAATATACACTGTATATATACACAAACACACACATATATACATATATAGACACACGCACACACACACACACACACACATATATATAAATATATAATGTATAGACACATATCTATACTGTATATATACACAAACACACATATATACATATATAGACACACGAACACACACACACATATATATAAATATATACTGTATATATACACAAACACACACATATATACATATATAGACACACGAACACACACACACACACACACATATATACATATATAGACACACGAACACACACATATATACATATATAGACACACACACATATATATAAATATATACTGTATAAAGACACACATCTATACTGTATATATACACAAACACACATATATACATATATAGACACACGCACACACACACACACACACACATATATATAAATATATATATATACTGTATATATACACAAATACATATATAGACACACATGCACACACACATATATAAATATATACTGTATAGAGACAGACATTTCTATACTATATATATACACAAACACACATATACATATATAGACACACGCACACACACACATATATATATAAATATATATATATACTGTATATATATACAAATACATGTATAGACACACATGCACACACACATATATATATAGACACAAGCACACACATTGTGTATGTATATATAGTGTATATATACATACACTTTGTACATATATATGTATATATAGTGTATATAATCACACACACACACATTGTATATGTATAAAATATATATATATATATATACAATGTGTGTGTGTGTGTGTATACGTGTCTATATTTAAGTGTGTGTGTGTGTATATATAGACAGAGCGCTTGCAGCGGTTTGTTTCTGGGTGTCGGACCGTATCAAGTCTCTCAGCTCCAGGCCCTGTTGACCCCAGTGACCCCAGTGACCTACTAACTCAATTACATTTCTCTGTAGCATGACTGTGGCTGTTTCCGCATACTGTTGCTTTCCCAGGAACAAGTGTTTTGTTCCAACAACTCTCTGTGCGACAAAATGTTATTGCTGTCACATAGTGTTGCACACGCAGCCTCAAAACCAAACAAACTGAGGCAAAAACCAAACACCCTTTCCCAGAATGTCCTCCATACATAAAGTTATGTTAGCATCACCAATCAAACATCCAGAGCCAGCTGCATAAACTTATGTTAAGACTGTATTTTAAGAACTTGGAGGACTATCTTGAAGGGCTAGTCTTTGCAGTTTATGCATTAATGACATCCATCTAACTTTGCATCTGCACAAAAATAGTAAAACATGACACACACTCTTTTACTTTAATCGTGGAGTGTTTCCCACATTTGTAGCGGACCAGAAGAGAGAGAGACGGAGATAGAGGACTTTCATAGAGACCTTACAGCTATAATGCATTAGAAATATCTGCTCACTGCATTAAAAATACAGCCCTGTCAGCATGTAGCTTTACATTAACACAGAAAAGCCATCCATCGCCCTGCTTTTTTATCTAAAACAGCCTAATGTTTCAGTCTAATGGGGAGCTGGCAAAGAGTCACATGCATAAATAAAGAGAGATAAACACACAGAGAGAATGTTTTTATTGCTCACAGGTTTCTCATTCGAAGCTTGGATGAGTTTTCTCCAAAACTTCCTCAGGAGAAATAAGAAGAAACGACTCTCCACGTGGTTTCGTTGTTGTCTAGGAAACATATCTGAAATATTGAAGACGTCTCATCAGAGATGTTTCTGTCGTATGGCGAGAGAGATATCAATGTGTAAAATATTATAGGACAAAAGTACTTAATTCAGAACACGTCACGTTAATTTCTATGTGCTTTATCTAATTAGTCGTTGAGAACATAAAACATTTGAGCCTGAAGGATTTATGAATTTCATCGCTGTATTACAGGATTTAGAATCTAAATAATGACACACACACACACACACACACACACGCACAAACACACACACAGCGTGTCATGGCGATGTAATTAGTGGCATTTGCAGAATGAGCTGATTATGTTAAACGGTGTTTAATGCTTTGGACGGAATGATTGCGTCTCCAGTAATTATGGTCAAACGGTTTATTACTGAACATTACTGTCACACACACACACACACACACACACACAGTGAAACAGAGAAGAGCAAACAGTTCATCAGGGAATAAAAACAATAAACAGAATTTAGGTGTATTAATATATGTGTGTGTGTAAATATATATATATGCATCAAAATAATTTAACAGGTTTGCAGTGAGACTTATTTTAATAGAGTAAAATAAACAGTTTCTGTGTTTATATTCATTCTCTCTTTGGCCCTTAGAATAAAACAGGCTGTTTGTGCTGCTGCACTTTGACTTCCGTATGCAAATGAGCTCTGTTATGATTGGCTAACTGCTGTGTTCCAGTATAGAGTGCATCAGTCGGGTTCCAGAAGTTAAAACTCCATTCATTTTCTCCATGGAGAAATTGATTTTTAACAATAACTTTTAAACCTTTGAAAAGAGCTCTACTGTGAGCTACGAGCTTGTTAATCGATGGTATTTTGCTTCAGTTGAAGTTGTCAGCCTGCATTATTTCAGCTTATTTAAAAAAAAATAAAAAAATGGAATTCCTGGTGAAAAACTACATTACCCATGATGCTGTACAGAATTTACACCAATCAGAGAGCAACACGCTCCAGGAGATCTCGTTAGCTCCGCCCACTCTCATGAAGCACTGCGAAAAATACTGAAATGTTAGTGTATATATGCACATTTTGCAACAAACTTAAAATATACGGTTTCTATACATCTAATCAACATTTCTAAATGAGTAGTTTTATATTTCCACATTGCTTTTAACTGGATTATGCTGTTCTCAATGCTTCATGGGATTGTAGTTCTTTCTCTCACTAAAGACGTTAAGTTCACAGTCTTGTATCTTTTTGCCCGATTTTCAGAAGTCATTTTGCTTCCAGTCTAAATTTGTAGTTTTGTGATTCACATCGTAGCTGGTTGGCTTGGTTCATGGCTTATAACTCTTTAACAAACCGCTATTTTAAAATCCCTATGGGAGAAATGAATGAAAAAACACGACACTGTTGCTCATTAGGGCGGGTCAGATTACAGCATATTGAATATGTATTGATATGTAAATGTGGGTGGTCATATGTAAATGAGATGTTCCACTTGTTATTGTCTGTCATTTAAAGATTAGATTCTTATGTAAAGATATCATCCTCTTGAAGGCAAAAAGCAGAACAATACAATACATTTATGATGTAATGAAATCTAAAACCCTCGTGCGTCTCTGTGTTTGATAGAGTGTATTTTGTCAAGTGCTCCTCCAGATCTCTCGTGCTCAGTGTGTAAAGAGCAGTGAACACTCTGTAGGGACCCTGTGAATCTGAACGCAACTTCTTTTCTCTCTGTTCTTCCCTACATCCGTACAAAGAGAAAGAGAGGGAGAGAGAGAGAGGGAGGCGGGGCAGTTCGAGGCTTTCTGCAGTAGGACGCTCTCTGAATAAAGAACAGATCTCTCTCACACACACTGATGTGTGTCCTATTGTAGCGCAGTGTGTGTGTGTGTGTGTGTGTGTGTGTGTTGGTCTGAGCGCAGAGACTCCGTCTGCATTCAGAGGGACTCTTTATCTGTCTTCTTAATTCAGTTAGAGTGAAGCGCACAAACTCGTTACACACTCTGCTTTAATTAACTGAAGCAGATAAGAGACTGAGCGTGCGAGCGTTGTTCCTCAGTTTTGTTCTGTCATCTCTCCGAAGTTTGCGTGATAAAGATCATTCATCCACCGATTCTTCGGCACAACAAAAGATGAGAAAAGCCTCACGCAGACACAAACACGCTCAGACAGATCAAAGCGCCGATAGTTTCTGATGCTGCGGGGTTTAGAAGGAAACGGAGAGATTCCCGCTGTCACAGGATTCCCTCTACTTCCTCGTCATCTGTCCTTTCTTCTTATTGTACGTTATGTAAAATTACCCCATTTTTTGTTTGGATTAGGGTGAGTAATAAATGGGGATTTGTGTTTTTGGATAGCTTCAGCTGTAAAACCATGCATTACAGTGATTTTACCATGGTTAAATAAGTAAAATGTGGTCAATAAATTACAGTAAAATACAGTTTTACTTTAATACAACTTCTGCGGTAGAGATTGAAACAACACTATTTTGAGCATTTTATTGTTTTTAAAATGTTCAATATATCAACACTCGTGAATCGCATCTTTTGAATTCGTTCAATGTATATACTATACTATATTATTATTATAAATATAGTATATTACTATATTATACTACTAATCATAGCATAATATGTTATTATTCATAACATATTATTAATAAATACTATATTATTCTTATTATTATTTTATTGACTATTTGTCATGCACTGGTGTTTTTAATCATTTTATCAGTGTAATTTTAGTATTATTTATATAATATATTTTTATTTTGAATTGGATTTTATTATTATTTTTGTAGATTTTTTTTAGCATTATTGTTTTTAAATATTTCTTTTATTTTTATTTCAGCAAGTAATTTTACTTAGAAATGATAAGAGCTTAAAGATGTTGCCCTTGGCAACTAGCTGAATTAATTTTATTGTATTTCCATAACAAATAACAAAATTGTTAATAGTTTTAGCTTTATTTAACGAAAACAACACATCGTTTTAAATGCGTTTTATACGATAGGTCATAAGGAACGGTGTTTTTACCTGTCATTACGTACAGGGTGAAGTTTTGTTTAATTAATAATGTAATTATAAATAATTGTTTAATGAAGAAATTCCTCAAAATATGTCTCTATAATCAGCTCCAGATATCCCTTATGAATCTACCTGGAGATGAAAGAGATATAATAATCTATTCCATCTCACCAGGAGCCAAAAACAGATCCATTAACACATACACCGTTGGTGTTATTCGAGAGGTGTTTTTTGAAAACAGTGAGAGATGAAGAGAAGATGAATAGTGTGTGTTCAGAGTCTGTTGATTTCTGTCAGAAGGCTTTTTGTTGTTCCTCTTCCTGGAATAGTCTTCTATTGTAAGTTCATTACTGTAAATGCAATTAGCTTGTTTGTTTTATTAACTTGAATCAAACCCGAAACATTCCTTTAATTCTCATGGAGCTGTATTATATTATACGGGTGGTGTAACTGGTTGATATTCAGCTAGCACGCGGCGTCTGACGGCGGTTCTGACTGATGAGTTGTGATTTGTGCTGTGGATTTCATCAGGAAAAGGCCAGAACTCTTTTGAAACTGAAGCTCTTTGTTATGATGTTTAAACTTCTGTAACGGCGTCAGTTCTTCTTAAAACCTGGTGAATGTAGAGCTCTAATAATCATAAAGTACACAGCATGCACAAATATAAGGTTAAAATATAGCACCTATAAAGGGATTCAAGCACTTTAAGGCCTTTAAGCACATGCGTAAAAAGGTATTATATTTTGTTTTGCAAGCATGTAACCATTTACAGTGAATACAAGCAATTTACTAAGCAAATAGATGGTTTTTAAAGCTTTTTAATAGTTATCGAGGTTGAGGCAAAAACCTAGGACTAGTTTGCCAAATTTGGCTCCAATATTTAACGGATGATTCGCTGGACAGCGGCAGTCCTAGAGGCAAAGTTGCTCAGAATGAGGAGTTCTACCATGTGGTTTGAACCCCATGGGTGTGCTCGAAAAATTGCACGATACACAACAATTTGATGCACAAAGGCGCCCCCCGGTGGCTGATTTCTTTTGAATTTCTCACAGACATCCAGGGCCATGAGTCAAACCGTCCCAGTGAGTTTCGTTTTGATCGACCTGAGTTAACCTTGTCCGATAGCTGCTCAAACTTCAGTGCCCGATGGCGGCCATGTTTTTCGAGAAACGTCAATGTCCTCATAGACAGTCATGGCACCTCAGATGAAGACACTGCATGCCAATTTTCAAGTCAACTGTACTAAAGGTGAAGTAATTATAGCCATTTTCAGGTTTTTTTATCCTGTTATAGCGCCACCAAGTGGCCAGTCGCCATGTCCTTTTTCAAGCGACCGCAGAATGAGCTCTTACATAGGTGTGCTGAGTTTGGTGAAAATATCTCATTCGGTTCACGAGTTATAGCCATTTTCAGGTTTTTTTATCCTGTTATAGCGCCACCAAGTGGCCAGTCGCCATGTCCTTTTTCACGTGACCACAGAATGAGCTCTTACATAGGTGTGCTGAGTTTGGTGAAAATATCTCATTCGGTTCACGAGTTATAGCCATTTTCAGGTTTTTTTATCCTGTTATAGCGCCACCAAGTGGCCAGTCGCCATGTCCTTTTTCACGTGACCACAGAATGAGCTCTTACATAGGTGTGCTGAGTTTGGTGAAAATATCTCATTCGGTTCACGAGTTATAGCCATTTTCAGGTTTTTTTATCCTGTAATAGCGCCACCAAGTGGCCAGTCGCCATGTCCTTTTTCATGTGACCACAGAATGAGCTCTTACATAGCTGTGCTGAGTTTGGTGAAAATATCTCATTCGGTTCACGAGTTATAGCCATTTTAGTGAAAGTGGCTCCGCCCACTTCAAACGTTTTGGCGGGCCTTCGTGATTCGAAGTTCAACTTTTTTGATAACTATTGACAGTCAGACTCCAGAGAATCTTGCTGCACTGGTTTAGTTCCGATCAAGTCAAAAACCTAGACGTAGTTCGTAAAAGTTAGTTTTTTAATAAATCCAAAATACTCGAAAATTCCGCCATAACAACTAGTGAATCCATAAGACGCTTGAGCCTACGTCTAACGGTTTAGGAGTTATGAGCCATTTCTTACTTTTGATTGCTGTAGCGCCCCCATCAGGCCGATCCTTGGTGACGAAGTGGACGGTGTGAGTACTACCCGCCTCTACGACTCACTCTTAAAGGTTACTCTCACTTTTAAGGGATCCTTGGAAATTTTAACAATTAAAATGCTACTTTTGTGAAAACTGTGATACATTTGATTTTTCAGGATTCATTGATGAATAGAAAGTTCAAAAGAACAGCGTTTATGTGAAATAGTTAAAAGCATTTATAATGTTACGTAAGATTCTGTCACTTTTGATCAATTCCTTCCATCCTTGCAGAATAAAAGTATCCAACTTTTAACATTAATCCTTTTTCATGTCATCAAGGATGGATATCTTCGCCGAGCTTGTCTCAATGCATTCTGGGATTGCCTTCTGAATGGGAAAAAATATGATGCTGCTTTAAATTTTGGCGATAAGAATGCATCTTAGAAGGCAGCATGACGTCACTGTCTACCTTTTGGAACAGCCTTTGAATTTTAATTACACCTACAAAGCCTTAAAAAGATGTCTAGGTAGGCAGCTCACTATGCTAGTGTGTGAAATGGAAGCTGGACACACTTTAGCTGAACAGAGACGGACCTTCAAGGTCACTGCACCAACACACACTGTTGTGCTCTTCTGCTTTCTCTCTCCACACACACACACACACACACACGTTGTGTTTTCATGTTTTATGGGGACATTCCATAGGCGTAATGGTTTTTATACTGTACAAACTGTACATTCTGTCCCCCTACACTACCTCTACCCCTAAACCTACCCATCACACAACATGTTCTGCTATTTTACATTTTCAAAAAAGATCATTCTGTATGATTTATAAGCTTGTTTCCTCATGGGGACCAAAAAATGTCCCCACAATGTCAAGATTTACTAGTATTACTATACCTGTGGGGACATTTGGTCCCCATAACGTAGGGAATAGCCACACACACACACACACACACACACACACACGATGTGTTTTCATGTTTTATGGGGACATTCCATAGGCGTAATGGTTTTTATACTGTACAAACTGTACATTCTGTCCCCCTACACTACCTCTACCCCTAAACCTACCCATCATCCAAAATGTTCTGCTATTTTAGATTTTCAAAAAAGATAATTCTGTATGATATATAAGCTTGTTTCCTTGTGGGGACCAACAAAAGGTCCCTACAATGTCAAGATTTACTGGTTTTACTTACATTGTGGGGACATTTGGTCCCCACAATGTAAGGAATACACGTACACACACGCACACACACAAAAGCGGATAGCTATACGTTTCCCGCCTCTTTAACCAAAGTCCTGTCAGACGAACGATTATGCTAATGCTAGTTTTATCCGACTGCATTGTGTCCAGTCATAAAGATTTTGTTAATTACGAGCCAGTTTAAATGATGGACTGATGAATTATCTAATTAAGGCTGCAGAGCGACAGAAGACTCTGTATATATGGGTTAAAGTACCTAGTCAGCATTTTTCCCGCCATCTGGCAGGAACACAGGTGAGATCTGATTAAATAAAGCTAATGTGATAACGACACACACACACACACACACACACAGACACAGACAAGTGGTTATGTCTTATTATTCATGTTAATCTAATCGAGTTTGGTTACTGTTGAGGGAAATTCTAAACACACTCGCTGTCTGACATGTATTTATCGTCCATCAGGACGTCATAAACCATACAAATTCACTGAATGGTCTCAATCAATAACACGCTACACACACACACACACACACACACACACACACGCGCGTGTCTGAGTGCCTTCGAATGAGGTCCGAGCTCTCACCTTCCCGCCGTTTGTCAGATTTATCTCGCGCGAGAAGCGACTCCATAAACGCGGGACAGAATTACGCCCCGCCGCTGCGGTAAAGGACTGATATTTATCCGCGCGCGGGTGTGCGTGCGCGCGCTGCGGGTGAGCTTAGTTATCAAACCTCGCATTAATACGACACCGCGCCTCAGCCCGGTCATAAATCACACAGAGAAAATGATCTTGATATAGCATTGATGGGAAGATAAAGGGAATGTGCACGCGCAGCTCTTGGCTCTGCAATGCATGCAGTATGTTTTCTTTAATCGCTGTTTATATCGCCTATTATGCATCAAAAGAGCGGGGTTAGGTCAGAAACATGCAAACTGTTGCGCTAATAAACCTCAGTACTCAAGGGGGCGATATAGATTCCTTCAAACGTCTGTCATCAATCCAGATGTGTTTGCATTCCTATTCATCTATATATATATATATATTTATATATATGTGTGTGTGTTTATGTATGTGTAGATATAATATATGTATTTCCTAATTAATTTATAAGTAATGAATAGTATATTTTTATGTTATTTATCTTTATAATTTCATAATTACCCGATTCCCACGTAATTATTAATTTATTTTTATATTATTTTTATAATATAATCTCTAATTTCACAATTACTTCATATCCGAGTAACCGATATATTTTGTATTATTTTTATATTTTCATAATAGAATTTCATGTTTCATAATTACTTAATTTTCAGGTAATTATTAATATATTTTAGATTATTTTATAATATAATCTCTAATTTCCAAATTACTTAATTTCCAAGTAATTATTAATTTATTTTTATAATATAATCTCTAATTTCACAATTACTTCATATCCGAGTAACCGATATATTTTGTATTATTTTTATATTTTCATAATAGAATTTCATGTTTCATAATTACTTAATTTTCAGGTAATTATTAATATATTTTAGATTATTTTATAATATAATCTCTAATTTCCAAATGACTTAATTTCCAAGTAATTATTAATTTATTTTTAGAATATTATCTCTAATTTCACAATTACTTCATATCCGAGTAACCGATATATTTTGTATTATTTTTATATTTTCATAATAGAATTTCATGTTTCATAATTACTTAATTTCCAAGTAATTATTAATATATTTTGAATTATTTATATTTTTTTATAATATAATTTCGTGATGACTTGATTTGCATGCACTTATTAATATTTTTGTATTATTTATACTTTATTTTAGAAAATAATCCCATATTTCACAATTACTTGATTTCCAAGTAATGATTAATATTTATTTATTTTTACAATATAATCTCATATTTCAATTACTTTCCAAGTCAACTGGTCATAAAATAATTCTGAGCACGCAATTTTTTTGAGCCAATCACTTTAGCCGTAAATGTCATGTGACTAAAAAAAAAATGACATCAACTCTTCTTTTTTTTTAAATCATCAGTTCATCTAGTGCGTTGACTTTCTGAAGAGTGAAACACTGTCACACTTTGATCTGTTTGCTTGAGCAGCTTCTGACTCAACCAATGACAAGAGTTTGGGGGCGGGACTATCTGTTTTTGTCTAACCGGGGGGGGGGGGGTGGGTGGGATAGAAGAGGAGACACAAGTGTAATTTACTTCAGTAGTAGTGCATAAATTTCCCACTTCACCTGTAATTGTCTTGCTAAAGGCTTCGAGAGCTTTAACCACTGCACCACACGGGGAATAATTACAGACCAGACGGATCATGTGACTTCTGAGTGCTGCCATAAAACCTTCCACATACTGCACGTTAAAAGAGAAGGAGCACGTTTAAAGAAACGGCTGTACAATCTTGCGCGTGTGAATGACCCAAAAGCACATCATGTGCCACAAAAAGAAAAAAAAAGAGGTTAAATTTTGCAAAACACAAAAGAATCCTTTAATGTATTAATATATTGTGTGTGTGTGATGTTGCTCTTCATCAACAGTGAGACAAACACATTTCTATGAGCGCCGCTCAGTCTTTCTCTCTCTGTGTCCGTGAGTTTGCAGTTGTTCAATGCCACACTGGGCATCTTTGTCACCCGCCGTCTTTGATTATGATGTCGCCCCTGAGGAATCCCGAGGAATGTGGCGGAATGCTGTGGGAATCCAAGAATCATTCCAAAATGTTTGAGCATTAACTCTTTCAGGACAAAAGAGAGAGAGAGAGCGATTTAAACACATTTTAGTTTATGGACAAGATTTTAAACACGTTAGAAGTGCTTGCACATGCATAAATCACCACCACAATGTTAATGGTTGCTAGGGCGTTGCTATGCAATTCTGAATGCTATTACAGTGTGCATGTTTGCATGGGTGTTCAAATCGGTTGCTATGCCATTGCAAGGTGGTTGCTAGGGTGTTCTGAGTGGTTTTAAGTGCATTGCTTAGTGGTTTCCAGGGTGTTACTATGTTGTTCTTCGGGGCTTTGCTAAGCAGATACTGAAACTCTATGGTTGCTAGGGTGATCTCAGTGGTTTTCAGAGCATTGCTTAGTGGTTGCCAGGGTGTTGCTATGATGTTGCTAGAGAGTTCTGGGTGTTTTTCCAGTCCATTGCTTAGTGACTGCCAGGGTGTTGCTATGTTGTTGCTAGGATGTTTTAGGTGCATTGCTATGCAGTTACTAAAATGTTCTGATTGCTAGGGTGTTCTAATGGGTTTTCAGAGCATTGCTTAGTGGTTGCCAGGGTGTTGCTATGATGTCACTAAGGTGTTTTTAGGTGCATTGCTATGCGATTACTAAAGTGTTCTGGTTGCTAGGGTGTTCTGAATGTTTCCAGAGCATTGCGTAGTGGTTGCCAGGGTGTTGCTATGATGTTCTTCGGGGCTTTGCTAAGCAGATACTGAAACATTATGGTTGCTATGGTGATCTCAGTGGTTTTCAGAGCATTGCTTAGTGGTTGCCAGGGTGTTACTATGATGTTCTCAGGGGCTTTGCTAAGCAGATACTGAAACTCTATGGTTGCTAGGGTGATCTCAGTGGTTTTCAGAGCATTGCTTAGTGGTTGCCAGGGTGTTACTATGATGTTCTTAGGGGCTTTGCTGAGCAGATACTGAAACTCTATGGTTGCTAGGGTGATCTCAGTGGTTTTCAGAGCATTGCTTAGTGGTTGCCAGGGTGTTACTATGAGGTTCTTAGGGGCTTTGCAAAGCAGATACTGAAACTCTATGGTTGCTAGGGTGATCTCAGTGGTTTTCAGAGCATTGCTTAGTGGTTGCCAGGGTGTTGCTATGATGTTGCTAGAGAGTTCTGGGTGTTTTTCCAGTCCATTGCTTAGTGACTGCCAGGGTGTTGCTATGTTGTTGCTAGGATGTTTTAGGTGCATTGCTATGCAGTTACTAAAATGTTCTGATTGCTAGGGTGTTCTAATGGGTTTTCAGAGCATTGCTTAGTGGTTGCCAGGGTGTTGCTATGATGTCACTAAGGTGTTTTTAGGTGCATTGCTATGCGATTACTAAAGTGTTCTGGTTGCTAGGGTGTTCTGAATGTTTCCAGAGCATTGCGTAGTGGTTGCCAGGGTGTTGCTATGATGTTCTTCGGGGCTTTGCTAAGCAGATACTGAAACATTATGGTTGCTATGGTGATCTCAGTGGTTTTCAGAGCATTGCTTAGTGGTTGCCAGGGTGTTACTATGATGTTCTCAGGGGCTTTGCTAAGCAGATACTGAAACTCTATGGTTGCTAGGGTGATCTCAGTGGTTTTCAGAGCATTGCTTAGTGGTTGCCAGGGTGTTACTATGATGTTCTTAGGGGCTTTGCTGAGCAGATACTGAAACTCTATGGTTGCTAGGGTGATCTCAGTGGTTTTCAGAGCATTGCTTAGTGGTTGCCAGGGTGTTACTATGAGGTTCTTAGGGGCTTTGCAAAGCAGATACTGAAACTCTATGGTTGCTAGGGTGATCTCAGTGGTTTTCAGAGCATTGCTTAGTGGTTGCCAGGGTGTTTCTATGATGTTGCTAGAGAGTTCTGGGTGTTTTTCCAGTCCATTGCTTAGTGACTGCCAGGGTGTTGCTATGTTGTTGCTAGGATGTTTTAGGTGCATTGCTATGCAGTTACTAAAATGTTCTGATTGCTAGGGTGTTCTAATGGGTTTTCAGAGCATTGCTTAGTGGTTGCCAGGGTGTTGCTATGATGTCACTAAGGTGTTTTTAGGTGCATTGCTATGCGATTACTAAAGTGTTCTGGTTGCTAGGGTGTTCTGAATGTTTCCAGAGCATTGCGTAGTGGTTGCCAGGGTGTTGCTATGATGTTGATAGGGTGTTCTGAGTGTTTTTCAGAGCATTGCTTAGTGATTGCCAGGGTGTTGCTATGATATCACTAAGGTGTTTTTAGGTGCATTGCTATGCGATTACTAAAATGTTCTGGTTGCTAGGTTGTTCTGAGTGGTTTTCAGAGCATTGCTTAGTGGTTGCCAGGGTGTTACTATGATGTTCTTAGGGGCTTTGCTAAGCAGATACTGAAACATTATGGTTGCTAGGGTGATCTCAGTGGTTTTCAGAGCATTGCTTAGTGGTTGCCAGGGTGTTGCTATGATGTTGCTAGAGAGTTCTGGGTGTTTTTCAGTCCATTGCTTAGTGACTGCCAGGGTGTTGCTATGTTGTTGCTAGAATGTTTTAGGTGCATTGCTATGCAGTAACTAAAATGTTCTGGTTGCTAGGGTGTTCTAATGGGTTTTCAGAGCATTGCTTAGTGGTTACCAGGTTGTTGCGATTATGTCACTAAGGTGTTTTAGGTGCATTGCGATGCGGTTAGTAAACTGTTCTGGTTGCTAGGGTGTTCTGAATGTTTCCAGAGCATTGCGTAGTGGTTGTCAGGGTGTTGCTATGATGCTGATAGGGTGTTCTGAGTGTTTTTCAGAGCTTTGCTTAGTGGTTGCCAGGGTGTTGCTATGATGTCACTAAGGTGTTTTTAGGTGCATTGCTATGCGATTACTAAAATATTCTGGTTGCTAGGGTGTTCTGAATGTTTCCAGAGCATTGCATAGTGGTTACCAAAGTGTTATGAGTGGTTTTCAGAGCTTTGCTTAGTGGTTGTCAGGGTGTTGCTATGATGTCACTAAGGTGTTTTTAGGTGCATTGCTATGCGATTACTAAAATGTTCTGGTTGCTAGGGTGTTCTGAATGTTTCCAGAGCATTGCATAGTGGTTGCCAAGGTGTTATGAGTGGTTTTCAGAGCTTTGCTTAGTGGTTGTCAGGGTGTTGCTATGATGTCACTAAGGTGTTTTTAGGTGCATTGCTATGCAATTACTAAAATGTTCTGGTTGCTAGGGTGTTCTGAATGTTTCCAGAGCATTGCGTAGTGGTTGTCAGGGTGTTGCTATGATGTTGCAAAGGTGTTTTCAGTGGTTGCTAGGCTCAAGTAAAAAGAGGTACACAATTTGAGAATCATTCATGTCTGCAACACGAACACTGGGATGTTTAATACTTAGTGTTGGAACTGTAAGTATGTACAAACACCACATAACATTACACATGCATCTCTTGATAAAACACTCATTTGATGTGTTGTTCGTTAGTGTAGCCGTGCAGTCGTGCACAGAGGGAGAATATAAACAGGCTGTTTCCTGTACAAACACATTTAGGTAAACACAGTGTATATGTGTGTGAAACACAAAGACATGAAGATAAACATCAGGATGTACGCTAGAGTTTCTGTGTCAACACTGTGTACACTGGCCCTGGTTACCCACAACACCTCACACACACACACACACACACACACACACAGAGCGTCCCTCAGGAGGTAAATCACGACACACCCTCCGTCAGCTGAGCTCAGAACAGGACCGGCTCAGGAAAAGCGTCTGGTACAGTCTGGATCAGACCAGCTTTCTAACACTCACTCAGGCCTAGACCTGAATTGTTTTTTTTCACCACACTTGGCAGAAATGCATGCGAGAACCTGTCAAGTCCTTTACCCACATTATTATGCGTGTATGATATAATCTCTTGTGTCCTTCTGAAATCTATATTTAGTTTAAACTTTGATATTTTATGATTTTATTTATAATTGTGAACGATAATGTTGCTCTCGTTTCATCTAGTAAAATACATTTGAATTGCATGAGTTTTACGCTTTATGGGAATGTTTACAGGACCCAAGCGATGACGTTTTGGCGCATTCCAAATTCTTGGTAAATTCTCAATCAGTTTTATTTTAATAGCAATAAATGCACATATAATTTACTGCGTTCGAGTCTTCTTGGGAAATTCCTGTAAATAATTACAAGCCAATATTTTTACCCAGATGATATCAGACAAAATGTGCAGTTTATCCCACAATGCATTGCACTCAGTTTGACCCTGACTCTAACCCCTGCCATTTTGAGTGTCAAATGAGCCGTAGTACAAAGATTTATATGGAATTAAAAACAACAGAACATTGTAGGCCAACAAATGTGAATTCTGAGGTGATAATTGGAAGCACTTGCAGAATTAATCACGTGCTGAGGTCACCTGATAATGTAGCATATTGCTAAGTTTACCGGTTCACTTATGAATGGGAGAAACTACAAGCAATATGGCGGAATACCCGCCTTCTAAGTTAAAGAGCCAATCGCTGATTGATCAAGTCATTGCGTCACTGGAGCGGCCGTTAGAAGCTCCGGTTCCCATAGAAACCTGAGACTCGCGCGAGCCTGGAAAATACGTTTTTTAACGCCAGTTGATCATAAGAAACAACATTTATGGGACAGTTCATGTCAGATTTTGTTGCCGATTTGAAATATGTTATTTAATTGTGAGTTCGCCGAGCAGTTTTTGAGATTTCAGGATTCCCCCTTTTCAAATACTAGCGCTTGGATGCCCGAAATAGTAACAAATATGGCCGCCGAGTGAACAGACTTTCCTTGAAAGGGACTTATTTCAGATACTACTAAAAAATAGTAGGTAGTATACAGGAATATGCTATTCCGTAGCAACCACAGCCCATAATTTAGATCCCAGAGAGCGGAAATGTCCTCATCTGATAAGGGCTTCCGTCAAGGTGCAATTGTTCCTCGGGAAGCCCTTAAAAGTGTACAAAAAAGCACTTATTAAACTATATTTCTCTACATTATACTTTGTATTTCAACACATGTCTCAGAAACGTCGATCATGTCATGGCCTGCAGCTTTCAAGTGTGAATCCCGTTTGTTTCTCCTCAGAGAACGTCCTCAAAAGTTTCCTCGCGGCGAAACAAACAGGAAAAGAGTGGCAGCGTTACGCACCGAGGGAAAGTATTCCACCAAACAGTCAGTGAAACGCGCCCCACGGGCGTTATTTCCTCGTCCTGACTGGATGAAGGGGGTCCAGCCCCTCCTGGGCTTCCTTTCTTTCTCCTTCCATCTCTCAGCAGCTCGATCAGCCGATCTTTCAGCAGGAGTTTGACGTGTGAACTCTGGGAGTCCATCAGCACCGCGCGCGCGCGCGCGTTATTGTTGCCCACTTTTCCAACAGGACTTCTCTTCGCGCGTCCTCGAGTTTTTTTATGTTCAAGGAATGGAAAGCATTCTGCCGGGATTATAAGATCGAGGTCAAACGGGACAGAAGCAGATAAAGTTGAAGTCTTTGGATTCCGTGGCTTGGTTTATATGAACCTGTTCTCTGGATCCGTGGACGCGCTGCGCGGCGGTGGAAACTCCGGGTCCGTGTCGCTCTCCTGGATCATCATGGATCAGCGGACGGCTCGGTTCCAAATCATGTGGCTGCTCGTGTTCTCCCTCATCGCGGTGCTGAGCGGTGAAAATTACCCCACACAGGCCCAGGTGATGTCCTCCAAAGCGCTGAGGGCTTCAAACACACGCAGCAATGGTGAGTTTTGTGACCCCAAAAGTATCAGGAACGTCACAAAGCAAGTGTCATCTGAGCACAAACACTTTTTTTAAAAAAGTATTTTAATAAACTTTTGGCGTTTTTGGTGCAAGTTCTCACAGGTGTCCTAGTTAGCAGGTGTAGTTGATCACTTTAACACACACAAAGTGGCTTCGTTTTCCACCCTAGATCGATTTGTAACCTGATTGAAGGATGTTTTACTTGTAAAATGTGCTCGTGTTTGTCTGTCTTTACAATATGGCTCTTGTATTTTGTTACCTAATCAATGCAATGGCTAGTGTCTGCTCTTAAACTCAGACAAGTGCGTTTAGTTCAGCCCGGATGGCTCTTGCTTTGATGTTTGGTGATCTTCTCATGTCACTCAGACATTTTGAAGTGTTGTACGAGTGCAAATGCTTCCTGTGGTCACTGGATGTGAATGTTGAGTTGGTGTTGTGATCAGCTCGAGCTTGTTTGGACAGGTCTGCAGCTCTCTGATCTTCTCTGCTCGTGTCACATGCCTGATTTCAACAGCTTTTGTTCCTCTCGGCGCTGATATGAGCTGTAGATCTTAACCCCTTCCTGGAGCTCGAACGGTAGAGGGGGATTCTTGCAGTGCGAGGTCATGGGTTCGATTCCCAGGGAATGAGTGAACTGATGCAAATGTGTAGCTTGAATGCAGTGTAAATTGATTAGATTATACAAACTGTCATCAATAATGTGAATTACTCCAGAGACTTTTGAGGTGTGTGTGTGTTCTTCAACAGGTGTCATGGGAATATTAACAAATAACATGGAATTCAACATTAAGATCTTCACTTTGGAACCTTTTAGAATTTATTTTAGAATCTTTAAATATTTCTTTTCAGTCTTTCCGTGCGTCAGGTGAATTATTTCAAATTTAAATATTAATTTTAGTCTCTGAATCAGTGTTATTAGTATAACTGAGATACTATTATTGTAAAAAAAAATTAAATGTAATTTTAATTATTTTTGTATTTTCCGTATTTGTCTTAATTTTAATGTTTTTGTCATTTTCATTAGTGATTTTTAAAGTACGTCTACAGTTTTTTTATTAACTTGAGTTATTTTAGTACTTTAAGTTAAACTAAAAGAAAATGAGATTTTGCTCAAGCAATTAGATGAACTGTAATAAGTTTGTTTTTTTATATTTTAATTCAAATAACAACTTTTTATGGTTTTAGTTAAATATAATAACCCTTCTCTTAATATAAACCCATAAAAATGGCCAGCATAATACTTTGCATGAATTAAAAAATTAAAAGAATTAGTATAATTGTTTTAATAATTGCACTTGTAGCATGTCACACTGCTTGATGTGTGTGTGTGTGTGTGTGTGTGTGTGTGTACTTGTACAGCTATCCTTGTGAGGACCGGTTTGTGTTTTAGTCAAAGTGAATAAAGTTTTGAGAACAAAGAGAGTAAAGTGAGGACATTTTGGCTGTTCCTCACTTTCCGAGAGTCTTTTACGTCTGTTTGAGGGTCAAGACTTGGTTTTAGGCATCAGATTATAGTCTGGTTACGGGCTGGTTTAGGGTGAGGGTTCAGGTGAGGCCTCTGTTGTGATGGGTGGGGTTACCGTAAGGAGATGGAGACTCCATTGTGTCAGTGAATGTCCTCACAAAGACAGATGTACAAGAATGAGTGTAAAACAGTTGAAATATAGCTATTTTAAGGCAGTGAGTCACAGGGTGTCCCGGCCCCACACCGTGCCATCAGTGTTGAGGAATCTGGTATGGGATTCCCCATCACACACACAGACACACTCACATGCACACACACAGACACACTCACATGCACACACACAGACACACTCACATGCACACACACAGACACACTCACATGCACACACACAGACACACTCACATGCACACACACACAGACACACTCACATGCACTCACACACACACAGACACACTCACATGCACTCACACACACACTCAAACGCACACTCACTCATGCACACACACTCACTCAAACACACATGCACACTCACACATACACGCACACACTCACTCACACACTCATACGTACTCACGCTCGCACGTACTCACACTCACTCTCGCACACTCACTCACATGTTCTCACACACACGCACACTCACACGTTCTCACACTCACTCACTCACTCACTCACACACGCACACTCACTCATACGTACTCACACTCACTCGCACGTACTCACACTCACTTGCACACACTCACTCGCACACACTCACTCACACGTACTCACACTCACACACTCACTCACTCACACTCACTCACACGTACTCACACTCACTTGCACACACTCACTCGCACACACTCACTCACACGTACTCACACTCACACACTCACTCACTCACACTCACTCACACGTACTCACACACTCACTCGCACACACTCACTCACACGTTCTCACACACACTCACACATACTCACACTCACTCTCGCACACTCACTCACATGTTCTCACACATACACACACTCACACGTTCTCACACTCACTCACTCACTCACTCACACACGCACACTCACTCATACGTACTCACACTCACTCGCACGTACTCACACTCACTTGCACACACTCACTCGCACACACTCACTCACACGTACTCACACTCACACACTCACTCACTCACACTCACTCACACGTACTCACACTCACTTGCACACACTCACTCGCACACACTCACTCACACGTACTCACACTCACACACTCACTCACTCACACTCACTCACACGTACTCACACACTCACTCGCACACACTCACTCACACGTTCTCACACACACTCACACATACTCACACTCACACATACTCACACTCACACACTCACTCACACATACTCACACTCACTCACACGTACTCACACTCACGTACTCACACTCACACACTCACTCACACGTACTCACACTCTCTCTCGCACACTCACGCACACTCACTCACACATACTCACAAGCTCACACACACACGCACACTTGCACACTCACTCACACGTACTCACACTCACACACGTACTCACACTCACACACGTACTCACACTCACTCGCACACGTACTCACACTCACTCGCACACACTCACTCGCACACACTCACTCACACGTACTCACACTCACACACTCACTCACACGTACTCACACTCTCTCTCGCACATTCACGCACACTCACTCACACATACTCACAAGCTCACACACTCACGCACACACACTCACACTCACTCACTCGTTCTCACACACACTCACTCAAACGCACACTTGCACACACACGCACACTTGCACACTCACTCACACGTACTCACACTCACACACACTCACTCACTCACACACACACACACATGCGCGCGCACGTTCCTGTTGCACTGTGTGCTTCTGTCTCTGAGTGTGTTTGTTTATATTGATCAAAAATGGACAGGACGATGCATCTTTACTCAGCAAATTTTTGTCTGTATATCTCAAACACAGCTGTCTGCTAGCAGACATTCTTCCATTGTGTGAGTGTGTGTGTGTGTGTGATCCACAAAAAACTGCAACCATGACGGACACACTACGACAGACCCCTCAGCTGCAGATTTGTGTGATTACAGAGTCTTCATGTTGTTTTTTGCTCTTCTAGAACAGGTTTTCATGTTTGAATGTTCATTATTCTCCATTGTTGCAGCTCCTCTCTTCTCAGTCTGTCAGTAACGCTCTGTTTACTTCCTGTCTCTATGAAGCCCCTCCTTCTGAAACGCACAATGTGCTCTGATTGGTCGGCTGGAGCAGTGTGTTGTGATTGGTCAAGCGCTTCAAGTGTTTTTCGAAATGCTCCGCCCCTTACTAACTCAACTAGGCCCCGCCCCTTTATTCTACGTATTATTTAAATGAGGAATCTTGTAAAACTCAAGACTACAGTGGAGTTCAAAAACACTGACACTGATGTAGAGAAAATAATTTTTCAGAAACATTACACACTAAAGAGAGATGAACATGGAAAAGAGCAGAACAGGTCCTCTTTAAGTCATTGATCTTGTGTGTGTGTGTGTGTGTGTTAAACACTGAGCAGCAGCCGTTCATGTCTCCGGGTGGGTGTGTTTCAGCAGTGGTGTTTCATCTCCATTAGTTCAGTGTTTCCCTCATGAAGTCAGACATCTGTGAGCTGCTTGTCTCTGATTCTCATTATATCTGTGATTTTTTAAACCATGCAAACGACTTTATGGCCTTATATTCTAAAAACAATGGAGTTATTAGTGTTTACACAAGTTTATCAGCGAAAAATAGATCAAAATCTTCAAGCTTTGCAAATTCGAAATGCTGTATTTCCCATATTTCCTACATATTCCAAACTGCTTCAGCACTTTATTTGGCAAAAATAAAAATGTATTGCTGTGAAGCTATTGTTGCGTTTCCATTTGAGTAAATTTTTAAAGGTGGATTAAATAGTTTTTTTAAAATAGTAAGTTTTATGAATTAATTAATTGTAAAACACAAAATCCAGAAAAATTCAAACGGAATTTGTGGAAAAATACATAGGAATTTGTTTCCTAATATTACGTTTATTCAATTTTTAAAATAATAAAATTTCATTAATTAATTTAATTATCACAGTTTTTGATGATAAATCTGCATAAAATTGTAAAACATAATTTCGAAAAATTAACAGAATTTTTTTCATAGGGCCCTAATATAGTTATTATTAAATTAATTACCATTTTAATAATTAAATTAAGCTAATTCAATTAATAATAACTATATTAGGGCCCTAATGTAAAAATTGTTAATTTTGTTAGGTTGTTTTACAATTTTATGCAGCTTTATCATCAAAAACTGCTGTAATTTAAATGAACTCATAAAACTCCAGCCTAATTTGACTATCAAAATAGTAAAGTTTTATGAATTAATTTAATTACCACAGTTTTTGTTGGTAAATATACAGGATATTAAATCATAAAACTGAAAAATGAGAACAAGATTTGCGAAAAAATAAAATGGAATTTGTAAAAATAATAATAATTTCATCAAGCCCTTTTTTTGTTGACATTTAAAAAGAATTTAATTAATACAATATTTAATGTAATTAACAATTTAATCAATTATTACATTGTTGAAGCTTTATTCATTCAATTTATTAGACATGATTTTTGATGATTAAAACTTAAAGTAGAATCCAGACTAAACTAAAACTGAATAAAACCGATTTAATAGAGTCCTATTAAGTTGTCCTATTGCTGTCGAGAAGAAACCGTCCATTCCCATGTTTGCTTCATTGTTGCCTTTTTAATCAGTCTAATGCAATTTGACTAAAACACAAGAGTTCAAGGTTTAGGTGTGTGTGTAAAAGACATGAAGAAAAGAAACTGGCCATATAAAGAGAGATCAGATGTCAGAACAGATGTTTAGTGGATGTGAGTGTGTTCAGTGTCTTGTGTTAATGAGAGCTGGCTGGAGTGTTGAAGGCTTCGTTTTCATGACGCTGCAGTTGAACCCTAATTGATTTACTTCCTCACAGGCAGTGCCCTGGATATTGTGTGTGTGTGTGTCTCTATTGTGAACAGTCTCCCGATACTAATAAGAAAGATCTGATCAGGGATGCAAAATAATACAGACACACACGCTTCATTATCTCTTTTAAACATGTGTTCGGTGCACCAGAGGCTTGTTTCCTGCGTGTCACGTGTTTATATTTTTGAACTAATATGGTTGTACTGTAGAACAGCAACGTCTTGTAAGGAATAATATCAGCCGGTTAAACTCTTTCCTTTGCCAAATCCTTCCAGGAACATAAGGCGTTACATTGGGCATAATTAAAGCAGGAAAGTGAAAACATTTTACAAAGTGATTCAAAGTCAGTAGCAAAACCCAGTACAATCAAATAGCTTATTTAAAAAAGTAAACTTCTGATCAGCAAAATAACAATTATGTGCTCTAAATGAACTGATGGTAAAGCTTGATTTACTGCATGAATTTACTGTTCCATTGAATCAAGTATTATTTTCATAACGCATGAGCCCTTTGATTCTCATTACCATAATTATAAAAAATAATCTAATTACTGTTGTTTTCAAGCACATTGCATTCTCTTCAGTGCAGAAATGCGCTTCTCTTTATTTATTTTTTTGTAATTTTACCAAAAACATTTGCATCAGCTTGTTTCCGCCACTAAATAAAAAAATAAAAAGGTAACTTTGAGATTTAAACTTTAATTGCGCGATATATACAGTCAGAATTATTGCGCCATATATAGTCAGGATTTTGAGTTATAAAGTCAGGATTGCGCCATATAAAGTCAGATATAAAGTCAGGATTGCGCCATATAAAGGCAGGATTGTGAGTTATAAAGTCAGGATTGCGCCATATAAAGTCAGGATTGTGAGTTATAAAGGCAGGATTGCGCCATATAAAGGCAGGATTACGCCATATAAAGTCAGGATTGTGAGTTATAAAGTCAGGATTGTGAGTTATAAAGTCAGGATTGCGCCATATAAAGTCAGGATTACGCCATATAAAGACAGGATTGTGAGTTATAAAGTCAGGATTGCGCCATATAAAGTCACGATTGCGCCTTATAAAGTCATATATAAAATCAGGATTGTGAGTTATAAAGTCAGAATTATTGCACCTTATAAAGTCAGGATTGCACCATATAAAGTCAGATATAAAGTCAGGATTGTGAGTTATAAAGTCAGAATTATTGTGCCATATAAAGACAGGATTGCGCCATATAAAGTCAGGATTGTGTCTTATAAAGTCAGAATGATTGTGAGTTATAAAGTCATGATTGTGAGTTATAAAGTCAGGATTGTGAGTTATAAAGTCAGGATTGTGAGTTATAAAGTCAGGATTGTGAGTTATAAAGTCAGGATTGCGCCATGTAAAGTCAGGATTGCGCCATGTAAAGTCAGGATTGCGCCATGTAAAGTCAGGATTGCGCCATGTAAAGTCAGGATTGCGAGTTGTAAAGTCAGGATTGCGAGTTGTAAAGTCAGGATTGCGAGTTGTAAAGTCAGGATTATTGTGCCATATAAAGACAGGATTGCGCCATATAAAGTCAGGATTGCGTCTTATAAAGTCAGAATTATTGTGCCTTATAAAGTCAGGATTGTGAGTTATAAAGTCAGGATTGTGAGTTATAAAGTCAGGATTGCGCCATGTAAAGTCAGAATTATTGCGCTTTATAAAGTCAGGATTGCGAGTTTAACTTTATAACTCGCAATTGAGTTTATATTTTGCGATTGCGAGAAAGTCAAAACTCTGAGTTGAAAAAGTCCCATGGTGAAACGAGGTTCCAAAAATTTGGGATGAAATGTGTTTGATTGCATGAAAATAGTCAGAGTGAAAAAAGTAAAAAAAAGGCTTCATTCTTTTTTCATTTTTTCTTTTTTGCACCTTTAGCTTTGCATGTAATAATGACACATCATAAAGTATATTTTTAAGTAGAATGTTCTGGAACTGCAGGCGTGAGTCTGTTAATGATGTCGTTCAATTGTTCTGTTAAATCTCCAAAGAAAATTCTAATGGAACATTTGGTTGCTATGGGTACAAGAACAAAAGTTACAAAATAATATTAGTTCTCTAATATTCTGAGATGAGATGCGTGTTTAGTGTGACTCTAGATGTCCAGGAATAGATTCTGCTTTGGGTTCCAACTGTGTAACAGTTTCAGCATGATCTCTCACTCAAGCACAGAGCAGCACGCGAGGTGAGAGAAACTAGAAATAGATGGACACACACACACACACACACACACGGTCTCGTCCTCAGGGTGGGAGTCAGAGTGTGTCTTGATGCTTCTCTAAGTTCAGCTGAAAGCGTCTGACAGCAGGGTCACACCGTTGCGTCATAAAGTTTTATGCCCGTGTTTGACCTCTGACCTCTATCTGTCAATAGGAACGCATGCTTTCTGAACTCCTGTCCTAGGAAATTCTTCAGGTCTTACAATGGATTTAACACAAGGAATGTGTGGGGCATATTTCACCCCAAAATCCAAAGGAAGAAAAAAAAAAAAAAAAAAAAAAAAGTCTAATAATTTTAATGGTCCCGAAATAGCCATTTTTAATGAAAAAATATAAAAAATAATATTATTAATTAATTAATTAATTAATTAACTTAATTTTTTATTTATTTAAAATTAAATATAATATACTCGGTATAATATAAAATATTATAAATAAATTTTATTTCAATAATAGTAAGGTGTGAAATGACATGGGCATGATTTTATTAAATAAGTCCATGAGTAATAAACATATATTTAACAAAATTTGAGTGGTCCTGAAATAGTCAATCATAAAAAATACTTATTTAATTAGATGTTTTTATTTGTATTATTTATAATTTTTTTATTAAAATATATATATTTTTAAATTAGATCAATAAATAGTTTTCATTAATTTATTTGTTTGTTTGTTTGTTTGTTTGCAATATGACCTGGGCATGTTTTTATTGGATCAGACTATGAAATAAGATGGAAGAATGACATTTTTGTTCATTCTCGACATCTACAGTCGGCCGTTCAATCTGATGCAGCTCTAGAAACTGACATGTATCATTGTTGAGATATTGAGGGAAAGAAACGCAGAGACAGAACATCTGTTGAATAGTGAAATGTTTTTTACCAGCATATTCTTTTTTTTCTCCCTCATGGATAGGCTTTTTATGTTTTCCCTGCAGCCACTGATGTTCACTGTCGTGTTATTGATTGAATGTTTTTTTTAATGGAACCATTTATTTGTGATAAACCCGCCCCTTAAAGACACATTAAATCACAATGAGCTGTGATTGATTACTTTACATGTCAATCAGACGGTCTCTCTCTAAGTGGGCGGTTCTTGACCAGTATAACCTACACACACACAACACACACACACACACACACACACACACTCAAACACAGTCAGGCATTATTCAGGATCTTACACATGAATGCTTGCACATGAATGCATGTCTAGATTTGTTGTAATTTTTCTCCGTTCTTCTGCAGTGAATAAATGTGTCTGTACAAATTACTTCAGCAGACTGCTATACACACGCATATTTTTACATGCCGTGTCATGAGATTATTATATTATTTATTTAGACTATAATAAAAGACTCCTTTATCACAGACCAAATTCTTTTGACTAAATTATAAGGCAGAGTTGAAATGTAACTTGGAGGGGAAAACAACCCCATCATGCACTGCAATAAGCTCAGTAAAAGCAGTACATCCAAGATAAAAGCCCTGGATTGACAAAAGCTTGAGAGATTACAAAATATACTTGTAAAGAGAATCCTGAAGAGAATACAAAATGAATTCAGATCACTTCCCAAAGAGCATTTTCCCCAAGAGAATCGGAAGTGAATTCTGTCCGTTCCCCCAAGAGAATCGGAAGTGAATTGAGTTCTTTTCCTGAAGAGAATACAAAATGAATTCAGATCACTTCCCAAAGAGCATTTTCCCCAAGAGAATCGGAAGTGAATTCTGTCCGTTCCCCCAAGAGAATCGGAAGTGAATTGAGTTCTTTTCCTGAAGAGAATACAAAATGAATTCAGATCACTTCCAAAAGGGCATTTTCCCCAAGAGAATAGGAAGTGAATTGGGTTCTTTTCTTGAAGAGAATACAAAGTGAATTCAGATCACTTCCCAAAGAGCATTTTCCTCAGGAAAATCAAAAATGAACTTTGTTCTTTTCCTGAAGAGAATACAAAGTGAAATGGGTTATTGTCCTGAAGAGGATACGAAGTGAATTCAGATCCCTTCCAAAAGAGCATTTTCCCCAGGAAAACCAAAAGTGAACTCTGTTCTTTTCCTGAAGAGAATCAGAAGTGAATTGAGTTCTTTTCCTGAAGAGAATAAAAAATTGATTCAGATCACTTCCAAAAGGGCATTTTCCCCAAGAGAATCGGAAGTGAATTGGGTTCTTTTCTTGAAGAGAATACGAAGTGAATTCAGATCACTTCCCAAAGAGCATTTTCACAAAGAAAATCAAAAATGAACTCTGTTCTTTTCCTGAAGACAATACAAAGTGAAATGGGTTATTGTCCTGAAGAGGATACGAAGTGAATTCAGATCCCTTCCAAAAGAGCATTTCCCCAGGAAAATCAAAAGTGAACTCTGTTCTTATCCTGAAGAGAATCAGAAGTGAATTGGGTTCTTATCCTGAAGAGAATACAAAATTGATTCAGATCACTTCCAAAAGGGCATTTTCCCCAAAAGAATCAGAAGTGAATTTTCTTTTCCTGAAGAGAATACAAGGTGAATTCAGATCACTTCCAAAATAGCATCAAAAGTAAATTCACATTAGTTCCTGAACAGAATTGAAAGTGAATTAAGTTAGAAGAGAATCAAAGCAAACTCAATTCACTTCTGATTCTGAAGAGTATCTGAAGTGAGTTGACTTTCTGGAAAAAGAAGAATGAATTGGGTTAGTTTACTGAAAAGATTAACAGATGAATTCAGATTACTTCCCAAAGAGTAAATTCAGTTCCCTTCCTGAACAGAATTAGCAGCGAATCATTTTTTTTGGCAAAGATAATCAGATTGAATTCAGTTTGCTTTGGACAGTTCTTTGTCTAAAAACAAAAAAGAAGGAAATTAGAAGGGAAACCGTTTCCAACAGCAATTCATATCACTTCCCAAAGAGCATTAGAAGTAAATTCACTTCATTTCCTGAACAGAATTAAAAGTGAATTAAGTTGGTTGAGAATCAAAGCAAACTCAATTCACTTCTGGCTCTGAAGAGTATCTGAAGTGAGTTGACTTTAAAAAAAATTGTGTTAGTTTACTGAAAAGAATAACAGATGAATTCAGATTACTTCCCAAAGAGTAAATTCACTTCACTTCCTGAACAGAATTAAAGCGAAATATATATTTTTTGTGTGTGAATACAATCAGAAGCGAATCTGTTTGCTCTGGATCAAAAGTGTCTCTCTTCCTCAACAGAATTGTATGCTTATAAGATGATAGTGTTAATTGTGCGTTCTAAATCAATCACTCATGAGATTTCCTTTGGGATTCTGCCTTAGAAGTGTGTACTGTAGGCAGTAGACGGTGAGGAAGCTCACTAAGTTTTGGAACGTAACCTACTTTATACTTCTGTCATGATTGTTTAATCTGATGTATTTAACAATCACAGACAACAGCTCAAACTTTAACACGGCAAACTTTAAGAGCTGTGTGTGTGTGTGTGTGATGAGTGTGTGTTTACAGTGTGTATTTGTTCTCAAAGTTGAAGAAAATTGGTGTTAAGGAAGTACAGAGCGTGTGAGAGAGAGATTGTGTAAATGAGGCTGTTAAAGCTCAAAGCTGCTAGACTGTCTGTCAGTATCACACTTATAGAAGTGACATAAGCGAGTAGTGTGTGTGTGTGTGTGTGTGTGAGCGCTACAGTGGCCTTATTCCTGTGTGTGTTAAGTTCATTTAAAAGCTTATTGGTCAGCAGGTTGTCATGGTGATGGATGGTGGCCCTGTTCCTGCAGTATAGCCATAATCACAAGTGTTTGCTGCATGCATGGATCAGTAATCAGTGTGTGTGTGTGTGTGTGAGAATGCTATGGTGGTCATGAGTCAAGGAGCTTTTGGAAATGAAAACATCATCATGGCTGCATCATTTTGACATTGGATCAGGCCACTGCCAATGTCATCACTTTCAATTAGCGTTTCATGAATTCTTTCTTTAAAACGATCAAATGTGCTCATTGGTCTAATTTAAAGATTCATGAACTGTCACATGAAATGATCTTTGTTTTCCTGTTGCATAACTTCTGCTATTTTTAATATTTTACCTTTGTGGGCTAAAAGCGTGCCTGTATGTTTCCGTGGATCTGTCGTCCCCCTTTTCTGTCTTTCTTCTCTTGTGTTGCTCATGTTTGTATGTGTTTGTGTTCTGTCAGATTCTGTGGTTCATTTCAACTCAGTTCAGATATTAGGATCAAAATCTAACAGTGATTGTTTTCCTGAAGATAATCAGAAGAGGTTTCAGTTTGTTTCCTTCAGATGTAAATCAGATGTAAATTCAGTGTTCCTTTCTGAAAAGAGTCATGTTCTTTTCTTGAAGAGAATCGGAAGTGAATTCTGTTCTTTCCCTGAAGAGAATCAGAAGTGAATTCTGTTCTTTCCTTGAAGAGAATTGTAGGTGAATTCGGTTCTTTCCCTGAAGAGAATCGGAAGTGAATTCTGTTCTTTCCTTGAAGAGAATTGTAGGTGAATTCGGTTCTTTCCCTGAAGAGAATCGGAAGTGAATTCGGTTCTTTCCCTGAAGAGAATCGGAAGTGAATTCGGTTCTTTCCCGAAGAGAATCGGAAGTGAATTCGGTTCTTTCCTTGAAGAGAATCGGAAGTGAATTCGGGTCTTTCCTTGAAGAGAATCGGAAGTGAATTCGGGTCTTTCCTTGAAGAGAATCGGAAGTGAATTCGGGTCTTTCCCTGAAGAGAATCGGAAGTGAATTCGGTTCTTTCCCCGAAGAGAATCGGAAGTGAATTGGGTTCTTTCCTTGAAGAGAATCGGAAGTGAATTCGGTTCTTTCCTTGAAGAGAATCGTAGGTGAATTCGGTTCTTTCCCTGAAGAGAATCGGAAGTGAATTCGGTTCTTTCCCGAAGAGAATCGGAAGTGAATTGGGTTCTTTCCTTGAAGAGAATCGGAAGTGAATTCGGTTCTTTCCTTGAAGAGAATCGTAGGTGAATTCGGTTCTTTCCCTGAAGAGAATCGGAAGTGAATTCGGTTCTTTCCCGAAGAGAATCGGAAGTGAATTCGGTTCTTTTCCTGAAGAGAATCGGAAGTGAATTCGGTTCTTTCCCCGAAGAGAATCGGAAGTGAATTCGGTTCTTTCCTTGAAGAGAATCGGAAGTGAATTCGGTTCTTTCCCCGAAGAGAATCGGAAGTGAATTCGGTTCTTTCCTTGAAGAGAATCGGAAGTGAATTCGGTTCTTTCCCCGAAGAGAATCGGAAGTGAATTCGGTTCTTTCCCCGAAGAGAATCGGAAGTGAATTCGGTTCTTTCCCCGAAGAGAATCGGAAGTGAATTCGGTTCTTTCCCCGAAGAGAATCGGAAGTGAATTCGGTTCTTTCCCCGAAGAGAATCGGAAGTGAATTCGGTTCTTTCCCCGAAGAGAATCGGAAGTGAATTCGGTCCTTTCCCCGAAGAGAATCGGAAGTGAATTCGGTTCTTTCCCCGAAGAGAATCGGAAGTGAATTCGGTTCTTTCCCCGAAGAGAATCGGAAGTGAATTCGGTTCTTTCCCCGAAGAGAATTGGAAGTGAATTCGGTTCTTTCCCCGAAGAGAATCAAAGCGAACAGAATTTGTTTCTAGATCTAAAGTGAATGTAAAATGACTTAAGTTGTTTTTCTGAAAAAAAAGGAAGTTAATTGGATTTAGTTTCCTGAAATAAATGTTTAATTCTGATAACTTCCCAAAAAGCAAATTCACTTCACTTCCTCAACAGAATTAGCAGTAAATTACTTTTTTTTTTGGACGCAAATTTGAAGGCAAATTACATTCAGTTTGCTTTGCAAAAGAAGAATCAAAACTGATTTCAGACAAAACAAAAACAAAACAAAAACAACAAAAAAACAGGAAATTAGGAAAATTTCCTGAAGAGAATCAGAAGTGAATTCAGATCACTTCCCTAGGAGCATCAGAAGTAATTTCAGTTCATTTCCTGTAAAGAATTAGAAGTGAAATAAATTATTTTTGAATACAATTAGAAGCAAATTCATACGTTTGATCCAAATCATGGTTCTTCTCCTCAAGAGAATAAGAAGTGAGTTAGGCTATTTTCCTGAAGAGAATTAGATTCATTTTCTGAGCTGAATTTATCCTGTTCTCCAAACTGAACTGGGGTGAACTGAAATGGAACAGATTCCCACCTTTGTATGTATTTGTTTATATCTGTGTGTGTTTGTTTGTCTCCGAGAGTAAACGCACTAACCTGTCCAAGTTGTGACCAGTAACAGACAGCAATCGCCTCACAGACTTTTACCGGAAGGAAGAGGTCATACTGGTCAAGGGCGGAGGTCACGTCCAGAGCCCGCGCTTCCCCAGCTCGTACCCTCGCAACCTGCTGTTGTCATGGAAACTGCTCTCGCCTGTCCACACACGAATCCTGCTGGAATTCGACGCTCAGTTTGGACTGGAAGAGGCGGAGAATGGAATCTGCAGGTGAGGGCGGAGCGTCGGACTGATACGCTCATGAATAATTAATGAGCTCATGAATAATTAATTCTAAGAGTTTTAAGTGGAGCCTGCAGGTGAGGGCGGAGCTTCGGAACGGATGAGAGTACATGAATAATTAATTAAGAGTTTTAAGGGGTGTTGAGAGAGTGTCACTTTGACTTTTTGGATTCGTCTAGACCAGTGCTTCCCAAACTGTGGGCCGCGGCCTCCCGGTGGGCCGTAGCGGTATTGCAGGGGGGCCGTAGCTAGTCCAAATCAATATATTAAAATAATTTAAATATTCCAATTGTTTTAAAATTTGATTGTTTTGAAAGTTAGTGTTATGGATTTAAATATATTTGTAAAGAATGTTTAGTTCTCATAATTCACATGAAATTCCCACAAACTTGTTAATAAATGTATTTGTAGGTAAATGTCGGTATATATTTTTAACGGCGAGGTGGTGGAGCTTTTGCAATGTTTTTGGGGGGCCTTACCCCTCTTAAGTTTGGGAAGCTCTGGTCTAGATGCTAAATATTTAACAGTTTTACAAGCATCTAAACCTGAAGCCCTAGCTCTAAAATCTGATTAATTCATAGGATCGTTGATCGAGGACGTGGTTAAATCATGTTGTAACATGTGGTAGAGAATAACAGGTTTAGTTCTCAGATTCCTGTGGCTTTTGCATTTCTGGACTAGAAATAATGGCCTGAAGAGTTAAAACATGATATGAATATTTAATGAGCAGAAAGCCAATCAGAGCGAGGATCTGACCACAGCGCGTGTGTGGAGCGAGTCTCGGGTTACGAGTTTGTCCTTGAGGTTAGAGGGTTTTACTGTGAATCTGATACTTTACGAAGAGCCTCGAGACATCAGGACTAAAAATAAAGCAGGAAAAAACTGAGATGAGATGAATTTAGAGGATGAAAACTAAGAATATAAATAACTAAGAAAATAATAAAACTTGATGTAATATACATTTCTGTGTAAAATCAAAAAATGTATCTGATATAAATAAAAAAGCATGATGTCATTGTCATCACATTCCCAAAAATAGATGAAAAACTTTAATTAGAAAAAATAAATAAATACAATTAAATGAAATAAAATAAGTTGAAGTGCTGAAATGACTAACACTAAAATGAATAATTAAAAATAAAGCTAAACAGAAATAATAAAAAAAAGCACATAACAAAATGACTAAAAATTAAGCTAAAAAACTGAAAACTGAAATTTTTAATGTGCCCCTATTATGCTATTTTAAAGGTTGCTAATGTTGTTTTGGAGTCTCCTATAACAGATTTACACTCATCCAAGAGCAAAAACACTTAAATTATCTCATAATATTCATTGCAGCAGCATCTCTTTTCTCTCAGTGTCTGAAATGGTTTGTTCAAAGATTCGGTCTCTCTAAATCCCGCCCCTCTGTTGTAATTGGTCAACTGCAGACCGGTTTGAACACATGTATATCCTTTACCTGTGCGTGTGATGTTCTGACAGGTGTGTGTGTGTGTGTGTGTGTGTGTTTCGCAGGTATGATTATGTGGAAGTGGAGGATATTTCAGAAACCAGCACGATCATCTGGGGCCGCTGGTGCGGTCAAAGGTCTCCATCACGGATCACATCCAAAACAAACCTCATCAAAATCACCTTCAAATCAGACGATTACTTCGTCGCCAAACCAGGATTCAAAATCTGCTATTCACTGTTGGTGAGTGTCTGTTTAACCTCCTGCATCACTTCACACCTCAAATCAAGCTTTTGTTTTGTCACATGATTACATGAAAATACACTACTGGTCATAATGGAAATAATACAAAATATATCAATAATTATTTGGAAATTAAGTAATTAGGAAATTAGAGATTATATTATAAAATAATATAAAATTACTAATAATTACCTGAAATTAAGTAATTATGAAATATGAAATTCTATTATGAAAATATAAAAATAATACAAAATATATCAATAATTATTTGGAAATTAAGTAATTAGGAAATTAGAGATTATGTTATAAAATAATATAAAATTACTAATAATTACCTGAAATTAAGTAATTATGAAATATGAAATTCTGTTATGAAAATATAAAAATTATACAAAATATCAGTTGCTTGGATATGAAGTAATTGTGACATTTTGGATTATATTATAAAAAAAAACATACAAATAAATTAATATTTATTATTATATTTAATATATAATTATTATGAAATTGAGATTTATAAAAATAAATAATAAACAATATATTATTCATTACTTTATTATTATAAAGTAATTACTTTATTATTTTATTATTATAATTTATTATTATAAAATATATTATTATTAGCAATTACAATATATGTTATTTATATATATATTATTATTATTATTATTATATAAAAGTGACAATAAAAACATTTATAATGTTTCAAACTTTCTATTCATCAATAAATCCTGAAAAATAAAATATCATCATTTCCAAAAAAAATTATGTTTTCATCATTGATAATAATCATAAATGTTTCTTGAACAGCAAATCAGCATATTAGAATGATTTCTGAAGGATCATGTGACACTGATGCTGAAAATTAATCTTTGATCACTGGATATAAATTACACTTTACCATATATTCACATATAAACCGCTATTTGAAACTGTAAAAATATTTCACAATTTTTTTTAAACTTTTGATCAAATAAATGCAGCCTTCTTTCAAAAATAATGGTATATGACACATTTTAGGTGCTCAAATATAGCCTGCCCTCCAGTGTCTTGTTGGTTTTAATAAAAATACTTCACACAAACATTTAATTAGCTTAATTTTATTAAGCGTCTTCCTAGTGGGTGTCATGTAAGCTAAAGTTGGTCTAGTTTTATATGGGATGTATTTTCTGTTGTGCGGACGCTGTGGATGGTGGAGCGAAAGCAGATGGATCGAGAAATATTTTACAACATTCATCGGGACTAAAGCCACGTTTACGACTGCCTCGTGGCTTTTTCTCCACGCAGGCCGAATCGGCAATAATGTGGTGCTAGCTGTTAGCATAAATGTGCAATATGTTTTCTGTGTCTGCAAAACTGCAAATTCGCACGTCTCCGTTCGAGCTCATACTGGGAAGCAGAATTAAACCTTACCTGAAGTGCTCTTTTACCCTAGATGAACTCAGAACAGCGTTGCTTAATTAAGACGTCTGTTTCCGAGGCAGAATAAGAGAGAGACGACAGAGAGGAATGAGCTGCGAGCGAGAGACTGCTCGGTGCGAACGTGTGAGTGTTTTACTGCGGTAAAAGCACTGATGTAATGTGAAGAGATCCGAGAGGTTAGTTCTGTGTCTTTATCACACGCACACGGAGAAGGTCTGTAATGAGAAATGACAGCTAACAACGTGTTTTGTCATCGTTCTTGTTAAAAGTGGCGCTCGTTAAGGCCCTCGGTGTGGGTTAATGACACACACAGATGTGCAGAGTTTCTGCAGGGAAGATGATGTGCTCGTTTCTCAAAGCGTCGTTTGATGTGCTCGTAAAATACGGGGGGTTTTCTTTGGGGATTAGCGGATGTTTGTAAATCATAATTGTGCCTTTTTGTTCGAGATCTTTAGTTGTAATTGGAGAGTTTTCCTTGAATGTTTTTAGGATGTGCATCTTTGATGTTCTTTGTCGTAAACAAATGACGCACGATGGGTTTTTTGTATTTGTTTATTTCTATTCCGGTTGAAGGCATGTTGACCTGAATTGATCCTTCGCAAAGACCCGCCCCCTTTAGTTACTGTTATATCATGTAATATTCGGGTTATAATTGGTCAGATCGCCTGTCAATCAAACTGTTTGCGAAGGTTCAGTTGAGAACATTTTAGCCATGAAATGATAATTCACTAATCTACTTCACATATTTCATTTTCTTGTATAAAAGTGATTTTTAACATTTAGAAATCGAATCGAAATCAAAATAATGAATAAGGCTTTGACATATTTCTGAGTATACAGCAGGAAATAATATTGCTTTAACATTGAAAGTTGATTGCTTTATGGAAATAATTGTGGTTATATTACATGTTTGATTATTAAGTGCGTGTAAATTAAACGATTGCTATAAAATGTCACGTAATTAGCATTAAAATATGGTAATTTTTACACTTCGAAAGATTTTTTTTTCCGGAAGACGTCTCTTCTGCTCACCAAGAGTGACTTTATTTGATCAAAAACAGTAATATTATAATATTTTTTACAATTTTTAAAATAACTGTTTTCTATTTAAATATATATATATATATATATATATATATTTAAATAGAAAACAGTTATTTTAAAAATATAAAATATTTAAATTTTTTTAATAAATACATTTTTAATAAATATTTTAATTATTAAATATTTAAAAAAAAATTAAAATATAATATATATATATATATATATATATATATATATTGCTTTAAAATATATTTATTAAATATATATATATATATATATATGTATGTATATAATAAATGTATTTTAAAGCAATAACCCCCAAGGAGCCATGGTTTATATAATATGTAATTTAAATATAAATGAACTTTAAACCATGTCTTCGGTTCAACGATTCAAAATAACTTATTAAAGCCAAAAAATATGTAGAAAAATCAATAAAAGCCTTCCTTCCGCTGGAAAAAATAGTCCCTGACCGTCAACAGCAGCAGAAGTTACATTATTACGCCATTAGATGGCGGCAAAGACTGTCTTTATGAGCATGTCACTCAGTCACAAAGACTTTTATATTGAAATTTGCTGTGAACACGGAACAAGACTCAAATGACAAATGCTTTGACTCGGCACGGGGAACCATTAATGTTTTAAAGAAGTTGAATCAATAAATAGTGTCTAGTGTGTGTTTAATGTGTGGTGACAGATCGCTGTAGCTCCTCGTGAAGCGATCATCTCTTCATACTAGTTCATTTATAGCATCAAATAAACATGAATGAACATCAGAAGGAATGTTGTTTCAAGACGTGATTCAAGTTCACCAACGTTAATCTACTAACTCCCCTGACCGCTTTGACGGAAAATGGCGGATTCAGGGTTATGATTGGTCAGATCGCCTGTCAATCAAACTGCCGGCGAAGGGTCAATTACATGCCCGAGACGCGTTTCAAAAATGGTTGCCGAGTGAAAGGGACTTTGATAAAAAAAACAGCTATTGACCAATCAGAATCAAGGCACTAACTGCTTTATAAAATTTAATTTATGCATGTCTTGCTCTAAAATTGTGCATTCAGCCTGTCTTTTTGTATGCATTGTTTGCTATGATAATGTTATTTTTCTCCTCCCACATGGTCATGGTTGTCAGTGTAAGTCATTTCAGTGGTGGAGCGAGATATTATATTTTGATGAAAGGTTATTCAGAAGAACATGCACCGATGAATCCTGCACAATAAGACCAGCAACACATGAAGAAAGTAAACGGATTGGCTTCTGACTCCACCGCGTCTTCAACCGTGGCTGAACCCTGCAGCTGCTGGACTTCAGGTTCAGGGGTGGCAGTTTGTTCGACCTGGATCCGTCATGTGTAATTCCCTGAATCTGCGGTATTCCTGCCATTTCCACATTCCCGCTCTGCTCCGGACATCTCTGCCGAACACGAGCAGAAGGTCTCGCTGTGTTTGTGCGTGTGTGTGTGAGAGAGAGACATCAGAGACCTGTACAGACATTATCTCTGATGGGAAACATCATCATAACAGACCGCCCACGACCTCTGACCTCCTTCTATTGTTTGCATTGCCACAGGAGCAGATTTATGTAACAAGAGTGGCAGCGCAGGGAAGTGTGTGTGTGTGTGTGTGTGTGTGTTCACAGCATATGGAGGGTTTACAGTAAAGGTTAAAACGTAAACCGAGAGAAAATAGAGACCAAGGTTATATTTTTGCATGCTTATTTTATTACTTTTCTCAAATTGCTTACAGCTTTTTATTTCACTTTTTTCAGTAAAATCATAATATATCTTTGTTCAATATTATTTTTTGTATTTTGAGGGAATTTATTTGTGGTACTAAGTAATGTTTATGCAACATTTGTTTCCACATTTTTACAAAACAATACAATTAATTAGCTTTAATTAACAATTAACTTTAGTTTCAGTATCAACCATGGTTTTTTTGTATTATTTGCACCATCAAATTTGGCTGAGAAATTACCCAAGATAGATCATAAAAAGTCATTATTGTGTTAAATGAGAAAAGCGTCAATCAGACCTTACCAAAAAAAAGAGATTTTTAAAAAAAATTTTATTCAACACAAACTTTTAGGCTTCAACAACAATGATTTTTTTATTTTCAGAAGCAGTATTAAGTATTATCAGAATTAGTATTAAGATACATTTACAGAGCAAAACATTTTTCACGATGTCTTATTTATGTTCGCAAAGTCAAACAGGTTTGAACCGACATGAGGATGAGTAAATGTAAATAAACAGTAAATAAACATTTTTCGGCAAACTATCCACAAAAAAATATCATTTTTTTAATGAAGTGATGTTCTAAATAAGAAAACTGCCAGTAGGTGGCGGTAAATGTCTAAATGAGAGAGTCATTGAATCATTCATTCGATTCGTTCAAATGGTTCATGCATTCAGGAATGAAGTAAACGGGTGCCGTGCAGAACGATCGCGGCATGACATCAAAGTACCGTGAGAGCGATTTTATAGCATGTGTCTGCTCTCTAATCGCTGTAAACTTCCCTCAGTTTGTTTCGTTTTGTTCTGAGCACGCTCCGTATATTCTGTCCACTTCATTATTGGTGTGTAACAGCGGACTTGGATTGATGTTCTCGTTAATTCGGGTTGTATAATGTTCACCTTTAGTGTTGATGTTTACCGCTGGTTTTAAATGTCAGCGCGGTGATGTCTGTAGCTCCGCCCCCTCGGTCGGTGACATCATGAGTGATGGATCTAATCTGAGCGCTGGCTGTGTGTGATGGTGTGTGTGCTGCTGCATGTCAAGAGTGTTCCAAGACAGGATTTATCAGAGCGAATAATGACTTTCCCAGAGTTCCCCCGGCACTGATACTGAATGAATTACAAAAATTTGTGTGAAAAATGAACGGAACGGAAAACAAAAGTTCGAATTCTGTTTTCCAGGACAGCTCACCACTCGTGTCTCTGACCAACTGGGAAGCAGTTACAGTGACGACAGTAAGTATTACTAACTCAGTGTTTAGCATTATTGTAATTTACAGAAACGTTTATTTCTTCAGTAAATCTCAAATGCAGACGTTTAGCAGTATGTTCAAAAGTGTGGGATTTACGTCGGCTGTGTCCTTCTAGGATCTGGGGGCAGTTTCTGGGACGGACACCCCGCTGTCTGCGGCCGCGCTGGACAACGACATCGCCGGCGTCAGCACGGTGGAAGAGTTACTGAGACACCTGAACCCGTTCACCTGGCAGGAAGACCTGGAGCAACTGTACACACACACACACTATTACAGACCACGAGCGTACCACACCGACCGCAAACACAAGCGTGAGTCTCTCACACACACACACACACACACCACAAAATGTCAAACACATCGTCAGATAACATCATAAATCTAATTTTTGACATGAAAATTTGAATATATTGATTTGCAGTAAATTAGACCATCCTGAGAAATTAATTATTGTTCCATCAAGGTTCATAAATTTACAATTAATTGATTGATTGATTTTAGAGTAAATTAGAGGATTCTGGGAAATGAAGTATTCTTCCGTCTTGGTCCATAAATTAAAGTTCATTTATTTTATCTTAAAAAACAATTATTTATTCATTTGATTTGGAGTAAATTTATATTACTTAAATAAAAGAAATATTGGTAACACTTTACAATAAGGTTCATTAGTTGACAAGAACTAATAATGAACTACACTTCTACAGCATTTATTAATCTTTATTAATGTTAATTTCAACATTTACTAATACATTATTAAAATATTGTTAACATTAGTTAATGCACATGAACAAACAATGAACTGTATTTTTATTAACTAACGTTAACGAAGATTAGTAAATACAGTAACAAATGTGTTGCTCATGGTTAGTTCATGTTAGTTAATACAGTAACTAATGTTTAACTAATGAACCTTACCAAAATATTAAAATAATATATTAAAATATTAAAATAAAAGCCGTAATATATATTTCCTTTTAATTTGAATTTAAATGCCCCTTATGCCCTTTTTCACAAGCTGTCCCCAGAATGTGTCTGTGAAATTTCAGCTTAAAATACCCCAAAAATCATTTATAATACCATGTTGTAAATGCTAATTTTTGAATGGAAGGAAAAACATGCTGTTTTCGTGCATGTATCTTTAAATGCAAATGAGCTGCTGCTCCCCACCCCCTTTCCAGAAAAGTGGCAGAGCTTGTACTGCTCAGATGCTCTGCAGAAAACTAGGAAAACATGTTTGGTTTTGATCACACTCATGTGACACTGCAGTTCTTCATCATCATGAACGTTTATTATTTTGAAGCCGTTATCAGTTTAAACGTCTGATATATGGTTTTCTGAGCGCACACATCTGAAGCTCGTCAGACGGCGCGTCGTGTGAGTATGAAACTAAGTTCTCTTTCATGTCAAATACACACAAGTTTATGTCAAAAACACACAAAGTCACATAAACACAGTGGGTTATGTCTGTGAACGTAAACAGCAAGTAAAGAAATCACATGTTTAAATTTGATCTGTGTATTAAAGTGACAGTAGCGTAATATATATGAACCAAACAACAACAGAAAATCACTCGCTGCTCCTGATTAAAAAACTTTAGTAGCTTTAATAAGAATAGTTTTCTTACTTGAATGTTCTGTCGAGGAGACAAACATGGCCGACTGTGTACAGCTCACTCAGGGGAGGAGCTAAGCTAATAGTGGGCGGGGCTTCTGAAATCTGAAACCGTTCATTTGGAGAGACTGTTTGATTTATGGGGTTTATAAGAAAAGTAGTGGCTGTATATTTTACATTTATAAGCTGGTTGTTTACACACACACATCTCTGTTCAAACACCTTATAAAAGTGCATTTTACATAATCGCCCCCTTTAAAGCAGTAGAAACACTTTATTCGATTCACATCCTGTTCAGGAATTGAACTAGAATTATAAAAGCATTCACAATTCAGTTCTGTATGACACACACACACACACACACACAGAGAGAGACGGGCACCGTTAACCATTCACCGAGTTTTTATGAGGCAGACGGAGGTGATTTCCTCCCGTCTCTTCATTTATACCTCCCTTCCTCTCTGTCCATCCAGAACAGATTGTGATTATGTGAGTCATAAGTGAGAAAAAAAGATCCAAAACAGCACACTGGAATGTTGTTCACCACACACACACACACACACACACACACACACTGACCTTGCAGCCCTGACAAAGTTAAAACATTGTAGGTTTTGAGTAACTTTGCCAAGAGGAAAGTATGTTTGTTAGGATTTGTTACTCGTTTCCTTTACTCCAAAAAGTAGTCATCAGGATGTGTTTTGCTATGGTTTCTGGGTAAACCTTCAGTAAAGTCGCCCATCTCGCTGTCTTTCCCTCTCAGTTGATCTCGACCGACTGTATGATGACGTGAAGCTGTACAGCTGCACGCCGCGCAATTTCTCGGTGAATCTCCGCGAGGAGCTGAAGGCGACCAACGCCGTGTTTTTCCCACGATGCCTCCTGGTGCAGCGCTGCGGGGGAAACTGCGGCTGCGGCACCGACAACTGGAACTCCTGCAGCTGCAGCGCCGGAAAAACCGTGAAGAAACTACACGAGGTATCCCACAATGCACTGTTACTGTTACAAATGACTGTTTTCAAACAGGTTTCCCTAACAAAGTCAAAAATATAGTCCCGCCCCCAAACTCACATCATTGGTTGAGTCCAGTGGTGGACGACGAAGTCGAGTCGCTCTTATACAATAGAAATTGTTTCACGGTATTAACAGGAAAATATCCGAATCAATGAGGCGAACTTCATCAAATATGAAACTGGTTCAAATTCTGCTGTAAAGACAAGAGTTTCATTATTCAGCTCAATTCAGTTCAGTTCAATAAATCGCAGCATCAGTCGGAGACATTACGGTTCTTGGCTTATTTTGAATCACATTGACTGGATCATTGAATCAGTTGTTGACTCGAGTCAGATTCGCAAATGAATGATTCACGAATCAATTCAACAGGTTCACTGAAAAGAATCATCTCGTTCAAGAATCGCTCTTGCGTCTAACAATTTCTTTTATTCGAAAATTCACGGGACGATACGTTTTCATGAGCGAAAAGTACAATATTATGCTTAAAAATGTAAACGTTTCCCAAAATATAAATACTGGAACATGTACTTATTATTGTTAAATTATGCATAATTACATGCAACTAAATGTAAAACTAGTCCTAATCATAACTTACAGTAACTACATGTTGTTAATTAATATTAATCCATAATCAATTGTATAATTACACTAATAATGCACCTTAAAGTTTAACCAAATACTCTTAAAAAGTACAGACTCTGGGTAAATATACTCAAATATAGTAACAAAGTAAAAATACGAGTCAGATGTTAACATGTCAGGCTGCTTAAACTGACAGTGTGTTTTTCTTCTCAACATGAAGCGTTGAAGTTTTGAGCTCGTTTCTGTTTGTACTGCAGTGCGATAGAAATGACACATCAACTATTGCAGACGTGAGATGTTGAAGTGTGTGTGTGTGTGTGTGTGTGTGTCAGAAGTGGTTAGTTTTTCTGTGGAGTCTGAGCAAGTAAAGTGTGTGTTCCTCTCTGTCCTTATCAGCTCCACACACACACACACACACACACACACACACACACACACACACACACTGAGTCTCTAGTGTATCTCTTCATCCATTCGATTTCCATTATCCAATAGCTCACACACACTTCATTTTTCCCTGTCTGTCTTCACTCATTTTTGTCGTCTGCTGCTGTTTTTCCTCTGACCAGTTGTGACCAATGTGACACGTGTTGTTCTGTGAGATTATCAGCAAATGACACATGAAATCCACCGAGACTCACAGCAGAGTTTCATCTGAACTGATGACAGCAGGGAAGTGAGCCGTCTGTTCGTTCGTCTGTCTGTCTGTTTATGTAGAATCATATAAAACATCATTTCTATCCGAATTAGAAATAGTTTCAATAGTGGTGCAGGAATGTTGAATGTCTAAAGGAAAACTGGGATAGCATGACATTTTGTTGACGGGTCACGTCTGAAAACCTGAATAACATCTGCGGCGCATCAACAGTCAGCTATTCTGTTTTAACTCTATTAGCTTAGAAACGAATGGCTAAATGGGATCTATAATGCCCTTTTCACAAGATGTAACATCAGTCTCTGGTGTCTCCAGAATGTGTGTGAAGTTTCAGCTCAAAATCCCCCACAGATCATTTATTATCGCTTGTCAAATATGCCTCTATTTGGGTGTGAGCAAAAACACGCCGTTTATGTGCGTGTCCCTTTAAATGCAAATGAGCTGCTGCTCCAGAAGAGGGCGGAGCTTTAACAGCTCAACAACAACAAAGCTGGAGAATCTCACGCAGACAAAATGAGGAAAGTGTTCATCCTTACATTGTTCAAACCGGAGTCGACACTGATGGAGAGACTCAGGAAGAAGTTCAACTTTTAGACGTTTCTGAACGGTTAGTGGATAAATGGATGTAGTTGCTGTGGAGTTGATCAACTCATCACTAGCATGTGTCGTCATGTTCGTCTTTTTTCCTTGAATCGACCCTCGTTTGTGAAGCAGTCCGGCGTAAAATGACGGCATCAACAACACTCGACTACAACAACTCTTCCTCTTCTCTAAAGCAGACCAACATGACTCCGCCCCCTTTGTTGTGTGTTCTAGGGGGCGGGGTTTATGTAAATTTTAGGGTTAGTGATGTCACAAACCCAGGAAGAAGCTCGTTGTAGTCCTTAAAAAGTGATTTCGGTAAAAGAAAATATCTCTCTTTGCATTGAACTTTGAGCGTCGTAACTTTGCAGATGTTGTTTCTGCTCAAACAGCAACATTACACACTAACTGAAGTTAAAAAACTGAAATCATAATCAAGGACCTCTTTAACGTAATTAGACGCAGAGACTTATAATTTCAACCTGAGCCAGTCTGACCCAGTTCAGTGTTGATCTGAGTGAAGCCTCATGGGATATTCGAGGCGTTGTAGTTGCTGTAAACACCAGGCTGACATCAGCATGACCCGGTGATTGACAGCTGTCACAGAGCTGTCAGGAAACGTTCATTGTGCCGCTGTCGTGTAGAATAACAGACTGTTACCCACGGCAACATCTGCTAAATGTGATTGGCTCCGGCTGTCAGTGCTGACTAATGCTAGACCAACACACACACACACACACACACACATTGTGTTTTCATGTTTTATGGGGACATTCCATAGGTGTAATGGTTTTTATACTGTACGAACTGTACATTCTGTCCCCCTACACTACCTCTACCCCTAAACCTACCCATCACACAACATGTTCTGCTATTTTACATTTTCAAAAAAGATAATTCTGTATGATTTATAAACTTGTTTCCTTGTGGGGACCAAAAAAATGTCCTCACAAGACATTTGGTCCCCATAACGTAGGGAATACACACACACACACACACACACACACGATATATGAGCTTCAGTACAAAACATAAGAGACATCCGGAGGTTAAAGGTCAAGGACAGATATCGATTGGTAAGCAAATCAATGAAGACAAATCAAACAATAAATCTCTTTTACTTCCTGCCGTGATCACACTAACAAACACCGAGGCTCTAGAAACTCCTGCATCGATGTGCTTTAATTATCATGAGATATATATAATGAATCGGCATGAAATGAATTTTCTAAACGACTGTTACAGATCTTATCGTGAAAGGCCTATCTGTGCATGTTTTTTATTTAAATGATCATAATTATTAATCAGAATGTCATAACTGGATCATTTAGTCTTCTTAAACCACAGCCTTTTCTTACGTTTTGTATACAAATATTAATATGACAAATGTGGGCGACACAGTTGATGCCATCGAACATTAACTACAAATGAGCAATATATTTATTAGTTGTGTTTTTATTAAATGTGAATAAAAAAGTTTGTTAATTCGGGTCCATCAAATAATATCAACTTTTGATTTTAATAATGTATTAATAAATGTTGACCAAGATGAATAAATCTTTTGGAAGTGTTTTTCATTTTCCGTTCCCGTTAATTGATGTAGTTGCAAATGGAAATTATTAATCGCCATTTATGTCACGAAATTTATTGTTTGACTTTATCTTTTTTTATTTATTGCTGTTGATAGAACTTGCATTGAACCCGGAGCATTACTTTTGATTTGTTAATATTTTATTCATTATTTTAATTTATAATATTTAATATTAATGTTTTTTTAATAATTTATTTTTGTACGAAATTCCGGGGAGTGTTGTGAGAAAACATGATAAACTGAGATTATTTACAATAATCTAGCTAAGTTACATGTACAAAATATACAGTATTATGCAATACACAACTATTCAGTATAATGCACCATTTGAATAAATGATCAATGTTATTTTAGTATCGATTTTTTTATTTTATTTTGGTATCGATTGATAGTTTTTGTGAATATTCTGAATTAGATTTGTTTAATTTTAGTCGCGTTTTGAGTCATTTTGTTGTATTTTTGTCATTTTTAAAACTATTTTATATTGAGTTACTGTATTTCAAGTAATGTTTTTTATGGTTTTTACTCGTAAATACCAAATTTGTTGATAGAACTTGTATTGAACCCGGAGCATTACTTTTGTTTTGTTAATATTTTATTCATTATTTTAATTTATAATATTTAATATTAATGTTTTTTTAATAATTTATTTTTGTACGAAATTCCGGGGAGTGTTGTGAGAAAACATGATAAACTGAGCTCAATGACATTATTTACAATAATCTAGCTAAGTTACATGTACAAAATATACAGTATTATGCAATACACAACTATTCAGTATAATGCACCATTTGAATAAATGATCAATGTTATTTTAGTATCGATTTTTTGTTTTATTTTGGTATCGATCGATAGTTTTTGTGAATATTCTGAATTAGATTTGTTTAATTTTAGTCGCGTTTTGAGTCATTTTGTTGCATTTTTGTCATTTTTAAAACTATTTTATATTGAGTTACTGTATTTCAAGTAATGTTTTTTACTCGTAAATACCAAATTTGTTGATAGAACTTGTATTGAACCCGGAGCATTACTTTTGTTTTGTTAATATTTTATTCATTATTTTAATTTATAATATTTAATATTAACATTTTTTAATAATTTATATTTGTATATTTGAATTTAAATGAGGCTTTTATAGTTTAAAATAAACATCTGTAAATATTTCATGTGTGTGTTGTCGTCAGGTGCTGAAGTTTTCCCCGGGAACGGGTTTCTACAGGAAGAGAACACGCGCTCGCTGGGTTCTGGAGGAGATTTACCTGCAGCATCATGAGAGATGTGACTGTGTGTGCCAGACCAGACCGCCGCGATGAACACACACACACACACACACACACACACACACGCACACACACACTGTCACTACACTCCATTCAGTCGTATATCTTCAGGTCATGCCTCCACCTAAACACAAACCCTTTTAATAACACACAGCGTTGGGAGATTTGATATGTAGCTTTCTCTGTTTCTGTTTTATTCTTGATGTTATTGTGTCCAGTAAAGTCACATGGAACTCACCAATGGAATGTAAATGAATATTAATGAGGCTTTTGCTCTCTGAGACCAATCAGAAGTCAGAGTTCCCCGAGGGGATACGGTTCCTCCTCCAATCTGATCTAATCCCGTGTTATTTATTAAAAGAAATGTCTTTGTCTTTTTATAACTGTGACCGTGCTGTCGAATGTGGGTTTAGTTTTCATATTCTCTTTGTTGTCTGATCAAAGGTCTTATTGAAATGAATCTCATAAAAACATGTCCAGTTCACCCGAAAATGTAAAGAAAGAACAATAAAGAAGCCTTGTTTTAGGTCCGATCTTACGGTCTGATGACTCGACTTAACACATCATACTAATGAGAAACTTTCTCATAGTTATTGTTAGTAATTCAGTTCATAATTATGAGAAAGTTTCTGTTTTATGCAGTAAAAATTTAGGGAGGAGGGTAAATCTAATGAGTTTGTGTCTCATAATGAGAAACTGATATTAGTCTCTTAACAGTTGGGGGCTCGTCCGGGATATTATCTCTTATTTTCTCTGAATAACGACTTGCATTATCAATGCAATTAATGTAATAGTCATTTCAAGAAAGTTTCTCATTGAGATGTTAAATGTGTCATGAGAATGATTCTCAATATCTATTAGAAAGTTACTCATATTTATGATTAACTCATTATTATGTGTAATTTTCTTAGTCTTATCATTATTATTTTTTTACTCGGCTGAGATGAAAATTACTGTATTTTTTTTGGTCATTTTTATTCCGAATGCTTGTTCTCAAATTATTATATTTTTCAAAAATTCAGCAATTTAATGTTTTTTAATATTTAACGGCGTGATGGCCGTACATAAATATTACCATTAAGTAGAATTATTTTATAATTTACATTTTTTTTTTTTTTTTACATTCCAGAATTTTTTTCCTGATTTGTCTTAATGGTCCTAAAAAGGATTTTCTTTTAGCAAAACATTAGTATTTATTATTTTTTGGGGTGAAATATCACCTGGACGTGTTCTTGTCAGATTTCATGACGTGTATATGACTTCATTACACACAAACATACTATTATAATTGTCTTGCATAGCCTATTTATTCAGCGGTGCGGAGAGATGACATGATGTTCTTCGTCTTTTCTCTCGCGCGCGCGATGATCCGTTGCAGTAGCGGGCGGTCCCGGACTCTCCTTTATCTCCCTGTAAATCTGCGGGGTTCCTCTGTTCCCTGATCGGGCTTTAATTTACCGGCGGCACGGCCCTGCGGGACTCGTTCATTCTGCCGCGGTTCAGCGGGAGCGCCGCGCCGCGGGGACGGATGTTGACAGTGTGGATTTAGCCTTTAATTACAAAGCTTTTAAAGCGCTTTTATTAAACTTCAAGGCAAGCAAAATGAAACCAATGATTCTCTCTCGTCTCTCAAAAGAGGAGTCCGTTTTGCTTCATTGATTCAATCCGACCAGTTTTCCACATGTACATTGTGTCATTAAAAAGCACCAAAATAAACGAAATCTGTTTATCATGGTTGTGTTTGTCTCTTTGATACGTAGAATATGGACGATAGGACGAATATATTTTGGTCTTTAATGCTTTAATATTTAGACCACTTCTAATATCGGATGTGAATAGAGCTTCAAATACTATAACAAAAAGTGTCGATAAAAAGAAACTGCCTACCCTACCTTAAACTTGCATCCGTTATCAAGGAGCAGAACGATCGCGAGCGCCAGTGTATTTGCGTACGAAATTCCGGGGAGTGTTGTGAGAAAACATGATAAACTGAGATTATTTACAATAATCTAGCTAAATTACATGTACAAAATATACAGTATTATGCAATACACAACTATTCAGTATAATGCACCATTTGAATAAATGATCAATGTTATTTTAGTATCGATTTTTTATTTTATTTTGGTATCGATCGATAGCTTTTGTGAATATTCCGAATTAGATTTGTTTAATTTTAGTTGCGTTTTGAGTCATTTTGTTGTATTTTTGTCATTTTTAAAACTATTTTATATGAAGTTTTTATGGTTTTTAGTTAATGAAGCACCTGATTTTTCCAACTCGTAAATACAAATGTACTTTACTTAAATTTACGCATCATAAAGACTGATTTTCCATCAAATATCTGTCATACAGAGAGGCACAAAATCACTCTCCAGAACATTCTCCTTCACTGTTCCCTGCCGGTGGAATGATCTCCCTACTTTCATCAGGAACGCAGAATCCCTGGCAACTCATCTCTTCCGTGAACACTTAATCCCCTCATAAAAATCCACCCTATCCTTCCCCTTTTTCCCTTCCTACTCTAGCTTATGGTACTGAGCAATGTATGAAACTTGTATTGTGAGCACTTCCTGTGTTATTTGCCAATTCATGAAGAATCGCTTGTTTGTTTTCCTCACTTGTAAGTCGCTTTGGATAAAAGCGTCTGCTAAATGACTAAATGTAAATGTCATTTAACCAGGCATCAGTTTAACTATATTTTACTAAATTAAGACCAAATAAAGCCAATAGCATTTAAAGGCGTACGTAACTCCACAGGCGTTATGTTAGTAATGCATCACGAGTAGTTCATCCACCTACAACAAAGTACAGAATAATAAACATAAGCGTAACACAAACTTCATGTTTGCTGTACTTGCCCCATTCACTTCCATTACATTTTTCATTACAGTCTATATTTGGTGGTAATTCATCTCACATGTTGATGTATTAAACTTTAAAGAATTCTTCAAGGAATTCATTAGAACAAACTCGTGCATCTGCTAACGAGTATAAAAGCGGTTTGACACAGGTTGAGAGAATCACACTGTAAGCGTTTCTAGGCGGTGTGGCGTTTCTTTGGTTGCCGCAGACAGATGGAGAAAACGAGGTCAGGTGTGGGTGGAAGTGAAAGTCAGGTGACCTTTGACCTCTCAAGGGAACGCAGCGGGGGTGGAGACTGTCACATCACGGCCGCACGCTGCCACTCACACATTAAACTTTCATCTGAGACAGAAGAGCGGGTCGCCTCTCGGAGTTCATAGATTTGAACTCTTAATTCCCCGTGAAACTGTGTGCGCGGCGAGTTTTCACCCGTTTACATCATTGTGTGTGTGAGCGAGAGAAAATGTATGTTAGATTTCATCAGCGTTGCATCAACGGTGAAAATAACCTGAGATGGAGAGATAAAATGGCGAGCGGAGTGATGACACACTCGCATCAGGCCCTGAGAGTGTGTGTCTCACGAGAGACGCATTAAACACACACACTGAACGAGAATCTGAGAGACGCGTTAATGCTCAAGAATTCATTAAAAACACCATGAAACAGCGTTTTACTTCTGTAATGTGACGCATTTACAGCATGCAAGATTTACAAAAGGAAAAAGACTATGAATGCTATTTTTTTTAAAGAAAAATTGTACTAGAAGAAACAAAAGTGTCTTAAAATGTAAAATTTTAATACATGATGGTCATATTTATGCATTGTGATCATGCTGATTTAAATAATAATTATATACATATAAAAAAATATATATTGTGGTTTATTTCCTAAGCGCATGTTATAGATCTTAATGCAGAAAAAAAATCATCATGCGTTTTTACATTATTTTTTAATCAAAATTCCAATAAAAACGACAGACTTCACTGTGATGATGTAAGCAGGACTTCTCCAATCACTTCATCTGCTTAAACTCCACCCCCACATTGAGTGCCACGCCCACATCTCAACATCCAATCAACTGATGCATAAAAGCAAGTCTCCGCCCCAAAATGGTTTCTTTTTCTATCATTTATTAGACGCAGATGTGTCACAGTACAGAAGAAAAGATCTCGCGCTACTTCCGTTTCATCGCATTTTCTCATTTCTTAAAATACCATTTTTTCTTACGGTGAGGTCACATTTAATGTTCAGTATTTGGTGAATTTTCGTGGTCCGAAATGCGGTTTCAATTTCAATAGGAATCTACGCAATTGGGAATTTTGCGTGAGGACAAAAGATTTTGCAATAGAAATATATAAGAAATAAAATATTTAAAATATAAATAATAAAACATTAAAAATATGAACCTTCCATCTTTCTCATCTGTATCATCATACAGTTAATTTTACTAATCTTTCCATCTGTTTGTGTCTTTCTTTGTCGATTTCTCCATTTGACGTCTCATTTCTCATTTTCTTTCCATCTGTGAATGTTCCATAAAGATCCTGCAGCAAAACATCCCAGGGATAATTGACTCCCAAACGACAGTTCTAATCATTTTCTCGCCGTCATGTCATTTTAAACCTGTAGGACGTTCTATGAGCAACACGAATGGAGATGTTTAGCTTCCCATTCACTATGAAAAAGAGCAGCGTGAACATTTAGATAAATATCTTCTTTTGTGCTCCGTGGAAAATAGAAAGCCGTTTGGGTTTGTAACAACACGACGGTGAGTAAATGATCATTTATTTCTGTTAACCGAGGTAAACACACGCTCATCCTCACACTGCTCCAGAAGCGCTGTCGTCTGTGCTGTGTATTATAATGGGAGCTGCTCCGGGGCGTCTGCTGACAGACAGCCATGAGAAAAATTAACTATGACAGGAAGAGGGAAATTAATGAAGAAAATCAATCAAAATCAGCGCATACACACACAGAGACACACACACACTTGGCCCGCAGGTCTCGGGTTTCCTAACGCACGGCATTCCTCTGTTCTGTTTCCTGTTTTGCAGTTTGATTGTGTGTGTGAGAGAACAAGAGACAGAGATGGTCACCTGCTCTCATAAACACACACACACTTTTTGTATTTTTTTTACATTTTCACTGGAACTGCTGTATTTTTTTTTTATTTTTTTTTACATTTTCACTGGATCTACCATGTTGTTGTTTTTTTAGATTTTCACTGGAACTGCTGTTTATATATATATATATATATATATATATATATATATATATATATATATTTTCACTGGATCTACCATGTCTTTTTTTTTTTTACATTTTCACTGGATCTACCATGTCTTTTTTTTTTTTTACATTTTCACTGCCGTGTTTTTTTTTTACATTTTCACTGGATCTACCATGTTTTTTTTTTGTTTTGTTTTTTACATTTTCACTGGATCTACCATGTCTTTTTTTCCCCCTTTTTTTTTAACATTTTCACTGGATCTACCATGGTGTTTTTTTTGTTTTGTTTTTTTAACATTTTCACTGGATCTACCATGGTGTTTTTTTTTGTTTTTGTTTTTTTTACATTTTCACTGGAACTGCCTTGTTTTTGTTTTTTTACATTTTCACTGAATCTACCATGGTTTTTTTTTTTGTTTTTGTTTTTTTTTACATTTTCACTGGAACTGCCTTGTTTTTGTTTTTTTACATTTTCACTGAATCTACCATGTTTTTTTTTTTTTTTTTTTTTTACATTTTCACTGGAACTGCAGTGTGTGTGTTTTTTTAACATTTTCACTGGATCTACCATGTTTTTTTTGTTTTGTTTGTTTTACATTTTCACTGGAACTACCATGTTTTTTTTTTTTTTTTTACATTTTCACTGGATCTACCATGTTTTTTTTTTTGTTTTTGTTTTTTTTACATTTTCACTGGAACTGCCTTGTTTTTGTTTTTTTACATTTTCACTGAATCTACCATGTTTTTTTTTTTTTTTTTTTTTTTACATTTTCACTGGAACTGCAGTGTGTGTGTTTTTTTAACATTTTCACTGGATCTACCATGTTATTTATTTGTTTTTAAAATTTTCACTGGAACTACCATGTTTTTTTTTTTTTTTTTTACATTTTCACTGGATCTACCATGTCTTTTTTTTCCCTTTTTTTTTTTTTTACATTTTCACTGGATCTACCATGGTGTTTTTTTTGTTTTGTTTTTTTACATTTTCACTGGAACTACCATGGTTTTTTTTTTTTTTTACATTTTCACTGGATCTACCATGTTCTTTTTTTTTTTTTTTTTTTACATTTTCACTGGAACTGCCTTGTTTTTTTTGTTTTTTTTTTACATTTTCACTGAATTTACCAAGTTTTTTTGTTTTTTTTAAATTTTACTGAATTTACCATGTTGTTGTTTTTTTTTTACATTTTCACTGGAACTAGCATGCTTTTTTTTACATTTTCACTGGAACTACCATGTTTTTTGTTACATTTTCACTGGAACTACCATGGGGTTTTTTTTTTTTTTTTTTTACATTTTCACTGGATCTACCATGTTTTTTTTTTTTTTTTTGTTTTTTTTACATTTTCACTGGAACTGCCTTGTTTTTGTTTTTTTACATTTTCACTGAATCTACCATGTTTTTTTTTTTTTTTTTACATTTTCACTGGAACTGCAGTGTGTGTGTTTTTTTAACATTTTCACTGGATCTACCATGTTATTTATTTGTTTTTAAAATTTTCACTGGAACTACCATGTTTTTTTTTTTTTTTTTTACATTTTCACTGGATCTACCATGTCTTTTTTTTCCCTTTTTTTTTTTTTTACATTTTCACTGGATCTACCATGGTGTTTTTTTTGTTTTGTTTTTTTACATTTTCACTGGAACTACCATGGTTTTTTTTTTTTTTTTACATTTTCACTGGATCTACCATGTTCTTTTTTTTTTTTTTTTTTTACATTTTCACTGAATTTACCAAGTTTTTTTGTTTTTTTTAAATTTTACTGAATTTACCATGTTGTTGTTTTTTTTTTACATTTTCACTGGAACTAGCATGCTTTTTTTTACATTTTCACTGGAACTACCATGTTTTTTGTTACATTTTCACTGGAACTACCATGGGGTTTTTTTTTTTTTTTTTTACATTTTTCACTGGATCTACCAAGGTTTTTTTTTTTTTTTTTTTTACATTTTCACTGGAACTGCCATGGGTTTTTTCCCCCACATTTTCATTGGAACTACCATGTTTTTATTTTACATTTACACTGGAACAAATTTATTTTTTTTTTTTACATTTACCCTCAAACTACCATGTTTTCTACATTTACACTGCAACTACCATGTTGTTTTTTTACATTCACACAGAAACTACCATGTTGTTTTACATTTAACCTGGAACTACCTTATTCTTTTTACACTTTGCTCTTTGCAATCGCCAAAGTACCATCATTGTACCATGGAATTTTTTAATGATTTTTTTTACTGCTGTCCAGTTACAGGTGAATGCTATTGCCGTGTGTATGAGAGAGGATTAAAGGTCAGCGTTTTGATTTATGTTGCAGTTCAGATATAAAATTGCACATAACCACCAGAATTCCGTATTCACACACAAACACACACGCTGACCTTTGATGTGCAGATAAAAAGCCTCTCCATATCAAAAGTCAAGACACTCCAAAACTCTGGGTGTGTGTTTGTGAAAAGCCTCCAGCAAAAGGGCAACTAATCAGATCGCACGACTCACCCTCAAGAAAAGAGACACGGAAACAGGATAATGTCAGTCTAAATGAGTGTGTGCGTATGTGTGGTTTGACATCACGGCAACTAGACACACAAACACACCTCAACTCACTGCAGACCTCATATAAAACAACACTACTGCAGTACCATGGTACAGTGAGATGGTAAAAACAATGGTACTGCGTGATCGCCATATGCATGTACATTAGTATTTAAAAGCTGATGTTAACTTATAAAAAAGTAGCAAAAAGGACAAAGGTATACCATTAAAAAATATAGTACAAGCATACATGCCCCAATGTGAAAGTCTTAGAGAAGAGCCGTGACGCTCAGGAATGAATGAGGATGTTTCTGTTCCTCTGCAAAGGAAAAGGAGGATCAGAGGAGAAACATTTACCAGCATCTGCATCCTGATCTCACACACAGCACAGAGGTCAAAGGTCACGCATCATACCTGCTGCTGTACTGATCAATCCAGAGGGCAGGTGACCTCTATAACATGAGTGTGGGTCAAAGGTCGTCACTGGAACCAGCTGACGTTCAGACAAACTGACAGATGAAAGCTGCATACTGCACAGTACATACTACACACTCTACTGCTGTTCTGAAATAGTATGTTAAAAAGTATAGATATAGATATATAGATACAGTATAAATCAACTTTTTTTTACATTTAATTACATTTGGTGTAAAAACTCTAATTTTTGTCATTCTGATCAAACGATTTAAGCAAGAGATGTCAAAATCTGATGTCATTTCCCCTCGACTTTTCGCTTTTGAAATGGAAAGTCGTGTACATTGCATCATGTGATACTTTATATATCAGTCTGATCAAACGTATTTATACTGTACCTAGCAACATAAAAGCCTCTATATTGTGTACAGTACACATACAAAAACAGTATGAGTAGTAAGTCTGTTTACAGTAAGATACGTCATATACAGATATTACATTATAAATTATATATATTAAAAATATAAAGTTTTATTCATGTAAAAAGAAATACACAAATATAAATTCTATATAAAATGTAAGTATATATAGAAATAAAAATATCTATAAAGATAAAAATTTCAAACATGTAAAATTGTGTATTATAGAACAGTTTTGACTGTTCATTCTAATTATTCGAGACGTTCAGTGTGCGAGTGAAGTTGTGTCGACCGTGTTATCTGACATGTTCATCATTATCACGTACGAGTGTCACAAAATGAGCAAACCATTAAGAAAGACACTTAAGTTGGGCTATTTTGACTTGAGTCAGTTAGCAACCACATAGCAACACTCTAGCATCACTGCTTTTTTAAAATCACAAAACTGCACAAGTTTTCAAACACAGCAACAACAAATACCCCCATTTTAAATTTGAAAAAGAGACAGTAGAGCCCGTCATATATATAAATACAGGGTTGGGTGGGTTACTTTTAAAATGTATTTCACTACAGATTACAAAATACATGCTTTAAAAAGTCATTTGTAACGTATTTCGTTACATTACTCCAGTTTAGTAACTTAATCTAAATACTTTAGAATACTTTGGAATACTAATAAGTGTGAAACAAACACAAAAAAGGTCATTGCAAGTTTTTGTCTCAAAATTCTGACTTTTTCCCTCAGAATTGTGTGATATAAAGTCAGAATTATGAGATATAAACTCACATACTAAATTCACAATTGCGAGAAAAAAAGTCAGTATTGCAAGTTCATATCTCCCAATTCTGACTTTATAACTTGCAATTGTGAGTTTAAATCTCACAATTCTGAGAAAAAGAAGTCAGAATTGTGAAATGCAAACTCACAATTGTGAGGGAAAAAAACAAATTGTGAGAAAAAGTTGCAGTGACGAGTGAATTATAAAATGACTCACAAAACATGAAAACAGTGGAAAACATGAAACTGAACTCCTCTTTTTCAGACGGTCAGAGTCAGAGAATCACCAGTTGCTGTTTAAATGACATTAAAACTCAAAGTAATCACTTTGGTAATCTAAAACACTTTTCAGATGTAACTGTAATCTGATTACCACCCATTTAAAATGAAATACAGTCACTCAAATTTTGTATTTTAAATACGTAACTAAGTTACTTGTATTTCGTTACTCCCCAACCATATATATATATATATATATATATAAAAATCATACATCACCTTAGGAATTTTTTATATTTCAATTCATTTTATTTTATCTTTATTTGTATGAACACAATTTCTTTCCTTATTTTTTCATGACTGATTTTTTTAAGTTACTGATTTTTATTGTTTAGTCTACTCACAAACTGATTTGTTTAGAGTTCTGTTCTTCCCTCATATTTCACATATTTTCCTCACATTGTGAATGGTTTAATTGAACCTCCGACCGTCGCTTTTGACCACTGCTCACGGCAGAATCTGTACATCCATAAAGTATTAAAGTGACACTGAAATTGAATGGAGAGAAAGAGAAGGATCTTGACGAAAAACTCTTTTATTTGATAATATAAATATCTGCAACAAGACTGAATAAAACTACAGTCTTACAGCAGCTTTAATGCAGCAATCGTGACAAAAACACCCCCATACGAAGCCAACGATTATTACAAAACATGTAGTGTGATGACCGAAAATGATTGTGATATCTGTGTGGATCGCTCACATTGATTGTGGAAACGTCTCAGTGTGTGTGTGTGTGTGTGTGTGTGTGTGTGTTACTGCTGTTTGAGGAAGAGCGCCGCTCCGCTCTGGATCCATGTGTCATGATCTCCGGCACACGGCAGCTGAACGTTAGTCACCACACACAGACGCTCGGCGCTGCTGTACACGGGCAGAGAGATGCACTCGTCTGGAGAATAACTGCCCACAGCACTCTGAAACACACACACACACACACACACACACACACACAGGCTTGTTTTGCTATCTTAGTGAGGACATTTAAAAGGCGTAATGGTTTTTATACTGTACAAACTGTACATTCTCTCCCCTACACTAACTCTACTCCTAAACCTACCATCACACTAAACATTGTGTATGATTTTAAAAAACTTTTTAGCTTCAAATCCAAGTTTGTAATGCTGTGCTGATTTAATTTGATTTGTGGCTTATAATGCTTCACTATTTTAAAATTCCAAGGGGAAAAATGAATGAAACCAGAACCAGCGCATCTGAATAATCCGCGTATCTGAAGCTTGCCGCCAGTTTGTTATATTTATCAATTGTATTGAAAATGACATCAGAAGACAATATTAATGATACTGTAATTTTGTTGCTGTGTTCATCATCATGTCAGGACGATTGTTTTGTGCACCGTATGGGATTATAAGATAATAAACAGACTTAAAGAGTAAAGTGTGTGTGTTACCTGTGGGATCCAGGCCATGTAACACGCAGGGACGGCAGACACACTGGGAGCGTCATGATGGCTTTCAGACAGACGGCTTCCATCGAAACTACAACCTTCCAACTGCAAACCGCCAACCTAGAGAGAGAGTTTAGTCAACATGGACCGGAGAAGTTCAGTTTAATCATGTTAAACACACACATTCTTCAGAGGAGAGAGCGTTTGTACCTTCACTTGTAGTTTGGCTTCGGTAATCTGACCCCTCCATGACGCAGCGAACTTCAGACTGTCCATAGAGCAGCTCATCAACCTGAAACAAATAAAATAAAGTTACTGTACCTTTAAGACTTCTGTATATGTATATTGACTGCTTCATTTTCACACACTGCTGTGTGTCAGGTAGGTTACATCATTTTAGCTTAGTAAATTAGAGTTATGTTACCTCTGGTGTTAGTGTAGCAGGAGGGTAACTTACTGCAAATGTAGTTTTGTAGACGTATGTGATGTATGATAGTTTAGATTAGCAGGTTGAGGTTAGGTTTAGGTAACTCGAGCTACCTCGGTTTAATTTAGCCTGACTCAAGTTCCCACAAGTCTTTAGTTTAGTACGTGTTTATCGGGTAATTTCACTCAAGTTTACTTTAGGAGGTGTATGTGTACAAGTAGGGATGCACCATTTTGGCCACTACCGATAACTCTTTATATTTGAAAGCCGATAACCGATATATTGGCCGATAAATCTAAATCAAAGTTTTTATATAATTCTTGAGAGCCTGATTACAAAAACAAACCATTATAATCCACGTCTCAATCACACAATTATAAAGTTCTCGTAATAATATTAATAATAGTAGTCTATATGACAGACTTGCGCTGTACATGTTGCTCTTAATTGTATTTTCCATTTTGAAGTGATTTCAATCATATTTGAAGCAATTCAAAGGCATCATTACGAGTGTGTCAGCTGTAGGAAATAATCAATTATTTATCAGCTTTAATATATTGACCAAATTTTCTTAACGGGCCGATATTGATAACATTAAAAATGAACATATATCGGCCGATACCGATATTGCCACCAGTATATGTTCATTTTTAATGTCATTGGCCAATAAGAAAATAAGAAATCAGCCAAAACATTTTATCAGGCTGATAACAATAACATTAAAAATGAACATATATCGGCCAATACCGATATTGCAACCAGTATATGTTCATTTTTAATGTCATTACTATCGGGCCGATAAAGATAACATTAAAAATGAACATATATATCGGCCTTATTTTCTTATCGGACCGATAACATTAAAAATTAACATATATCGGCCGATATCGATATTGCAACCAGTATATGTTCATTTTTAATGTCATTACTATCGGGCCGATAAAGATAACATTAAAAATGAACATATCGGCCTTATTTTCTTATCGGACCGATAACATTAAAAATTAACATATATTGGCCAATACCGATATTGCAACCAGTATATGTTCATTTTTAATGTCATTGGCCAATAAGAAAATAAGAAATCAGCCAAAAAATTTTATCAGGCTGATAACGATAACATTAAAGATAAACATACTGTATATATACCGATACCAATATATTTGGCATCCCTATGCACAAGTTTAGTAAGTGTACATAACTTTAAGTGTACATAATGTACATCATCCAAGATTATTGTTAGCAGTTGTTTTGTGTTATAGTAGGTAAGCTAGATCATATATTTGAAAAATATACAACATATACAAATGCATGAAATACGTGAAACATATAAAAAATAAATAATGAAATAATGTTTATTTTAAATGTAATATTTTAAATATTCTATATATATTTTATATATATTATTAAATATTTTTATATTATTTTTAAGTTTATATTTTAAATATTTTACACATATGTATTTTAATATTTATTTTAATAATACACTTGGTGTGTATATATATATATATATATATATATATATATATATATATATATATATATATATATGAGTGAGTGTGTGTGTGTGTGTGTTTGTGTTTGCAGGTACGTCACCTGGCGGTCTCTTGTCTCAGGGCGTTCAGGAAAGTGTCCGGGTGGAAAAGCTCCGACAGATCCAGCATCTCCGACAGCAGTCCACCCCTCTCGGCCCTCTCTACCCAGCCCTACACACACACACACACACACACACGGCAGTGATTGGTCACAGAGATCAGAGTGTGTGATGACAGAAGTGATTTGAGTGCTGCTGGTGTCAGTTGTACAGTAACAATCACTGCTTCTTTCTCAAATCTCTTTCCGCACCTGCTGCTTCTCCTCACAGGCCGAGATCTTCTGCGCTTTACGCCTCAGAACAGCAGAGAATCTGACGCTGCGTCTTTCCAAAAACATCAGGACACTTTATGTGTCCAGTTTATCAGTAGCACGACTAAGACAAGAACAACCTCTACATGTTTTCTTGCACAATTGTTGCAGTGATAAACCTCAGTACGGAAGATTTTCAGCATCATTCCTCCAGTCTTCAGTGTCACATGATCCTTCAGAAATCATTCTGATATGATGCTCAAGAAACATTTATGATTATTATCAATGTTGAAAACAGTTCATATTTTTGTGGAAACTGATACATTTTATCTTTCCGGATTCTTTGATGAATAGAAGGTTCTAAATAACAGCATTTATTTGAAATAGAATCTTTTGTAACATTGTAAATGTCACTTTTGATCAATTTAATGCGTCCTTGATGAATGATGTATTGCTGTTTATTTCTGCAGGTGTGTGTTGTTCTGAGATCTGTCCGGCCGTCTCTCGTGATCCGCGGTGAAACACAGCGCTTCATCTGCAGATTTGACTGATCTCTGTAAACAGCTGCTGTTGTAGAAATGTGACTCGCTGGAGCAGGTGGGCGTCGTGACGGCGATGACGGATAACATCCAATTATCTGTTACAGGAGCGCAAACGAGGAATCTGTTCTGGGCTCGATTGCAGTCGATCTCGGGGTGAGTTTCGGCACACGGACCTCCATGACCTTCATTTTGTTCAGTTTTAGTCTTAATATCATTTAAGGAGCCACACTTGAACAAATTATTATGTTAGTCAAGTTTTCTTAGACCAAAAACAGTCAATTTAAGTTGTTATTTTCGATAAGCTGTCGTTGTCAATTTCAGGATCATTTCAAAGGTGTATAAGATGCTTTATGTTAAAACCAGGGTTGGGGAGTAACGAAATACAAGTGACTTAGTTACGTATTTAAAATACAAAATTTGAGTCACTGTATTTCATTACAGTTACATTTTAAATGGGTGGTAATCAGATTACAGTTACATCTGAAAAGTGTTTTAGATTACCAAAGTGATTACTTTGAGTTTTAATGTCATTTAAACAGCAATTTGTGATTCTCTGATTCTGACTGTCTGAAAAAGCGGAGTTCAGTTTCATGTTTTCCACTGTTTTCATGTTTTGTGAGTCATTTTATAATTCACTCGTCACTGCAACTTTTTCTCACAATTAGTTTTTTTTCCCTCACAACTGTGAGTTTGCATTTCACAATTCTGACTTTTTCTCACAATTGCGAGATTTAAACTTGCAATACTAACTTTTTTCTTGCAATTGTGAATTTAGTATGTGAGTTAAATGTCACAATTCAGACTTTTCTCAATATTGTAAGTTAATATAAATTTTTACTTTTCTCAATATTGTGAGTTTATATCTCATAATTCTGACTTTTCTCAATATTGTGAGTTTATATAAATTTTTACTTTTCTCAATATTGCGAGTTTATATCTCATAATTCTGACTTTTCTCAATATTGTGAGTTTATATCTCATAATTCTGACTTTTCTCAATATTGTGAGTTAATATAAATTTTTACTTTTCTCAATATTGTGAGTTTATATCTCATAATTCTGACTTTTCTCAATATTGTGAGTTAATATAAATTTTTACTTTTCTCAATATTGCGAGTTTATATCTCATAATTCTGACTTTTCTCAATATTGTGAGTTAATATAAATTTTTACTTTTCTCAATATTGCGAGTTTATATCTCATAATTCTGACTTTTCTCAATATTGTGAGTTTATATCTCATAATTCTGACTTTTCTCAATATTGCAATTTATATCTCATAATTCTGACTTCATAACTTACAATTGCAACTTTATATCACGCAATTCTGAGGGAAAAAGTCAGAATTGTGAGATAAAAACTTGCAATGACCTTTTTTGTGTTTGTTTCACACTTATTAGTATTCTAAAGTACTCTAAAGTATTTAGATTAAGTTACGAACTTGAGTAATGTAACGAAATACGTTACAAATGACTTTTTAAAGCATGTATTTTGTAATCTGTAGTGAAATACATTTTAAAAGTAACCCACCCAGCCCTGGTTAAAACACATTCTCTTAACTCAGTTCGTTGACTACTATTAATTTGCCATTCATGGGTTTATCTACCCAAAAGTGTGAACACTGAGCACCATCAAAACATCGAGAGCCGGCCACTCAGAGCTGTCAATCACCTTCCAGCTCAACCAATAGCGTGAGTGTGGGGCGTGGCTACTGTAACAGACAGAGCCAGAGGGTGTTTAGCTGGTGTGGGACTATGATTGACTCATTACTTGGGAAAAGACATTCAATTTTGGACAAAAATCATTGCATTTAGACCTTCAAAGATTAAACAGGTCATAAACACGCCAAAGTGAACGGGGCGTCATCATGCAGACGTTCAGAAAGACAAATATACCAGTTTATAATGTTTACTCAGCCTCAAAGAGTTCAGAAAACGCTCCCACTGCAGATACGCTTTATTATAAGCATTCAGTTATAATAGCACATTTATTTATTTGTGCTATTGTTTGTAGTTTATTTGTTCTTTTTTACTAATCACTGTTTACTAGTCTTTAATAATCGTTGAAATTTATATTAGAAGTTTTAGCTGTGGTCTCAAATGGAAGTGAGAATTGTTAAATTTCACTGTTATCTAAAATATTTGGTGTCATAAGATTATTTATTACAATTTAAGGATACATGTCAAGAACAACAACTATTTTTGTTCATTTATTACTTTTTCTCTGGTGGGGCGAGTGAAAATGTATTGAATTAATTGAATTGAATCCAAAACCGAGAATCGAATCGAGACATCTGAATCGCTATACGTCACTTTTTAAAAAGGCTGGCTTTGCTACTGTACCTTTAAGACTTTTTAATATACAGTATGTTCTGAATGGACCGCTGAGGGAGTTTGAACCCTGAATTGCTTTAATATTGTATATTTGCATCAAGCAGAAGCTCTAAACTAAACTCTCCCTCTCAAGTTCACTCATCCACGCCTCGCTCCTTCATGTTTACTGCATTATTTGCTCGCTCCTTCTCTCCGAGGCGTTTGGTTCAATGCCCGAGGGAGCAGCTAAAACCATCATCATCATCTCTGTTGAAGAAGCACATTCATCAGGAGGAGTGTTTCTGTCGGCTCGCTCCGCAGGACTAATTACAGTCAAACTAACTCACATCACCAGCAGCAACAGTTCGGACCCGGGTGACAGGTGTTTTGTGGCCCGCGGTGCATCACATCCAGCTCACGCACACATTGGCTCATCTCAGGCTCTGATTGGACAAATGACGCTGTGACTACTTTCCATGGAAAAGTGCGTGGGTCACATTGTCAAAAATCCAATAAATATAATTCTTAACGGTTTTGGAGCAGGCTTCATTTTCTAAAGCCCAACATTAGAAGGCAATAGATGCTTCCCAGATGTATTTTTCTTAGAAAGATCTTCTCACACAGCTCTATATACACACACAGACCACAAACACCTGCTCGCGTTCACTCGTTTAGTGTTTACAGTAGGTTGGCGTTTCAGTAGCTCTAACATCTAAACAAACAGAGCAGCTCAAGCTCTCGTGATCACACGCACACACAGCATCACAAAGTGACGTGAAGACAGTCATGTGATTAATGTGCGTGATAATACACATGGCACGTGTGTTCAGCAGTAATGAACTCTCCCTTAGGTGCTGTTGATGCGCTCATGAATTATTCATGAGTCCCTGTCTGATGCTTTTAATATTCACGCCACATAGCTCCTCCTCCTTCCTGCACTCAAGGTCAGTGTTTTAGTGTGTGATCTATCTATCTATCTATCTATCCATCCATCCATCCATCCATCCATCTATCATCCATCATCCATCCATCCATCCATCCAATCTACCCATCTATCCATCCATCTATCTATCTATCTATCTATCTATCTATCTATCTATCTATCCATCCATCCATCCATCATCCATCCATCCATCCATTGATCTATCCATCCATCTATCCATCCATCTATCCATCCATCCATCCATCCATCCATCCATCATCCATCCATCCATCCATCCAATCTATCCATCCAATCTATCCATCCATCCATCCATCCATCCATCCATCCATCTATCTATCTATCTATCTATCTATCTATCCATCCATCCATCCATCCATCCATCCATCCATCCATCTACCCATCTACCCATCCATCCACCCAATCTACCCATCCATCTACCCATCTATCTATCTATCTATCCATCCATCCATCCATCCATCTACCAACCTATCCATCCATCCATCTACCCATCTTTCTACCCATCTATCTATCTACCCATCTATCCATCCATCTATTTATCTATCTATCGTTATATCTATCATTCTATCTATCCATCCATTCTGCTATCTATCAATCCATCCATCCATCCATCCATCCATCCAATCTACCCATCCATCTACCCATCTATCTATCTATCCATCCATCCATCCATCCATCTACCAACCTATCCATCCATCCATCCATCCATCCATCTACCCATCTATCTATCTACCCATCTATCCATCCATCTATTTATCTATCGTTATATCTTTCATTCTATCTATCCATCCATTCGACTATCTATCAATCCATCCATCCGACTATCCATCATCAACCTATCCATTCATCCATCCATCCATTCATCCATCTATCCATCCATCCGTCAATCCATCCATCTAAAGGACACCATAGGAACAAATGCATGTTATTTTACCTTTATATCACTAGTCACTTTTAATCACTTAAAGAAAAGTTAGTGGTTTTGGACATGATAAATGCTACATATTAAACTCTAATGCACAGGTAGTCGTGGATTATCCCTTACACACACACACACACGATATAATACAATACACATACAATAACTGTTTTTTAGACAACAGTAGTGGGTACCACCCAGATAATGAGGCTTTATTGTAGTAAAATTAAATGTCAAAAAATAACCTGGTATTATGGTGTTGCAAAGTTACTATGGTAAATGTTTTTATGACAGCTTCGCAGAACAGTTGTTAAATCACCAACAACACTGTGTAATGCGAGAATGGGAGCCCTGTGACCCAGTGTTATCAGAAATGCCAAGCCATGAGCTTCACAAAGCTGTAATTTATGGCAAGGATGCCATTCAGAAAGCACTTTCATCCAAAGCCAAAGCACAAAAGAGTATAAAAGCACGGAAAAAGCCTTCATATAACGGGATGAGTCATTTCTGACACTGTGGCCTACATTCCAAGGGAGTTTACGCACGGAAAACAACGAGAGACGCCTCGACACACGGCGTCGGCTGGCAGCTGTTGAGCATGACGGGAGACCCGTGGCGGTGCGGGCGGACGTCTCGTGAGACTCGTTCGGTCAGATGATCGCTCTGCGTGGCCCTCTTACAGCAGGAAAATATGTGGCCGATTTACAAGGCCAGGTGCATCCTGAAAACACATGCCTCCTTCGTGGCATTCCCGTATTTTAGGATCATAACGCTCCCATAGACACGGCTAAACAAACTCAAGAACACCTGTAGAAGGTCAAACACATTCCACGACCTCTGAATCAACACTTTTAAACATCTGCGTGAGTTTGTTTACCTGAATCGCGAGCGCTCGGAACACTACGGCTCGCAAATACTGCATCGGGTCTTCGGGGCCTTCCCATTTATTCTGCCAACTCAACGGACACTGGGAGAGACAGAGTAAGTGCGGATTGGTTAGTTAGCTCTGTATTGCTTAATAAAACTGCTTGGTGTACGTAAGCAATGGTGAAGTGGAGATTTCTGACATATGATCTTTAAATATAAAAGCCAAATAACCCAAAATCTAAAAATGTTGCCTTAATTTAAGAACGATTCGGTTCATTTCCACTCTCACCTCTTGGTTCAGAAGTGCAGTGGCCAGCTTGTGTACATCAGCAGTCATGAGGGACGTGCCTCGGATGACTTTACTGAGCGAGGCTAGTGATTGGTGAATGCTCTGGACCAATCGTATGCCATTAAACTGCTCCAGCTGGACGAATGAGAGAATGGGAGAGCCGGCACCCTCGCTGGGAAGAGCCACTTTCTGATGGATCAATGAGGAACCCTGAGACATGACAAAAAAAGAATGCAAGAGCCAATCAGAGAGCGGCAGGAATCAATAACCAATCAGAACCTAGACTCAGCCTAGATGGACACGCCCACAGAACGTTTAATACGGTTTATCCCCTTTACAAAGATTGCAGACGGCCCCAGATTATTGTTGTTCAACATTCTCAGCACGTTTGCAAAATATATCGACACACAAAATATAAATTCTATTAATTTCCCTCTGAATTATGTGATCTGAAGAGCTGACTCTCTCTCTTCTTGATTTACGTCAGATATGATCTCTCTCATTTGGCGTAGAGCTGTCAATCATCTTACGTGACCATAACTCCATAAATCTGTCCTGTACACTTCCTCGTTCTGAGCTCCGTGAAGAACAAGCCCAAAGAAACATTTCTACACGTGAAACAAGAAACACACGATTACGATAAAATATGGTTTGTGTGTGATTTTCATGCGATCTGATATATTTTCATATGAATAAAGAATGTTTACAGCATACATGCTAAGCAGGAGTAGCGATTAGGCCCAAATAAAATGCTAAATATAACATATTTCAAAATCATTATATGACTAAAATCCACATTCGCGATTAGATTAGATTAAATTGGATGTTAATACAAACGCTCAATGGTAGTTTTGACTAAAAGCGTAATATTAATCTTTTAAATTGTGTTATGTAGCTTTATGCTAATGGAGGCTAATCTATTTCATACTCTAATATGTTAAAATAATTCACATTGGGTCTCAAGAATATGCTTATTTTTGCTTTCTAGAAAGACTTCACTTAATAGCTGGATTGATGAATAATGGGAACAAAGTGGTGTTGAGCTGCTAGCCATGTAATGCTAGAATATAGGCTAATAATGGCTAAACACAAACGAATAATGATAAAATGATGAAGATTAAGTGAGAACAAAAAAAAGAAACCCGAACTGGTCAGTTCTCCTCGCGACTGTAAATCATTATTTACAGGGCAATATTTTATTAGCATCTAATCAGAGGTTTTAGAGTTCCCTCAAAACTCACCGGTCTTACAAAATGCTTAATAAAATTCATAGTTTTAGAGATATCATCCACAGATTGTAAATGAAGCATGAGCCGACTTAAATGACCATTCACAAAGCCCCGCCCCCTTTAGTTACCGTTGCTATGACGCTCTCACGCCACACATCATGTTCTCACGCAGTGAAAAATACATTACGGAGCAAAGAGGACACTGACAACGTATGAAACAGTTTCATATTTAAAATATTGTAATTGTTTAAAGAAGTTTAATCAATAAATAGCGTCTAGTGTGTGTTTAATGTGTGGTGACAGATCGCTGTAGCTCCTCGTGAACCGATCATCTCTTCATACTAGTTCATTTATAGCATCAAATAAACATGAATGAACATCAGAAGGAATGTTGTTTCAAGACGTGATTCAAGTTCACCAACATTAATCTACTAACTCCCCTGACCGCTTTGACGGACAAAATGGCAGATTCGGGGTTATGATTGGTCAGATCGCCTGTCAATCAAACCGTTTGCGAAGGGTCAATTGTGGTGCTATATCACATCCACAAACTACTTGTACACATTTAAAAACAAATCTTTTTTTATGCATTATATGCATATTAATAACAGTCTGAGTGATTATGACTCTTAAACTGTAAAAAGTGTTGACTTTTTATTTTGGGTATGTCATTTATGCCCCACTTTCCAAAATGGGGGAGGGTGTGCAGTAAGGGGTTAAATCTGTGTGCTGGGAAATAAAATTATTTAGTTGAGTTCCCAGGATTCTCCAACATTTTGAGTGGCACATTTCAGCTCTGATTCTGTCACAACAGGCTGTTATTTTCAGTCTTGGAAAACAAAACTGAACTGACAGAAAACATACAGTAGTTATTCATTTCACATGCAACATTAAAACATTGTATGGACATAAAAAAGTATAATAAATATATGATATAATACATTCACTAAAATGCCGATACGTCACCTGATTGAGACGTTTCCACAGGTTGAGCACGGGTGACAGCGCGTTAGACCAGATCTCTCTGTCGAATTTGGAGCCGGCGGCTACAGACCTGCTCAGAATCCTCAACTGAGAGATCACCTGCACACACACACACACACACACACACACACATCTTAGTGAGGACATTGCATAGACTTCCATTGATTTTATATCAGGTCAATGATATTTTCTCTCTCCTAAACCAACCTCTACTCCTAAACCTACTATCACAGAAACATGTGACCATCACTAGATTTAAATAAAACTTTTATAAGCCTTTTTATCTAGTGATGACCAGCCAAATGTCCTCACAAGTATAGTCAAAACGAGTACACCTGCGCAGCAGATCTCAGCGTACACTATCCTCCTCCTCTCTGTGATTGTGGCAAACTGCAGTGAAGGGGTGGGCGACTCTTACACATGATAAATTGGTCTCATTACAAGAGCTAAACACACACAGGCAGTCTCTACAGCAGTGTGTGTGTGTGTGGATCAGTCTAAACCTGACAGTGACAAATAGGAGCGCAGTGTAACGGTCTGAACACACAAAGAGAATGTGCGTGTGAAGTCAAGAAAGAGCGACAGTGAACTGAATGGGAGTGATTTGCGTATTTTATTCAGTATAAAGCAGGACATTCATTCAGCTACACAGAACACCTTAGCAACTGCATAGCCAGGGCTCCAGACTGCGACTAAATGGTCATCACCACGTTGCCCAACTGAAGAGATTTGTGTTGCACATAATGCATATGAGAAGCATCAAATGGCAAAGGAAATGAAAGCATGTTACTCGATTGAGCTGCGAAGCGCGGACCGGTTATCAGCTCAGACGATAACAAACAGAACAGGCTGTCGCGTGCCGATCTGAAACATGAGAGATTGAGTAAGAAATTTGCTGCAAAATCTTTTAAAAGTTAAAAAATGAAGGAAAACGAATGGTTTGTGGCAAAGAAATTACAACTATAACCAGTAGATGGCAGCAGATGGGCATTTCCCATGTGGAAAAGTAGGAAAAGTCATAAAGTCTCATGAAAAACAAAAACTTTTCCTCAATTTGTGACTGAATTACACAGAAAGCAAGTAAAGAGCGCTATCACTCACGCTCAGTTCAGTATGGTACTTTTAATAAATGTAGAATATGTATATTTTTCTCATTACTGCTGTCCATGAAAGTTTAGATAAAATGTATATATTTTTTGATCTGCATCTCAAATCAACTCAGTGCTTTACTGTCAAATTTACAATAAATAAACATGTAATATCATAAGCACTAAATGCAAAACTATAATAATATGATTAAATGACCACTTAATGAACAGAATCCATTCAAACTTTATTTTGGTTTTTGAAAACATTAAAAAGTTTTAGCAGAATTTCATTTTTTGGCTTTGGTTCTGTTGAAATGAACTTTTACGTTTTTTTTATGCAAATACAAGCAAGAAAGATGACCAATCACAACTCAGCATGCAAATCTAAAATGATGTCATCTGTTGCTGCCACACACTAATATCGGGAGAACTAAACTTGTCGTTCTTCTCAAAAATATCCTCCCAAATACAATAAAACCGACCCGAGAACATCTGAAGAGTTTCTAACTTGCTAAAAATGTTCAGAAATGATGTCTAAAGAAAATCTAAATATGCGAACAGTGTTCTGTAAAAAAAAAGTCACTGAGATGTCCTCAGAAATAATGTGAGAACCCTGTGGGTGTGAATGTACTTCGTCTGTCAGCGCATTATGATCTCCACCCCACAGGAAAGAACCATCACACACACACACACACACACACACGGCTTTGATGCCGAGGAATGTCCTGCTCAGCACAATGTTCTCAAAACACCTCTGACCCCTCATGACCCCTACAGAAGCACACACACACACCTGTGAGCTGATGATTCTCTGTGAAGAGCGCTCGATGTTTGCAGGCAGGCCGAAGAAACTGGGTCTGTCGTCTTCAGGAAGAGCGTCCACCACCGAGCGATAATCCTGCACACATAGACACGTGACTTTAATGCAATCGTGCAAAGGATTATGTGTAGAATCAGCCCAAAAAGCATGCTGGGTTCTATATAGCACACGTAGTACGCAAACTGGGGCGCGGTTCACTGACCGCTATGCTGCAGGAGTTGGGCAGGCGTATCTGAGCCGGGAACACGTGTGCTTTCTTGACACGTGAGTGCGTGTGCGACTGCGCGAGGAGCTGAGCGTTAAAGAACTGCTGTAGGTACGAGCGGAGGATCCGCAGGTCACACACGTTATCGATGCGGCCGCCGTAGATGGCGTTTTCCAGGAGACCGTGCACGAATTCCCACTGAAACACCTTCCCACCTGAAATACAAGGAAAATCCTACAGTGAGACCTTGAACCAAAACACGCCTCATAAAAACATACAAACAGACACACCTTCAAACAGACGGTCAATGATCTCAAAGCCGGCTCTCAGGTCTGACAGAGAGAACTCGTAGAACTTGGTCCAACCCTGTGCAGCACAAAGACATCATCATCATCATCATCATCATCATCATCATCAGTTCAGCTGAACTTCATGTATTCAGCCTGGGCAATAGAAACTCGCACTTGAAAAGTCTCTGAATCATGATTATATATGGAGTCATGTTTCAAAAGCTAGACATGAATTTCCACGGACAAAGTGAAGTCATTAATCTTTTCTTTGGCTCTAAATTGTTCCCAGACTTTTCACATCAGGCATCATTTAATCTAAGCAATATATATGAAAGAAAACCTTTTTAAATGCCTGCCATCTGATAATGACGTCAAAGTACTGGTACTTCAGTATCAAGTCGATAAAACATTAAAAGATATTTACAGTAACGTATCAGTGTGTGTGTGTGACAATGTAAATACACTGATCAGGCATAACATTATGACCACCTTCCTAATATTGTGGTTTACAGCTCTGACCCGTCGAGGCGTGGACTCCTCTAGATCCTGAAGGTGTTTTGTGGGATCTGCTCCAAGATGTTCGCAGCAGATCCTTTAAGTTCTGTAAGTTGCGAGGTGGATCCTCCACGGATCGGACTTGATTGTTCAGCACATCCCACAGATGCTCGATTGGATTGAGATCTGGGGAGTTTAGAGGCCGAGTCAACACCTCAAACTAGTTGTGCTCCTCAAACCATTCCTGAACTATTCCTGCTTTGTGTCAGGACACATTATCCTGCTGAAAGAGCCTCAGCCTCCAGTTTCCATGAAAGGATGTTCATGGTCTGCAACAACGCTTAGGTCGGTGGTTCGTGTCACAGTAACGTCCACATGGACGGCAGGAAGGTTTCCCAGCAGAACATTGATCCAGAGCATCACACTGCCTCTCGCCTTCTTCCCATAGTGCATCCTGGTGTCATGTGTTCCCAGGTAAGAGACGCACCCGACCATCCTCGTGATGTAAAAGATAATGTGATCCACCTTCTTCCATCGCTCCGTGGTTCAGTTCTGACGCTCACGTCCCACTGTCGGCTCTTTCGGCGGTGGACAGAGGTCATCATGGACACCCTGACCGGTCTCATCTGCAGCTCCACACACAACAAACTGATGCTCTGTGTGTTCTGACACCTTTCTATCAGAACCAGCATCAACTTCTGGAGCAGTTTGAGCTCCAGGAGCTCGTCTGTTGGATCAATGAGCCTGTCTCCGGTTCACCACTGTTCCTTCCTTGGAGCACTTTTGATAGATACTGACCACTGCAGACCAGGAACACCCCACAAGAGATGCAGTTTTGGAGACGCTCTGACTCAGTGGTCTAGCATCACAATTTGGCTCTTGTCGAACTCACTCAAATCCTTACGCTTGCCCCTTTTTCCTGCTTCTAACATCAACTTTGAGGACAAAATGTTCACTTGAGGAAAAGGTTTCATGTTTTGCCTGATCGGTGTATACAAGTTATTTAAATAGTTTGTATGCTTAACAGTCTATATATATAAATATAAATATACAATAGTAGTTTTGTTAGACTGTGGTGCAAGAAACATATTTTCCTTCACACAACCCCGTTCAGAGACACTATCAGCCCGATAAATTGCTTTTCTCCTACACAGCTTATTAGATCCTGCCCGTTTTAGGAGAGGGAGACCGATGGAGTGAGCGAGACACATTACGAAAGAGAAAAGCAAAAGCATCAGCTAATTAAATGGAGCTCTTCAAAGGCCTGGTGCGCAGTAGTTTAATTCAGAGTCTGAATTAATTACCCAAACAGATCCAAGAGCTCCTGTTTGAATTCCAGTGATTGTTTGAGGAAGAACTGCATATATATACTCTACTGGTCAAAAGTTTGGAATAATTATGTCTCTTTTTTCATGTTTTTGAAAGAAGTCTTTAATGCTCACCAAGGCTGGAAATATATGATCAAAAAATAGAAATAAAACTCTATATTAAAAGAAAATGTATTATTACAATTTAAAATAACTGAATATATTTTAAAATGTAATTTATTCCAGTGATCAAAGCTGAATTTTCATCATCATTACTCCAGTCTTCAGTGTCACATGATCCTTTGCTGCTTATAAATAATCATAAACATTTATGATTATTATAATGTTGAAAACAGTTATTTTTGTGGAAAATTCAGCTTTGCCATCACAGGAATAAATGACCTTTTAAAATGTACAGTGATTTGAAATTGTAATATTATTTAACAATATTATTGTTTTTACTGTATTTTTGATCAAATAAATGCAACCTTGGTGAACAGAAGAGACTCTTTAAGAAAAAAAAAGTTAATGTTTAAACACAACATCAAATGTTTATTAAAAAAATAGTAAAAACAAATTATTATATATTTATAATATTATATATATATATATATATATACAAACAATTATATATATATATATATATATATATATATATATATAAAACAAACTATTAAAAATAATTTTCAGTAAATAATAAAATAAAACAGATTAAATAAAATGAAAAAATAT
>CM076076.1:33170471-33175471 GCA_038088235.1 Zacco platypus
AGCTTAGAGTCGCTTATAAGAGGATTAGAAACAAAGATCCATTAGCATTTAGAGTCAGCGTACACACAGTGACTCAGCGTTAGACATCAAACTCTGCGCTTACAGAGACACGGACGTCTCTCTCTCTCTCTCAGGAACACCGTTAAGACTCTGGAAAGCATGCGAAAGCCTTTCAACTGGATCCAACGTGAACACCCGCCAATGAGAGTGAAATTTGGCTTTGGCAAGTGGATAAAAACAGAGTTAGCGGCCAGTTGGACAGTTAGGAACCGCAGCGTTAGAACAAGAGCGTGACCTCCAGTGACGTCAGACAACAAACTGAAGATAAGATCAGCGAGGGAAGAGGAAGTATTAACTAAACTGCCCTTATTGTGATGAATGAGGCCGTCTGTACTGGACGAGCCGATCTGTGACGCATAGTTTGAAGGGTAAGACACTGCTTAAAAATACCCCGGTATTAATGATACCACAGAATCTCTGCTGGAAAAAGTGGGTGAAGATGAACTTGTGAGAAGTTCTGGTAACACAAACAAAACAAAACAAAACAAAACAAAACAAAACAAACAAAACAAACCAAAACAAAACAAAACAAAACAAAACAAAACAAAACAAAACAAAACAAAAATAAATAAAAAAATAAAATAAAAAAATAAAATAAATCGAATTGAAACGAAACAAAACAAAACAAATAAAATAAAACAAAACAAATAAAATAAACAAAACAAATAAAATAAAACAAAACAAAACAAAACAAAACAAAACAAAACAAATAAAATAAAATGTTACAAATAAAGGGTTAAAAATAAAGTACAACAAAATACAAGTTAATTATAGCATTGTTAAATGTTATAATAAGGTTCCTAATAAAAATAAACAAAAATAAATGTTAATATATACAACCAAAAATTTTAACATTATTATAAGGTTAAAAATAAACACAATAAAATAAAATGTTAATTTAAACAACTTGAAATTTTAAAATTTATAATAAGATTTATAGTACAAAATACCAAAATAATTTTATATAACTATTATAAATGTTATAATAGGGCTAAAAACAAATAAAATAAAACAAAACAAAACAAAAAACAAAACAAAACAAAACAAAACAAAATGTTACAATAGGGTTAAAAATAAAGAACAAAAAAAACAATACAATTTATAAAACTTGAAATGTTAAATGTTATAATAAGGTTCATAATAAAAATAAACAAAAATAAATGTTAATACATACAACCAAATATTTTAAACATTATTATAAGGTTAAAAATAAACACAATAAAATAAAATGTTAATTTAAACAACTCGAAATGTTAAAATGTTAAAATAAGATTTATAGTACAAAATACCAAAATAATTTTATATAACTATTATAAATGTTATAATAGGGCTAAAAACAAATAAAATAAAATAAAATGTTAATTTATACAACTTAAAATTTTAAATGCTATAATAAGGTTCATACTAAAGTAAAAAAAAATAAATAAATAATATATAAAACTTAAATGTTCATTTAAAAACGTTCATTTAAACTTAATATAAAACAACTTAAAATGTTCAATAAAAATCCGCTACAACTTGAAATAATTAATGTTCGTAATAGAACAAACGATTTGTTGAAGTTCATTGTCATGAACATTATTGTAAAGCGTTGCGCCGTATGTATTTGGAGTCAGCGGAGGCCGAGGCTCAGAGTAATTCTTCGGGACGTGGCGGCAGCGGGGGAAAAGGTCTTCTGCTAGTCAGGACGCACTTAAAGATTTAGTGAGTTCCGCTTTAACTCCTAATGACGCGGCATTAGAGCTAATGGCAGAGGAACGGACATTACCACTCATGAGGGATGTTATTATTTATTTTAGTGTTGTAATAATTAAGCATCAGCGTAACCCTGCATGTGAACCCATTCGATCTAGACTGACGCAGCGTCGTCAGCCAAGGTGTTCTTCACATTTACAGCTCGTTTACCTCCAGAAAGAAGGAAAAGACAGATAGGATCAGCGACAAAGACAAAAACAGAGGAACAGAAGGACGCCTGCGTGAAGGGTAATTGACACCGTAAGGTGTTTGAGCACCGAAGAACGTCCTGTAAGAGATGTGTGTGTGTGTGTGTGTGTGTGTGTGTGAGCCTCGGGGGAGACAGACTCAGTGTGTGTGTCGTCTCAGAACCGGACATGTCGAGCCTTCTGCAGGCTCTGTCTAGAGAAAACTGTGTGTGTGTGTGTGTTGTTTACAGGAAAATCTACACTTCTGATTATCTCCACGGAAGCGAGACGGTGGTGGCTGGAAAACCATCAGGAGATCTGCCAGCCTCCATCAACTACACACACACACACACACACACACACACAACCATTAGTCTCCATCAAACACTGAGATCCAACCAAGTAGAACTATTAGAAACTCTTGCTAACTTATAATATAATCCAGAGGAAGTTCTTAAAGGAACAGTGAACTGTTTTATATTTTTGAAAGAGTCTCTTCTGCTCTCAAAGGCTGCATTTATTTGATCAAAAATAAAGTAAAAACAGTGAAATATATTTTTAATTTAAAACAGCTGTTTTCTATGTGAATATATTTTAAACTGTAATTTATATCCAGTGATCAAAGCTGAATTTTCATGATCATTACTCCAGTCTTCAGTGTCACATGATCCTTCAGAAATCATTCTGATATGATGATTTGCTGCGCAAGAAACATTTATGATTATTAATATATTTATTTATATATAGCAATATTTTTGTTAAAACTGTGATACATTTTATTTTTCAGGATTCTTTGATGAATAGAAAGTCGGGCTGCACCATTATAACAAAAATCATGAGTGTCGATTATTATTCCCTCGAAATTTTAATTGCGAATATTTATTATGATTATCACAATTTGCATTGAATGATGTTTTGAACGGCTTTATACCATTGTTTGAAGCAACTGCATGCTTATATAGTTTTATATTAAAATAAAAAACAAGCTGAAAACACTCTTACTGAAATTTTTAATCGTTTTTCTATAGCATTAAGCCTCAAATGTCAACTGTACACTGATTTGGTTTCGACTTCTATAATAGGGTTTTATATATATATATACACACACACACACACACACACACACAATAGACATTTTCCTGGTTGCATTCGCACCACCAGTAGGAACTCTGAAGTGACTTAAACTGCACTTGTTGTGATTTTTATTTTGACAGATCCTGACAGATCCTGATCGCATTCTCATTAGCTCACGATCTGTTTCACAGTCCTGTCTGATACATTATTAAATAGAACTGTTAAACAAAGAACATAGACAGTAAGTCTATGAAAAAGTTTTAGCTTTTGTCACGTGATTGATGCCCAATGTCACTAGCTGAGCAGAAATACATAATCATGTTTCCCTTGGTCCGCTCAAAGTGGCGCAGGAGATCTAACACACATTAAAAACGGCGGGTGCTGGTGTTTCGCGTGCGTTCGACCAATCAGCATACAGTCACTGGTAGTTCCTTTTGTGCTGCGTTACTCAGAAGCAGTTGTGATTCACCTCTCACAACGTAACATGCTCGAAACACATCTCTTAACCCTTGTGCATTGTTCAAATTCACGACCCTTCCGTTATGTTCGTGGCTGAAAACGGCCACGATTTTAACTGCTTTAAAAATGTATCAGATAAATATTTTTTTCAAATTTTTTTGCTTAAATCTATTAATCAACCTCAGTCCTGATCAAAACTACTAAATTAAAAAAAAAATTCAGGATTTTAACTCTTTAAAACGTTAAAATCTGATGCTGCACAAAAACTAACAACGCATCAAAGCCAATGTTGTTTCTAATCTTTGACACGTTTTTTCCCAAATCAGTGACATCATTTATGAATTTGGCAATTAAAGAGTTAAAATCCTGATTTTTTTTTTTTTAAATTTAGTAGTTTTGATCAGGACTGAGGTTGATTAATAGATTTAAGCAAAAAAATGTGAAAAAAATATTTATCTGATACATTTTTAAAGCAGTTAAAATCATAACGAAAGGGTCGTGAATTTGCCCACAGAGTACTGTTGAGTTTTTGAAAATTTTGAAAGCATTTTCCCAAAATATGTGTCAAAATAAGATTTGTCACCAAAAATCATTCCATTTGCTGAAACACGGAGAAAGTTATGGCCAAATTAAGACTCAAAAATTCCCCATAGTGGATGAAAACATCCCGAACAGCACAGAAGGGTTAAACACGCAGAATAATGTAAATGGAGTTTTTTTTTGTAATCGGGGCTTTGAGCAATTACAAAATCGCGGCATCCATGATCATAATCGCGATTAGAAATTCGATTAATTGTGCACAATCGGTTAATTGTGAATCTTTTTTAACACTATAAATGTCTTTACAGTGACTTTTGATGCATCCTTGTTGAATAAAAGCATTATTTTTCACAGACTGAGGTCCTCAGTAAACTGTATTCAGGAACAGGTTATGTTCAGAGTGCTCATCCACTGCATTTTACAGTGAGAAGCGCTCGCATCCAGACAGTTGAGGCGGCGAGGTTTCGCCTGGCACCATTGCCACGGTCAACTACATCAAACTGAGACCGCAGACAGTTCGACTCTTGTCAGCACTCAGACAAGAGATGAGCACCGATCGCATTAAAAATATACCCCAGTCTCCCTATAGCCCTCGCTCTCTCTTCCGCACACCAAAATCAATAGCGTTTGTAAAAATGAATTACAGAGTACACTGGAAACGCTAATCACAGACTAACCGATGGTTTGCCCTTGGACTAAATGTCTTGCATACTAAACCACAGTCGCTGGCAAGCAAGCCATTTTATTTGCTAATTAGGCAATTAATTTTACTGAATGTGGCTGCAGAACCGCTGGTGAAGGCAAAGCTGCTGTATTATCAGTAACAAGACCCGTGTGTGTGTGTGTGTGTGTGTGTGTGTGTGAAAGAGAGTGTTTGGAAATGAGAAGGCTGCCGTTCACACTGATGATTTGTGCCGTTTCCAGGACTCTACAGTTACACATCAC
>CM076076.1:33180471-33232971 GCA_038088235.1 Zacco platypus
GCAGGAATAATAACAGCACATTTGTCTTGTCAGAGCCGCTGCTGTAGACGACCCAAAATAGAAACGTTATCATTCATTCGGGATTCCTTATGAGAGTTTAGTGCTCACAACAGAGCAGCACGGTTCGATTCAAACACCCACACCATCTTAGTCCTAAGTGACAACTATTAAACCTTTGACAAGTATGATTACAGAACACATTCAGATTTGCGATCTGACCCAGAGAGAGCAGTTATCATGTATAGGTATGAAACAGCTTCGTAAACAGACTTTTCAACCACACACTATCATTATTTCTGTGTTATAGTCATTCAAATGATCACAGAAGAACTGGGAGAAAAGTTTATAGTTCAGATATAAACACTGACGTCTACAGTAGCGATCGAAATAGAGTAAATCACCTTTTGAAAATAGTTTGATGCTTCATATAAAGATTGTATCAGTTACATCGTTACACCTGTAGGTGGCGACAAATTACTGTTAAAAAATTTATTTGTCATTGAATCATTCATTCGAGAGATTCATTTAAAAATGCTGATTCAATCAGTAATGAAATAAGTGAAGGCTTTATGAGTGAGTCATTGAATCATTCATTCAAGATATTCGTTTAAAAATGCTGATTCATCCAGTAATGAAACAAGTGAAGGATTTATGAGTGAGTCATTGAATCATTCATTCAAGAGATTCATTTAAAAATGCTGATTCATCCAGTAATGAAATAAGTGAAGGCTTTATGAGTGAGTCATTGAATCATTCATTCAAGATATTCGTTTAAAAATGCTGATTCATCCAGTAATGAAACAAGTGAAAGCTTTATGAGTGAGTCATTGAATCATTCATTCAAGATATTCGTTTAAAAATGCTGATTCAATCAGTAATGAAATAAGTGAAGGCTTTATGAGTGAGTCATTGAATCATTCATTCGAGAGATTCATTTAAAAATGCTGATTCATCCAGTAATGAAACAAGTGAAGGCTTTATGAGTGAGTCATTGAATCATTCATTCGAGAGATTCATTTAAAAATGCTGATTCATTCAGTAATGAAACAAGTGAAGGCTTTATGAGTGAGTCATTGAATCATTCATTCGAGAGATTCATTTAAAAATGCTGATTCATCCAGTAATGAAACAAGTGAAGGCTTTATGAGTGAGTCATTGAATGATTTATTCGAACCACTTAAAAAAAAAATAATAATTTGAATTAAATATTTTTAAATAGACAGGCAATCTATTGAAAATCTGCAGCAAATTAAAATTTTGTCAGAACCTCAAGTAAATTACGCTCTTTTGTTTAGTTGTCTATTCATAATTGTGGGAGAGTCAATATCTTTGTTTTAAGCAAAGAAATCGTGATTCACAATTTATCCAGAATCAAGCAGCTCTACACACACACACACACACACACTTACGTTCTCCTGGAACAGTTCTGGGTTCATTCCCTTCACAAAGTGCAGAGCAAACATCAACTGATCCGCCTGTAAACGGACACACAGGTTTCTCACTGAATGCATGAACTGATCAAATGCATACCTTAAAAACAATGTAAATGGCTTCAGATAAACCCACCTGGCAAAAGCATACATGAACGAATGCAAAAATGAACGAATTTGACACATTGCCAGTGCTGGAGGCCCGTTCACGCTTTTCCACTAAAGAAAAGCAGGTTCTGTTCTGGAAAAATTGGTCTCCTTACCACGTAAAACAACAACTCAATCAGGCTAGAGCGACTCAAAACAAAACTAGATCACTGTCGCTAGAATCAATGAAGCTGTCTAACACTTTCAGACAACGGACAAGAACTACTAATTTTGCTGTGCAGCATCAAATCAAACGGATTTCACTCACAAATATCATATAAATGAGATGATCTCCATGCATTTTATTACATTTTTAAATAAACTATATATATATATATATATATACATACACACATATATATTTAAATAATTGTTATATCAGAACCAGCTCTTGGGGGCATAAATACACTAAATTACTTTGGATGGTAAAATAATGTTCTGAAGACACATCTACTGTTGCTCGGAAAAATTTCACAGGCGAAGCCAAGCAGGACTCGATGTGACAAAATATGATGAATGATTCTGGAATAAACCAAATCTTGATGGATAGCAAATAACTGCTTTCCAAACAGCCTCTTATTATAGATTATTTTATACTGTAAATGTTGCATTGTACAAAACTGGCTGAGTAGATACTGTCAGAACAGTGTTTTTTTTTTAGTATTATTTATATATTTTTATTAATATTATGAAGTAGCTTACATTTTTTATATTTTAAATTTCTATTTTAATGTTAGTATAATTTTAGTAATTTTCTTATGTGCTTTTGTCATTTTTTTTTTGCTTTTCTTTTAATATATACGTTTAATTTATTTTTATTTCAGCTGGTTTTAGTTCAGTTTGAGGTTTTATTTATTTCCAGTGACCAATTCAGTAAGTGTAAGTCAGAAAATAAAAATACAAAAAAAAAAGTGACTTTCCCTCAACAAGTCAGTGAGTGACAGCCAGTTGTCAATTATTATTATTATTTTTTAAATTGACTGCCTCAACAAGTCATGTGACCAATTCATTGAGTGGCAGACAGTTGTCATGTCAGAAATTAAAATAAAAATAAAAATTTAAATAAAAAATTTAAATAATAAATTTAAAATATACATATATATATATATATATATATATATATATATATATATATATTTTTTTTTTTTTTTGTATATTATATATAAATAAAATATATTTATATATAGATAATATATATATATATATATATATATTATATATATTTATATATATATTATTTTATATATATATATATATATATATATATATATATATATATATACATATATATATATAATAAAAATAAAATAAAATGTAACTTTGCCTCAATTAATTATGTGAGTGACAGCCAGTTGTCATGTCAGAAAATAAAACAAAATAAATAAAATAAAAAAGTGTGACTTTGCCGCAAGTCATATGACTGAACCATTCCCTCAGAGCCTGCTGCTCTGGTCATTATGAAAAACTGTCATCAAGATGACCGGCTGTTGTCACTTCTGTTGTCCAGACATGAGCAATAACAATGATTTTGGTGGAAAAAAGGAAAATGGTCAATGCTGTGGTTTTTAGTGGGCGGGGTCATTCAGTGTGTGTTACCTTGAAGAGTGAGCGGCAGATATATTCATACACCATGTTCTTCAGACTGATCTCCAGCGTGGAGATCCTCACATCGGTGCTCTCGCTTTCCTGCATCACACACACAGTCAGCTTCACTTTTGCATTATTTTGTCAGTGTGTGTGCGAGGTGTTTCTCCACGTCACCTGTTCGGTCTGCAGCGCTCTGTGGAAGAGTCGCAGGAACGACACCAGACTGAATCTGTACATGTTATTAATCTTGGACAGATCCGTGATCACAAAGTACATCTTACTGGCGGTCTCGGCAAGCGGCAGGTACGCGTCCCTTTCCTACAGACACACGGACACAGACTGACGTTACTCTGGTGCCACCTGCTGTTTCATTCATTCCTGGTATTTTTGTCATAATCGCACTCTTCCCAGCATCACCTGGTCGAGTGACGTCTGCAGACGGTGGGATTCAGTCAGCGATTGGTGGATCAGAGCACTGCTGGCTTTGGTCTGGTTCAGAGACTCAATCAGCTCCTTATTCTCCAGGATATTTCCTTGAGCCGTCGCCAGAGTCTACACACACACACACACACACAAAACACACACTGTTTGTAGCGTATTTAGAGAGACACTGCCAGTAAAGAAGGGGTTTTCAGGGACCCACAAGGAAGTGGAGACGTTTAGAGAAATTCACCGTAAATTTTTTTTACATAAAACATAAATAATAAAACTAATATTAAACTAAGTAACTAAATTTAATAGAAAAAGTATTATAATTAATATTAAAACAATAACTGAATTTAAATAAGAAATTTACAAAATATTTTAAAAAGTAAATAAATAACTGAAATAAAAAAATATTATAAAAATATTTTTATTATAATTAATTATTATAAGAATAGTAATATTAAAATAATAATTTTACTTAAATAAATAAGTAATATATTTAGAATCAAAATATACAAATAATATTAAAATAGTTTTATTTAAGCAATAAATATAACAAATATTTAAATAAATAAATAGTTGAAATAAAAAAATACTAAAACCAATTTTTATTAAAATTAATTATTATAGAATAGTAACATTAAAATAATAATTTTACTTAAATAAGATATATAAATAAATATTTAAATAAAAAAATAATTGAGTAAAATAACACATGAAAGAAATATAATTTAAATAAATATTTTATTAAAATAATAAATGAATGAATAATAAATCAATTGATTAAAAGTAATGATTTAAACTAAATATTTTCCTAATAGTATTTTACACATATTTATAATATTAATTTTTCACAGTATCAAGTCTTTATACATACACATACAAAACATATAGCTGAATTTTTGATTTTAAGGATGGGGTCCCTCGGTCAAAGGTGATCATATCTGGGGGTCCTAAAAGATTGAAAACCCCTGCAGTAAACCTCAGAATATCACGTGTAGTGGAGCATGCTGGGATTGTTTCTTCAGTACCTCCAGCAGTGACTCCTCCAGCTGAGCGAGCTGTATCTTCTTCTCCTCTTCCTGTTGCAGGAGCTTCGTTTTTTCCCTCTCCAGCTCCGGTTTCTCCTGCTGGATGGTCAACGCTAGCAGCTAAACACACACACACACAATAACGATGATCTTTATGGAGTCGGGGCAGTTAATAAGTGGTTTGTCATGAGTGTGTGTGTGTGTGTGTGTGTTACCTGTCCTCGCAGTCCTGCTCTAGTGGTGGTGAAGTTCACCTCAGTGATGAGAGACGCGGCGTCAGGTGGGATGAAGGGACTGGGGTTACGGGTCGCCAGAAACAGACGGAAATCCTCATTATAGTCGATGACTTTGTCTCCAATCTGCACCACGTATCTCGGGCCTGCCTCACACACACACACACACACACACACACACACAGAGAACAGAATGAATCATGTTCAGAACGAAGTACTAGTGTACTGCTAACTGAAAAACAGTATGCAGTGACATTTTAAATGGCAGTATGTTACATTGTGGGCACGTGACCTTATTATACTGCATTATACTTATACTGTATGAATAATTCAATGAGTCATGTTAAAAATAACTAAATAAAGATCTAAATAACATAAAATATAAAGCTAAAATAAAATGGTTATTTGCGTCAAATGCCTTCATTTTTGGAAGTAGGATTGAAGAATGAGTTGAGGAGAAAAAGCAATAAAAGCTTTTGAACTGAATTGCGATTCATGTGCCACACTGGAAATAGAACATCAAGCTGAGTGCACTGCATTGTGGGATACAGTATTACATCCAGAGTGTTCTGCAGTATTGTTATTCTTAACGAAAACAAAGCAATTAAAAATAATTTTCCAGGTACTGAAATAAAATGTAAATATTAGATTAAAAAAAAACAAAAATTATATATTATAATTCTATATATAAACAGTCGGATTCTGTGTGTAACACAAATCCACACACTCAGCACAGTATGTAGTGCATACTGCTGAAAAACGAGAAGTATGAAAACAGCGCTGATGAATGGTGTGGAATCCCTTCTTGTATAAAAGGAGGATTTGCGGGGTTGCCAAATTGAACACGACACTGTGTGTGTGTGTGTGTGTGTGTGTGTGTGTGTGTGTGTGTGTGTGTGTGTGTGTGGGTATTCCCTACGTTATGGGGACCAAATGTCCCCACAGGTATAGTAATATTAGTAAATTTTGATCTTGTGGGGACATTTTGTTGGTCCCCATGAGGAAACAAGCTTATAAATCATACAGAATTTTCTTTTTTGAAAATCTAAAATAGCAGAACATGTTGTGTGATGGGTAGGTTTAGGGGTAGGGGTAGTGTAGGGGGACAGAATGTACAGTTTGTACAGTATAAAAACCATTACGCCTATGGAATGTCCCCATAAAACATGAAAACACAACGTGTGTGTGTGTGTGTGTGTTGTCTCTCCTGTATGTCTGCAATGCAGTAGTCTGTACACACACTTTAATTTCCCTCTCTCTTTCTCTCCTCATCCAAGCGCTGAAAAGCTCTTCGTTTATCTGCCTCCCGCCGGTCTCTGATAGACTCAGCCATATCTGCTCCACAGCACACACACACACACACACACACACACACACACACACACACACACACACACACACACACACACACACACACACACACACACAGCAGCATATGGAGGAGGCTTCAGAGATGCCCGCAGGTCTTATTTCATACACACAGCTGGGAAAGGAGGATAAACACACTACAGGAGTGTGTGTGTGTCTTAGAAGCGTTCTAACCTTGTGTGACGCCACACGTTTCAAGCCTCAGTAAATTGAAAAAATCAAAAAAGTTTGGGGTCAGTAAGGTTTTTTTTTAAAGAAATTAATTCAGTAATAACATGACTGTGTATATTGTATATATACTGTATGAAGTCATTAGTACAGTAGATGTGAACATCTGTGACATTGTACGCAGAAAAAAAGTTTCTAACTTGAGTGCCGCGTTTTTAGAACGAGATGCTGCAAAAGATGCAAGAGCGCAAAGGTTTTGCACGTCCGCCTAGCATGTGAAAAACAATGGAAAAGTAGTGTAGTAGAATGGAGAAACGTGTGGCTATGGTAAATGAATGTCTTTCGAGTGCACGACACCTGCGTGACAGCTGACATAAAATAAAGGTTTGGGCTTAGGATAGCCGATGACGATTAGTTAAAAAAAATGCCTAATCGGCCCCGATATCGATCCTCGAGACATCTCTGGTGTCTTCCTAACTCTCACCCTGTGCGATGAGATCCCGCCGCAGCAGTGGGTACAGGACAGGCTCCACGCCGTCCATCTCCTGAACGATCAGAGTTTTACCGAAGCGCACGGATAACTCCAACACCGTCATGAAGTTAGCGTCCTGAGACAGAGAACCAGTCAGATAAAGTCAAATAAACATGATTTCAGGGGTTTGACCGGGGCTATTATAGTTAACTGAAACTAAAACCATAAAAAACAACATTTTTGTTACTTGAAATAAAATAAACGTGAACTGAAATAAAATAAAAAACTTAAAACTTACTTTATTTCAGCTAGTTGCCAAGGTAACATTTCTAATTTAACTAGATGTACTAAAATAACAAAAATGTATATTAAACTATATAGACATAGTTCTAAAAAAAACTTGACAAAAACACATTTTAAAAAAATGACAAAAAACACAAAATTACTAAAACTTTAACTAGAATTTAATTGAAAATGGAAAAAATGTCATAAAATTAATTAAAAAAAAATACAGTATCTCAATTATACTAAAATTCTAACATTAAAAATTAATGAAATAAAAAAATACAATAAAACGAATTGTTATTGTTTATATATGGACAGGCCAAAATGAGTTGACAAGCAGATGTTTGAAATTGTGCTTGAATTGAGAGTACGTTGCATTGTGGGAAACAGCATTATAATATTACAGTTGACATACGGTCCTGACACGAGTATTATTACCTGTTGGTTTATGACCTCCAGACGATGTGCTTTCAGATGAGTTCGCAACCACTCTGTCGCACGAGAGGACGGGTCGATCAAGAATGGACAAGAGGCACTCTAAAGAAGAAAAGAGGAGAAGAGGAGAGGATGAGGAGAGCAGAAGAAGAGGAGAGAAGAGGAGAGGATGAGGAAGAAGAGGAGAGGAGAGGATAAGGAGAGGAGAGGAGAGGAAGAGGTGAGAAGGAGGTGAGGAGAGAAGAGGATGAGGAGAGCAAAGGAGGAGGAGAGGAGAGGATGAAGAGCGGAGAGGAGAAGAGAGGAGGAGGTGAGGAGAGGAGGAGGAGAGAAGAGGAGAGGATGAGGAGAGGATAAGGAGAGGAGAGGAAGAGGTGAGAAGGAGGTGAGGAGAGGAGAGGATGAGGAGAGGATAAGGAGAGGAGAGGAAGAGGTGAGAAGAGGAGAGGATGAGGAGAGGATAAGGAGAGGAGAGGAAGAGGTGAGAAGGAGGTGAGGAGAGGAGAGGATGAGGAGAGGATAAGGAGAGGAGAGGAAGAGGTGAGAAGAGGAGAGGATGAGGAGAGGATAAGGAGAGGAGAGGAAGAGGTGAGAAGAGGAGAGGATGAGGAGAGGAGAGGAAGAGGTGAGAAGAGGAGAGGATGAGGAGAGGATGAGGAGAGCAAAGGAGGAGGAGAGGAGAGGATGAAGAGCGGAGAGGAGAAGAGAGGAGGAGTTGAGGAGAGGATGAAGAGCGGAGAGGAGAAGAGAGGAGGAGGTGAGGAGAGGAGGATGAAGAGAGGAGAGGAGGAGGTGAGGATAAGGAGAGGAGAGGAAGAGGTGAGAAGAGGAGAGGATGAGGAGAGGATAAGGAGAGGAGAGGAAGAGGTGAGAAGGAGGTGAGGAGAGGAGAGGATGAGAAGAGCAAAGGAGGAGGAGAGGAGAGGGGAGGAGAGGATGAAGAGCGAAGAGGAGAAGAGAGGAGGAGGAGAGGAGAGGAAGAGGGGAGGATGAAGAGCGAAGAGGAGAAGAGAGGAGGAGGAGAGGAGAGGGGAGGAGAGGATGAAGAGCGAAGAGGAGAAGAGAGGAGGAGGAGAGGAGAGGAGGAGGGGAGGATGAAGAGCGGAGAGGAGAGGAGAGGAAGAAGAGGAGAGGAGAGGAGGAGGAGAGGAGAGGAGGAGGGGAGGAGAAAGGAGGAGAAGAGAGAAGAAGAGAGGAGGAGAGCAGAAGAAGAAGAGGAGAGGAGAGTTTTCTAATCAATGGAAAATACTACAAATGAATTATCTTGTTAATAATTTTATTTAAATTATATTACATAATGACCGTTCACACAGAACACGTTTTTTCCGTTCCACTGCGCTTCTTTTCCATTGTTTTTCAATGTAAACATGCGCTAGATGGATGTGTTTGACCCGTGCGCTCGTGTCGAGTGTCTTTTGCAGCGTCTCACTCATGACGGGACGTGCTAGAATGTGGTGCTCACGTTAAAATCAGTTCAACTTTTAAAAGACGCGTCTCCAGACCTCGCGGGTTTTCCTCAATCCTCAATCTTTCAAAGCAAAAACAGGTTCTGTGTGAACCAGCCCTTCCTGTAAAACCAGATCAGGAACGTGTCCATCTCATATTTCACCCCAAACAATGAGAATCTGGAGGACAAATGTGTTCAGTTGTCATGAAAATAATAATAATAATTCATCAAATGTTAAAACAGGCTTTTTTTTCTTTATGTAAAACATACTTTTTTAAGTTGATTTCACAGTGAAGCATGAGCCAGATGTTCCTGATAGATTTCGTCAGATTCTATTTTCTGCACATGTTCTTTCATTTCACTTGCTCTCTATGGCAACATGAGGTGGGTCACCATAGAAACCAGACTCCTTAAGAACACTAATTATAAACTTCTCACACACGTCAAAGGGTTCAATCAGCTCCGATGAGATCACACATCCCAAACAAATCAGCGATATTAGACATAAACAAGGTTAAAAAATAATGTCTTAGTTAATAAGACATGAAGGTTTTATTTTAAGGCCTGTTCACACAGTGAAACTGACATTTTTCAATTATTTAGGTTCATTTTTTGCTTTATAAACTCACTGACCAATAAGACACATGTTCCACTTCAGGACAGGACATTATGTATATATATATATATATATGAAGAGTATAATGTAAGTCGCTTATAAATAAAAACATCTGCCAAATGCATAAATGTAAATGTACTGTAAATGAAATATATGACACATTTTACTGTGCATTAAAAATCAAGATTTTTATTTTCTAAATGGATGTTATTGGTCATGTGAAAAAGTTTTGACGTGGATTTTTTGGTGTGAACAGGCCTTTAGGTTTAGGGTGAGTTGGGACTACTTGATAGTATAGTCTAGTTTGGGAAGTCAACACTTCTAAGTAAACGTGTGCAAGCTTACCCTTGATCTAAGTTCATTCATCTGATGTCAGCATGCAGACAGACGTGAATGAGTGAACGCTGGGCATTATGGGAACACGGATGAACAGAGCGGTCTATGCGTGTGTTACCTGCAGGATGACCAGAGCGTTCTCCATCGACAGGTCGTCAGAGGGCAACCCTTCACCCTTCCAGATCAGCTGCTCGCTCTCAGAACACAGGAAGTGACGCAAATCAAACTCTGCCAATCAGAAAACGCGGCTGTTAAAGCCTCGGCGAGCTCTCAGATTTAATCATAAATGTTTCCAAATTTGGATGTTGTGTGTTTACTGATTGGGTGATGCATCATGTTGTTAACTAAAACTAAAAACTAAAACAATTGTGTCGTCTATGCAAAATATGTTACACATGTGACCGCACAAGTGTGATGATTTTCACTGTTAACTCCTGAAACTGTGTGTTACTCTGTAGTCCTGAGCTGCTCATCCAGTCGTCTAGACTGCTGCGCCGCTGGTCTTCAGGAGCCGCGGGCAGATACGTGATGAAAGCAGCAGACAGTTGAGCTCTCTTAGGAAGAGTGTCCAGCTCCTCACTGATCTCATCCACCTACACACACACACACACACACACACACACACGTTTGTTTCACTATATTAGTGAGGACATTGCATAGACTTCCAATGATTTTATATCAGGTTAAAGGTTAAAATCTCCTGATAATTCACTCTCCTCCACGTCATCCAAGATGTTCATGTCTTTCTTTCTTCAGTGGAAAAGAAATGAAGGTTTTTGAGGAAAACATTCCAGGATTTTTCTCCATATAGTGGACTTCACTGGGGTTCAACGGGTCCAAATGTCAGTTTCAGTGCAGCTTTAAAGACTCGACATCAGTCATTCCCAAACTGTGGTCCGCGGACCACTAGTGGTCCATGAGGGTACTACAGGTGGTCCGTGGAAAGGCAAAATAAAATAATATTTTACCTTCATTTTACCAGGAAATTCCCATAATAAAAAAAAAATTAAAAGAATATGTAGGCCTATATTGAAATTGAATGCAAATGTTATATCAAACTGATGTGATGACTAGTTATAGTAGTGCTTGTAAGCCTATTTAGAGGTGCGGATTAATTCAGGTAAGTCTGTGAGTAGACATTTTATTATGTGTGTTATGAGGTGGTCCGCAAAATCTTTTGATTACAAATAGAGGTCCACACACACAAAAAGTTTGAAAAACCCTGCTCTACATGATCCAGACGAGGAATAAGAGTCTGATCTAGAGAAACCATCAGACATTTACTAATAAAAATAAACATTATATACTTTTACACCACAAATGCTCGTCTTGCACTGATCTGTGATGCTCCACACATGACGTAATCATGCTGGAAAGGTCACATGTGACGTAGATGGAATTACAAATCCAGTGTTTAGAAAGCAAATGTGCAGACTAAGTCAAAAATAATGGTAAAACAACGATGTCGGATGAGAAAATGAGAAGTAGTTTTTAGCCCTACCGCGGTACTTCCATCTACGTCACATGTGATCGTTCCAGCGTGATTACGTCATGTGTGGCGCATCACAGATCAGTGCAAGACGAGCATTTGTGGTTAAAAAGTATAAAATGTTTATTTTTTTTTAGTAAATGTCTGATGGTTTCTCTAGATCAGACTCTTATTCCTCGTCTGGATCATGTAGAGTCTTTGAAGCTGCACTGAAACTGACATTTGGACCCGTTGAACCCCAGTGAAGTCCACTATATGGAGAAAAATCCTGGAATGTTTTCCTCAAAAACCTTCATTTCTTTTCCACTGAAGAAAGAAAGACATGAACATCTTGGATGACGTGGAGGAGAGTGAATTATCAGGACATTTTCAACCTGAAGTCAACTAATCCATTAATAATATTCTCTATGTCCTAACGAACCTCTACCTGTAAACTCACCCATCACAGAAACATGTACAAAACACTAGATTAAATTAAAACATGTTTCGGCCAATTTAGAAGCCCTTTTAACTAGTGAGGACCAGTCCTCGCTAGTCAGTTAATAGTATAATATTTCACAAGATAAGCAAGGACATCTGGCCTTTACAAGTATAGTGTATATATAGAGTATAGTATCTATATAGGTTTGGACGTGTGGACTTTCCATAGACATAATGCAACCCATCGCATTTTCACAAAGCAGCATGTAATAGGATTTATTAGCAGTTTTCCTCATGGGGAACAAAAAATGTCCTCACAAGGTCAAAGATTTTTTATATTACTTTCCTTGTGGGGACATTTTGTCCACAACGTAGGGAATACCTTAAACACACACACACACACACACACACTCACCTGTGCGGTCCAGCGTGTGTGTTCTCCGTCCAGCTGCTGCAGGAGTTTCTCTGCTGCGCTGATGGTCTCTTGTGCTCTGCTCACCTCAGACTCCAGTTTCGCTGCTTCAGTCGTACGACACTGAAACCTGGACACCAGAGACGAGATGTCATACACACACAAACTAGTGAGCTGCCTACATAGAGAGCATTTAAGGCATCTAGGACATGCTCACACTGTGAAAGACGAAGGCAACATCGCATGCACCATTGATGAAGAAGGCAATGCCAGAACACACCAGAGTTATTATTGTTAATAAAAACTAAAAATAAAAGCATAAAAAATCATTATATATAAATAAAATAAACATTAACTGAAATAAAATGTAAAATTATTTTTTTAAATACAAAAACAAACTTTAACTAAATCTAAAAAAAAAAACAATAATAATAAATAAATATTAAAATAAATAAATAAAAATAAAATCTAATTCAAAATATTAACAAAAAATAATTAATTTAAAAAAAAAAAAAAAAACACTGGAATGCACTGCGCAAACCTCAATGAAAATGTTTAACCAAAATGTATGAATTTAATACTGAAAGTTTAAATAAAAGTAGTCTTTTTTAACTAATTAAAATAAATAAATAATGAAAAAATTGTCTTAGAAATCTAATTAAAAGTGGACTATTTTGTGTACATGAAATATTCTCCTTAAATGCAAACTAAAATATTGTGCTCGTATATCAAACTCTATTGGAGTTTCCCAAGCGTCTTACTTCTCCTTCAGCTCCAGAACTTTCTCTCCCACAGAGTTCAGCTCCTTTTCCAGCCTATTCTTGCGGTTCTCCGTCTTCCGCAGGTTGCTGGCAGAAAACAGAGACAATGTGTCAGAAACAATCCTTCGATAAAAGTCCAGAATGCTTCGCTGACGTGTGTACTGACTCCATGAGTCCGGCGTGCTCCGTCTCCAGCGGCTCTATCCTCTCCAGCACGTGTGAGTACTGAACGTTGGCCTTCACCCAGGCGGCCAGAGGAGCGGCGGCGGCACTCGCGCGCTTGGCGTTCTGCAGCACAAGAATGACAGATGATTAGATGAGTGTTCACGATAAACTTCACAAAATGTAATTGCATTACAACTAACAATATTTGAGAGATTGTAAAAAATCGAAGTTCTTTGTATGATGTGAATCTCTGACCTTGGGGTCGAACGATGCCTTGTTTCTGTGCAGAAGCTCCTCCACACTCTGTCGGATTTCGTGAGTGATGTTGCGTGCGTCAAACGTGACGATGTCTTCCCTCACTCCTCGCTTGGCTAAGAAACTGCGTTCATAAACACTCCATTAGCGCTTCAATTATTCAACTAATTTAACATTTTAACCAAAAGCAAATGACCTAATGTCTCCGCACGCCTATTTGCAATGAAAATGTGCTAAATTAAAATCATTAATTAGTCTAGATTCATTTAGCCTGAAGAGTGTGAAGGTGTAATAAGCAGTATGACAGTTTAATTTCCCGGGAAGAGATAAACACCATAAATAAAGGCAGAATTCATTCTGTTACGGCCGTTAAAAGCTAATAATAAAAAGCATGAATAATGACAGAGCGGCTCCCACTCACATCACCGTCTGTCTCTCTCACCTCTTCATGCTGACCCAGGACGTGTCAAATGTTCCCATGAGTCTCAGCACCCCCTCCAGGATGTCTCTGATGACGTCGGGCGGCATGCGCAGTGAGCGGATCTCGGACAGCGACTCCGGTTTGATGTTCCCAACTGCTTGTTTTGCCTCGTCAACCAGGGGCTGAGCACACACACACACACACACACACACACACACACACACACACAATACAATTTTGTGTGAGTTTTTAGAGCAACTCCAGAACTCTGGACATAAAATCAGGACACATTTATGTGATCAGGACTGTTTTTAACATTAATGAAAACTAAATACAGTTGACAAACATAAGAAACATGTTTGTTAACTGAAAAAAATAAAATAAAAATTAACATAATTTGATCATCTAAAATACACTTTCATGATGCCAAGAGTTAAAATAAAAATGACCAAAACAAATTAATACTAAACTAAAACTAACTGTCATAAAGTGAAAGCTAATGAAAACTGCATTAAAAAGATATTAAATTAAATTATAAACAAACTATAAATAATATATTAAATTGAAAATAAACAGAACTCAAATTTAAATTAAAAATTCAATATTACATACTAAAAATATTTTAAAAGGTTTTTAAAAAATAGTATAATCCACAAGTAATAACTAGCTGACCCTTATAAATGTATTATTGTTAAAGTTTGTTTAAATTATATTAGTTATCAACTGCATGACAGACCTAAAGTACTAAAACTAAAGTAAAAATTTTTTTAAAAAAGTGATATAGTAAAAAAACTAACGAAAACTTAATTAAAAGTACAAATTGAAAATAAAATAGAAAATCTAAATGACAATTCAATAGTACATATTAATATATTAAAAAAATATAATTATAATTTTTGTATTATTATTTAAAAATTGTATTAAACATTTAAAAATATATTATATTATTAAAATATTATATTTAATTATATATATTATATTACACTAACTATAAATATTATAATTATAATAAGCCAAGATGTTTTGTAAATATTTTAAATTAAATTATATTTTTTTGTTGTTTTCACTTTAAATTTAGCTTTTTTTTTACTTTACTTTTAAAATTTTGTCGTGTTTTTGTCATTTAAAAAAAAATTTTTGTATAGTTTTTATTAAGTTTTATTTATTATTTTTATTTTATTTTGTTTTATTTATTTAAGTACTTCAAGTTAAACTAAACGAAAAAGAGAAATGATGTCTCGGCGAACTAGCCAAGTTATTTTTTTAATTTTTAATTAAAAATTATTTTTTTTAATTTTTTTTTATGTTTTATTTCACTTAATGTTTATTATGTTTCAAGTGTTAGTTAACAATAATAACCCCAGCTCAGATGTGCTCACCTGAACCTCTCTGAGCTCCTCGTCTATTTTCTTCTTCCGCTCTTCAATCTTGGAGACTTCCTGTGCCATTCTCTCTTTGATCTTCTCCATCTCCGTCTTCTGGTCACTGGCGTTCTGAAACGCACCACAGGTAAATACAGCTTCACGTTGCGTGTTGATTTACACACGTCCTTGAAACACACACCTGCATTGACACCGTGATCTCCTGCAGGGCAGCGTCCGCCTCGGCCTGTTTGGTCTTCAGTAAACCGCTCTGCTCGGCCGCCCGCCTCTTCAACTCATCCACCAATGCCTTCGCTTCATTCAGCTTGGCCACGCCCGCCTGCAATCACATGGGAACCCAAACATGAGTATACGGGCTCATTATAAATTCTCCATCACTGAAGCTGTTCACCTGTAGATGCTGTTGTTTGTGGGTCAGCTCCTTCTGTTTGGAGCTGTAGATGGACTGGTACACCTGCAGGAAGCTCAGGTACTGACTCGGCGTGGCTCCGAATTCCCGACACGACTCATGGATCGCCAAGAAGGAACGATAGAGCTCTGAATGCACGGACGCTGAAAGACAACCAATCAAAGAGCAGATTAACATCCACGTACAGCCATCAGTTCACACGCTTTTCTTCAACATCATACCAGATTTCTTCTTCTTCTTCTGTTTTTCTCCATTTTTCTCATCTTCTCCTTCCATCCTTGACAGCAGCATCTCGGGGATCTAAAAAAAAAATAGAGTCACATGACCAAAATGAATGAACGAATACAGATGTGACTCAAACCACACCCCTAATACTGTTTCTCTCTGTTCACCTTCTTCATGCTGCTGTCGGACCAGCCCTCCATCCACTGCACGGAGCACTTCCTGTAGAGGGCGGGGTTACTCTCACAGTTAATGGTGAAGTGCTCGTTAGTGCAGTCCATGATCAACACCACATGGAGGTTCTGCTGAACGCCTGCACAAATACACAAACAAAGGATTATTTATATACTAACGGTACATGTATTCTTCCCGAATTGCACGATACGGACGTCACGGTTCGGTTCGTACAGTCAGACGACGAATGCGGTCGCTGGCGATCGACACTCAGAAGGGGGCGCGAGTCGCAATACAATGCGTTTGCTAACCGCCACAACAGGAAAAAGAGCAGAAGAACAATGACTTGAGCACTTGAAAACAAAGTCCACTAGGTAGTGCGCACGCATGTTTATCTTGTACTTTTATAACACAAGATGCTTTTCAGTTTTGTAGATGATTGTGAATAAATACATATATTTTGTTTTGTTTATTTATCAGCCCTGCAAAAAGTGTGCAAAAAGACTGCATTCTGTTTACTGCTTAGAGGCTGAACTGTACTAACTAGGGGACTAAAAGCTGGAAGAAACTGATTTCGCCTACTGTCAGTTCATGATAAATGAAAATAAACCTAGCGCTGTGGATTTGCTCCTTTTTCCGGTAACTTAGTTTAGGGTCCAATTCTCACTGATGCTTATTAGCATATTACTCGGATATTGGCTGTTTATTTTTATTTTAGCTTTACCTAAATCATATATTAATGCGTTATTCAGCATGTCCATATTCTACATCCCATAATCCATACCTAAACTTAACAACTACCTTACTAACTATTAATAAGCAGCAATCATCAGTTTATTGATGCAGAAGTCATAATTAAAGGGTTAGTTCACCCAAAAATGAAAATGATGTCATTAATTCCTGTCCCTCATGTTGTTCCACACACTTCGTTCATCTTCAGAACACAAATTAAATTAATTTTTGATGAAATCTGAGATTTTTTTTTTTTTTATCCTCAATAGAAAGCAACGAAATGACCACATTCAAGTAGTAACGACATCGTTAAAACGGTCGTTGTGACTGCAGTGGTTCAACATTAATGTCAGGAAGTGACGAGAATACTTTTTGTGCACAAAAACAAAACAAATATAAAGATTTTATTCAAATTCCCCTCTCCCCTGTCATTCTGCTACACTATTTACGTTCTGTGTTCTGAGTCAGAGCGCTGACACACGTCACACACATGCACATGAACAGAGTCGGCCAATCCTGAGCCGGCGTTCGGACGTAAACACGGAAGCGCTGCAACATAAATGGTCAACATTTTTCTTTCATTTTTATTTAGCTGTAATTTTCATTTCAATTTTAGTTGTAGTAATTTTAATCCTTTTTTTTTTTAGTTATTTCAGCTAGTGAAATTTTTCACCTACTATTTATATTTTATTCAATTTCAGCTTTATTTCAATAAACAAAATGATTTCTAATAGATTTACTTTTAGTTAATAATAACAACACTCACAAAGCACACACATATGATGAAAGTATTCGTGTCGTGGCGCGCTTTAGTGCTTGTTTTTAGTATCGTGGTCATTGGAAAGACAAAAACTTTTAGCAGATTTACAAATTTAAACTTAACTTTAGTTAAAAAAAAATGCAAATCTTACACTTGTATGCAAATGTTTGTCCAATAAAATAAAAAAATAGAAACATTTACATTTATGAATGTAGCAGACAATTTTATCCAAAGTGACCAACATTGAATTCAATAAAATAAAAATTAATTTGATATAAGGTAATAAATTAACACAATAAATAAAATCTTTAACAGAATTATAAAAGATAAAGATTGAAGAGGTATTGAAGATATATAATATATGGCTATGCATTTATCAAGATGCTTTCAGTGACTTATATCGGGGAATGGTGCGATGTGAAATGCATCAACACAGAAAATCAAAATTTGCTTGTCAAGACATTTTATGGAATGCCAAAACAAGCAACACTTACGCTGGGAGAAATAGTTGAGAACCGGACCGGTAAATCCGTCCTGCGACGCCTGATCTTTCAGAGATGATAGCAGAGGCTCCAGCTCCTCAGTGGAGTACAAACCTGGAACTTCACCTGCAACATAAAAGATGATGCAGTTTCATTTTGAAGCAAAATATTTTGATATTGTTTGGCCGTACACAGCGAGGTCTGAACTGACCTGACGACAACAAACTATTGACCATCTCCAGGAAGGCCGGATGAACAAACTGATGATCTTCTAACAACAAAACCACCTGCTGGCCGTCCACAGCGGCCGACTGCATGACCTACAGAGAGAGGAAGAGAGTTTGGACGAGCGCCTTGTGCTGTTAGCATGCAGAGGGTCAGCATGGAATGAGACTCACAGTTTTAAGGTCGGATTTGAAGTGTTTCAGCGAGTACGAGCGGGAGATTTTAGGAGTGAAGAGAGACGCCCCGTGCATGTGGCTGACCACGCATGCAGCTGTGCGCCGGCCGACACCACTGCGTCCCGCTAGCAGCAATGACCCGCCCGGAGAGCTCAGGACACGGTCCACTCGAGACATGTAGTCCAGAACCTCCGGAAACAACAGGATGTCCAACTCACGGTTATCACGGCCATACAGAACGATTCCCTGATGAGACACAAAACAAAATAAATTCAATATATTATATGAGTCAACAGTTTTACAGCAACATCTGCATTTTCATGGGTTTAAATAAAACATTTTGCTATAAAAGAAAAAAAAAATATGATACAAATTATGTGCAATAATTGTATTTCTATTCTTACCTTGTGTATAATCTCTCTGAGGTCACTGGCGTTGAGACGTCCGAGCGCTTTTCCGTGCGGTGGGAGGGGCTGACCAGGGGAACGACCCTCATGAGACGCGGCCCATGTTACAAAGTACATATCTGTGGGAAATCACAACACACTAATAAACAAAAGATCCAATCAAGGCTGCATTTATTTAATCAAAAATACAGTAAAAATGTGAAATATTATTACAATTCAAAGTAACTGTTTTCTATGTGAATATACTATCAAATATAATTTATATCCAGTGATCAAAGCTGAATTTTCAGCATCATTACTCCAGTCTTCAGTGTCACATGATCCTTCAGAAATCATTCTGATATGATGATTTGATGCTCAAGAAACATTTATGATTATTATCAATGTTGAAATCAGTTGTGCTGCTTCATATTTCTGTGTTTTCAGAATAAATAGAAAGTTTTGTTGCATTATAAATGTCTTTGCTGTCGCAATTTAAAGCATCCTTGATGAATTTGAATCAGTCCCTCCAGAAAAACGCAGATTTTTTGCGTGATTGTTGCGGGCAAAAATCCTTGATTATGCGGCACATTTTCTTAAAAAAATGCGATGGAATATGCGGGATATTTTCACAATTTTATGCGATGAAATTGCGGGAACTTGCAAAAACTGCGGTTTGATGCAAAAGAGGAAAAAAAGGTGATTCTCTAGACTCTACCTTCATGTCAAGAGTCATTTCTGATCACTTCAAGCTACTAAATCACAGAATATTGAAGTTCTCATTCTGTTTCATTTCAGACCTTCATGAACACATGAATCAAACTTACAAAACATTGAGTCAAACAAGTTCTGTTGCTTTACAAAAGGAATATTCAACAACTTCTGTAAAACAAATAAAATGTGTGCTTCCTGTTTTACAGAGGTAGCTACAAAACACACATCTTCTGTTAAATCAAGTGCTTCCAAAGCACAAAGTGAATCTCTTACTGCAACGTAAATTATTTCACACACTACTAATATACAGCGTCATCTGTGGTTCAACACGCAGTTAATTTGCCCCCACTGTCATGTGACACACCGGGAAACTGCTTTGCGCGCTCTTTTGCGCTTATTTTTGTTGACTAATGAGAATGATTTGCGTGCTTCATCACGGTTTCACCGCGGGGTTTGCAGATGATGTTCATGTTGTGTAATTACGTCACTTCATGAGGTTCCCATGGCAATAGGAGGAAAATAATACTTGTGTGAAGTAAACGCAACATTTTTCAACTTTCTGCTAAGATACATGTGACTTTTGTGCAACGAAAATACAGGGATTATGAAATCACGCTAACCCCGCATATTTTGCTTGCTGAAATTGGCAATTTATGCGGCGAAAGTGCGCCGTATTTGAAAAAATGCGACCCCCGCATAAATATGCGGACTCATTATGCATGAAACAATCGTGTTTTTCTGGAGGGACTGTTGAATGGTAGTGTAACAGCGAGTGTGTGACCTGTCATGTTGTCGAGTGCGTCCGAGCCCCAGTCGCCCCTGATGACGGAGGACAGGATGTTGTCAAACACATTCAGATCTTTAGAGGACACGATCCGGTCCCTGAACAGACGCCGGGCTTCATACGCCACCGCCTCGAGGACTGAATCTACGGTGGATTTGCCTGTGCGCACAAACACACACAGAAAACACAGATTTCTCTTGTTCAAGAATTAAGCTGATTATAAGCAGTACACCCAAATCCAAACCCTTACACACAACTTTAAGCAAGTCGACATTTGAAATAAAAGTCACTAAACAGGCTAATGGCGCCAAAACGAAGTCAGCTGCCTACCTAGACAACAAAACTATGCAATAACAATAACATAACATAGCATCTGAAACGGAGCCCATGTCTTATTTTATCACTGTTTTGGGGACACTCAGGTGTCGGTTATGGGATGTCTGTGTCAGTGAATCAGAGTGTATTGAGTTCACCTGCACTCAGGTCGTATCGCAGCAGATTCAGGACCCACTGTGTGAGCAAACACGGGGTGAACAGATAATGACTGTGATCATCCACGGAGAATTTCGCCTTCACCTGAAACACAAACACACACTCAGTCAAAACCTACTTATCATTCACGGGTTTGGAGTCTCTTTTTGACAGAATATATTCACATGGAAAACAGTCGTTTTAAATTAAAAAAAAATATTTCACTGTTTTTACTGTATTTTTGATCCAAATAAATGCTGCCCTGATGAGCAGAAGAGACAAAAAACGGTACTGTAACGCATTCACACAATGACATCTACAAATGTCCAATCAAATCTGACCTGCTCGTAGACCTGCACCAATGAGCCGGCGAGCTGGTGGATCTTCCCTGCAGAGCTCCAGGTTGGATCGTTACCCAGAGTCCTCTGCAGCACGGGTTTCAGGTATGCGCTATAGATGGTCTGCAGCTGCTCTCTGTCTGGATAACTACAGGATAGATGGATTAGTGTGCATTTTTGTGATTTATGAAGACACAAATGTGTGTAATGACATGTATTGTGACGTAAACATGAAATATGACGATTTTTCATAGAGTTCTCATATTTCAAATAGCTTTAAAACATACTAAACAGTGTTTATTAAAGGTGTAAAACTGCAGAATGTTAAGTGTGATGGGTAGGTTTAGGAGTAGAGTTAGTGTAGGGGAGAGAATGTACAGTTTGTACAGTATAAAAACCATTACGCCTATGAAATGACCTCACTAAGATAGCAAAACAAACCTACTTAAACTTATTTTGGGGACAAATTTGAACATAAAAGTGTGATTAACCTGACAAAACATCCCAAAACTTCCTTTAGAGGACGTCCTCATGAATGCAGAAAGTTTTCTGTTAACGTTAGTGTGAGGTTAAAGTATTTATGACTAGCTCAGTATAAAAACAATGGAAGTGCAATGTCCAAATTTTATGGAAGCTTATTTCTGCCACGGAATAAAAAAATAAAAAAGGCAATTGCGACTATTTATTAGCAATTTTGACAAATAAAGTGAGAATTGTGAGATAAAAAGTCACCATGGCGGAAAAATAAGAGTTGTAAGATGTAAATTCTGAATTCAAAGGAAAAAAGCCAGAATTGCAAGATGACTCGGAACTCAGAGGGGAGAAAAAATTCAAATTTGTGAGATAAAAACTCACAATTGTGAGGAAAAACACATAATTGCCAATTTATATACCACAACTCGGTCTTGTTTTTCCTCAGAAATGTGAGTTTTTATCTTACAAATTTGACTTTTTTCAGCTTACAAATTTGAAAAAGAATTGCGAGATGTAAATTCTGAATTCCGAGGAAAAAAGTCAAGATAACTCGGAATTCTGAGGGGAGAAAAGTCAAATTTGTAAGATAAAAACTGAGAGGAAAAACAAGATCAAATTGTGGTAAATAAACTGGCAATTGTGATGGAAAAAAAAGTCTGAATTGTGAGAAATTTCCTTTTATTTATTTATATTTTTTACTCCATGGTGGAAACGAGCTTCCACACCATTAAGGGTGCGTTCACACTTGTTTGGCGAAATATACATCATAAAAGCGACCAATCAGGTCGTGACCGTATCCCTATGCCTTTGGTTCGGTAACTTAAGGTTCGCTGTTAAAAATGCCAGTGTGAACGCTAAGCGGACCAGGACTATATGTTTAACCAACCGAACTACAAGTGTGAACGCACCCTTAGATTCCACATCGTGTGTATCAGAACTCACTCAATGGTGCAGATGCGTACGATCGACGTGAAGCGTGACGTGAGTGGGTGCCGCCCCACAGCGCCACCTGCTGACATCGAAGCCACGATCTGAATGTTCTCCAGCCCGACCCACTCCAGGTTCTCATCGTAGAAGCCCTGATATGTCAAGACCTGTGGGAAAAAAAGATGTTGAAAAACTAAACCGGTGCAAGAAACCTACATTTGCACTAAAAAAAAAAAAAAAAGTGTAGCATATGACCTGCTGCAGAAAGGCAATGAGGTTGCTGGTGCCCCACTTGTCGGGTTTGGGCAGGTTGATGTCTTTGAGGTACAGCACCAGCCTCTCGCAGTCTTTGGGACGGTACACACGTCCCGTGTTGGAGCTGATGACCAAACACGTGTGTGAGAGTTTCTGCAGGACATGACGGGAGGACGTCTGAGCGCTGCAGTGCACCACGGCCACCTGCGTGGAGCGAAGCTGAGCGAAAGCGCAGCGCAGGAGCATCCTGAGACACACAGAGCGCATCGTCATTTTGAGTTTTACACATGTGTGAGTGAAATATATGCAAAATGAGAATCTAACTTAATTAAAATATAATGAAAAGAAAGTACGCATCAAGCCCTGGGATGAATGTGTGTCATACCCCTTCCCGCATCCCTCCGGCCCCACAAGCAGGAACGGCTGCCTGTGTTTGGACGAGAGCCACGGGGTGAAGAGGTCGAGGCCGCGCTGCATGTCAGGTGTGTGTATGACGGGGAGATTGTGTGGGTTACTGAGGTCTTCCTCACACACCCCTTCCCCTCGCTGCAGCTCATACGCACACAGACGGCCGGACGCGGGGTCGTAGTACGTGTCCAGAGGCTTACGAGGGTCAGGAGGGCTTTCTCTGGCCCAACTCAGAACCTAAACACACATTCAAAACACGACAACACACCAGAGTTAATAGTTTTACTTAGATGTTATTATTATATTTTCAGAGGAACTAATGTTTGATTGTGTTCAGTACTTGCTCTGCAGGAAATTGCTGCTTTGCTAATAATACTTCCTATTCTTTTGTTTTCTGCCTGCAGTGACTATGAGTGAAACATCACTTCACTTGTGTATCAGACATTGCCTCCTAAAGGTGAATGGCACTTATTCAGTGATCAAAGGGTTAAAGGTAGCGTAAAAAGACCACCTGATTATTTCTACTGGTTATAGAGAGGATGGAAAACGACCACAAAAACTAAATTATGACTCTTTATAGCACAAGAAACCTTGACTGACATTAAGAGTGCACAACATAAAATGTAGATTGTGACCCCTGAGCGAATCACATCAAAGTTTCACTGCCAGAGACGCTGCTGCTTTAAAACTCAAGTTTAAATTACGATTGGTCATAAGTGTTAATCTAAGGGAGCAGCTCCTGAATTTATTGACGGGCGGTAAGGCTGAGAAGGCACGAAATTACATTTCCCATAAATCATGGCAGCTCTAACCTCCTTGGCGAACTCCTGGTGGCATTTGAGCGTGAGGTTTCCTCCCAAACCACGGATGAGTCCAACGACAAACTGTCCTCTCTCTCTGACCCCTCTCAGATGGGACAAACCGTTCAGCACCGTCCCAACCAGACTGGTGTCCACCACAAAATCACTCTGCAGAGAGAGAGAGACGGAGATGTTTATGATGCTGTGAACGTGCTGGGTCAGAGTTGAAGGACTGTGTGTCACGGGACGGCACCTGTTTGAGAACCCAGTCCAGAGCTTTCTGGAAATAATCATTGAGCCAGTTCTCCAGATTCATCCGGTTGTCTTCATCCTCCCTCTTTAGCCACGACTTCACGAGAGCGCCGACGTCAGTGTCTTCATCGCTGTAACACACATAGGTCCTCATGAAACACTGAATGCTAAAAATGCAATGACAAAAAAGTAAATGAAAATTGCAAAAAAAAAAAAGAATAAAAAAAAAGCAAATGTTTATTTGTGTACTAAAAAAATTTAATTGTTAAATTCAAATGCTAAAAAAAAAATTAAATGTAAAACGTGTTCATTTATTTATTAACATAATTAAACTAGATTGAAATGCTAAAAAATGTAATGAAAAATGTAAATAAGTGTAAAAAAATGTAAATGTAAAAACAAATGTTTATTTATTTACTAAAAGATTAAAATTAATTCAAAATTTCAAATGCTAAAAATAATAAAAATGTAAATATAGAAAGTGTTAATTTATTTAGTAAAATAATTAAACTCAATTGAACTGCTTAAAAATTTTATGAAAAATTTAAATGTAAAAACAAATATTTATTTATTTTTTAAAAGAATTAAGCTGAATTAAAAAGCTATGAAATGTAATCAAAATAAAAAAAATGTAAATTTAAAAAGAAAATGTTTAATAAATAATAATAATAAAAATGTAAACGTAAAAATTGTTAATTTATTTATTCAAATAAACTAATTGAAATGCTTAAAAATGTTATGAAAAATGTAAATAAAAAGGCAAAAAAATGCAAATGTTATTCATTTATTAAAAGAATTCAAATGAAGTCAAATGAAATCATCATTAATCAATTTAAAATAATTAATTAAAATAAAAAAATGTTAATTAAAATCCTAAAAACATGTAAAGAAAAATGTAACAACAAAAGTACATGTAAAAACAAATTGTTATTTATTTATTAAAATATTCTTTCTTTAATTAAATATTCTAATTAAATGTAAATACAAACATTAATAAAATAAATAAAAACATTAAAATAATGTAATGGGGAAAAAATGTAATGGAAAAAAAAATGTAAACTGCAATTTTTAAATAGACAGACCTGATTGGCTGCTTTTGAGAACAATACATAAGCAAACTGACAGTTGATTGGCTGATTTAGGTTGGATGAAGCTGTATGATTGGCTGTGTTGGGTTTAGAAGCGTTACCTGAGGAAGATCATGCCCATGCGGGAAATGGTGGCTGGTGAGGCGCAACTCAGATCGTGGGTCTCGAACAGGAAGTTGACATTGGGGCCGAACTGAATCCTCTCACCGCTGGGCATAGTGAGTAAACGATTATCATCCAGCACAGAGTTTAATGATTCAATCCACTCTGGGTCAATGTCTCCATCGCATATGATCCATGAGCTCACCTCTGAAAGAGAAAGAGAGGAATGGAAAAATTTTAAATAGTTTCAAGTTTACTGAAAGTTTGAATGCGTTCTCATGTGTATTTTTTTGTGTTTCGTGTTCAATACGCATGTTAATGTGTATTTAACATTCATTGACTGTGTTCATGTATTTAGTGTGTGTGTGTGAGTGTGTGTATTTATCCTCACCCTGTGGTTCTCGCACCACCTGTCGAGCGGAGGAGGTCAGCACCCCATCGGACCACTCTCGAGTGTCCATGTCGATGTGTCCCAGGAGCTGCTGCCGTGGCATGGCTTTAGGGTTCATGGTGTACTGCTTGACCACACGGCCCATCCTGCCCAGCGCCGCCCGGAGCATCCTCCACAGAGTGGACTTCCCCGCCCCGCTGGGCCCGACCACCACCACACCCATCCGCTGCCGCAGCTGCTCGTACAGCTCCAGAGCCTTCTTTATCTACACACACATTTCAAAAGTTTGCATGAATAAATCAGCAGCGCACTGAATGAAACTGCGATATGGATTGGTGTCTGTGAATACTGAAGCGCATTTAAATCTGCGTGTCTCCGTTTGGTCTACTACTCGTTCTGAAGCACGCGTGACGCTCGTGGTGCTTTCATGATCACATGACCTTCATCTGCAGAGAGTCACTTCAGCAAAATTTCACCATTTCATCTGAGAAAACGATCATTAAATACACAAACGCAACGGTCTTCAGGACAACCTGTCAAAATAAAAGTTCGGTTCAACTTGACAGAAATACGTATATTAATATTGTACAGTTGAATGTACAATAAAATATGTTTGGAAGCTTGTTTCCGCCACTGAATAAAAAATATAAGCAAATTGCGACTTTTTATCTCACAATTCAGACTTTTTTTTGTGAATTGTGAGTTTATATCCCACAATTGTGTTTATAACTCGCAAATCTGACTTTATTTCTCGCAATTGTGACTTTATATCACACTTTTTTTATTTTTTATTCAGTGGCGGAAACAAGCTCCCATAAATATGTACGACTAATTGCACTAAATAATATTAAAACTTTATTTTCTTAAGCAATATGATACAATTCTTCTTCCATGTTTTCATTTTAACTGTAAACCTCTGTTAAAGGAAATCATCAAAAGGAATCTTTAAATGAATGTTTTATGCCATCATTTGATTTGAACCACCTTTGCATTAAATCATAAATCTAGAAAAATTAAAACGGACAAAATAGAATTTCTGAAAATATAAAACATTTCACAGGGCCCTATAAATAATAATAATAATAATAAATATATATACATATAATTAAATTAGTAAAGTTGTATAAATTAAACATGCTTTTTGATTATTAAAATTTAATTAAACCATTAAAACCATTAAATTGTTAAATTGTATAAGTTTCATTATTTCAATTTATTAAACATACTTTTTTATAACTAATAATGTATATACAGCTCTGGAAAAAATTAAGAGACCACTGCAAAATTATCAGTTTCTCTGGGTTTACTATTTATAGGTATGTGTTTGGGTAAAATTAACATTTTTGTTTTATTCTATAAACTACTGACATTTTTACCAAATTCCAAATAAAATATTGTAATTTAGAGCATTTATTTGCCAAAAGCAACAACTGGTCAAAATAACAAAAAATATGCAGTGGTCTCTTAATTTTTTCCAGAGCTGTATATATATATATATATATATATATATATAAAAAATATTATTATTACATATATACATGCATAATATATATATATATATATATATATATATATATTTTTTTTTTTTTTTTTTTTTGCTTTTATGAAACTGTGACTAAATGACTAAATGAAACTAATTGAAAACATTTCAAGAAGTCATCACGGGACAATCAAATAGTAACAATGACAAGAAAGGAAATACAAATTCAAATTCAAATGTAATTGAAATAAAAAAACAGAATGCAAAAAAATCTAAACTGAGGGGAAAAAAAGGAATCAAAAATATTTTGAGCAATTATATTTGTTGTGGGGGGGGGGTCAGTGGCAGCTGTTGTTCGTGCAGCTGACGCATATGTAATCGCTCTCGAATGCACGATCCATTGAGTGTTTCCGGCCCTGTGTAGTACGCAGGGTGCATAGGACGGTACCTGACTGGGTATGATCTCCAGCCGTGCCTCTTCATACACAGACAGCAGGGCGGATTTCAGCGTCTCGTATTCCACGTCCTTAAAGTCGACTCCAGGAAACACATCTCTGACCAGGGCATCAAACCGAGAGCTATCGGCGAACGTCAGCTTTGACATGGTGTTTAACCTCAAAGCCTGAACCACTAACCAGCTCTCTTTCACTGCAGACAGAGACAGACAATACAGGCGTGATCCCGGACAGTTCGAGTCATGTGATCATTGATTCCAATGAGAGTCACTCACTGGGGTTGTTGTTTAGTCGCTGTAACTGCAGTAAACTCCCACAGCCTCTCAGCACCGTCTTTAGAGCACGTAAACCCCAGTCATAGTGCTGCTGGGGCGTCAACAGCTCCCTGCACACAAACACACACATGCTCACATGTGAAGTCATGCACAGACACACACACACCGGCTCCCAGTGTTACATTACATAAACATTCAAGCTTCTACCTGGCCAGATTGAATATAGCGACCAATTTTCGTCCGAGTGCCTTTCCTTCCTTAAATCCCTCCGAGTACAGGATGACCTCGGCGATGAGCTCGTTATCGGGACTCGTCATGGCAACCGGTCGGAAGAGCTGCTTCAGATTATCCGGCAACTTCTGCCGCCCTCCGTATCCTTTACCCGCTGGGTTCAGAGTGATAAAGACGCCTGAGTTTGGGTCCAATTCCACCTGAAAACACACACAGACTGTCTCACTGTCTCTTTTGGGTCGGTGTGTGTTACACATTTTTATGCTTTGTAGGAACGGGACTGTGTCACCTCTTTATTGAGTAGCTGGCAGGTGGTGCGGTGGTTTTTCAGTGAGTTCTGGATGGCTTGTATCTGCATGGAGACGGCGGAGAGCACGGCCTCTTCCAGGCGATTGAACTCATCAAAACAGCCCCACGCTCCACACTTCACCAGCCCGACGAAGATCCGCCCCATGGACTTCACATCTATACCCTGATGCATTAGACAGTAGACACCTTCAAACATGGACCCGGTTTAATTGCCTGATTAACTTTCCCAGTCCTGGAAACACTTCTGTTATTCACAGTAATGTGGAGCTCAATGTATAGATTTTTGCTGGCATCAATATAATATAATATGTGTGTGTGTCTCTGTGTGTGTGTTTTGTATGTTGTGTGTGTGTGTTGTGTGTGTCTCTGTGTGTGTGTTTTGTATGTTGTGTGTGTGTGTGTTGTGTGTGTCTCTGTGTGTGTGTTTTGTATGTTGTGTGTGTGTGTTGTGTGTGTCTCTGTGTGTGTGTTTAGTATGTTGTGTGTGTGCTGTGTGTGTCTCTGTGTGTGTGTTTTGTATGTTGTGTGTGTGTGTTGTGTGTGTCTCTGTGTGTGTGTTTTGTATGTTGTGTGTGTGTGCCGTGTGTGTCTGTGTGTGTGTGTTTTGTATGGTGTGTGTGTGCGTTGTGTGTGTCTCTGTGTGTGTTTTGTATGTTGTGTGTGTGTTGTGTGAGTATCTGTGTGTATGTTGTATGCTGTGTGTCTGTGTGAGTCTGTGTTCGTGTATATGTTGTGTGTTTTTGTTGTATGTTTTGTGTGTTTGAGTATAAGTGTTGTATGTTGTGAGTGAGTGTATCTGTGTGTGTTGTATGTTGTGTATATGTGTGTATCTGTGTGTGTTGAATATAGTGTTTGTGTTATATGTTGTGTACATGTGTGCATCTCTGTGTGTGTGTTGCGTGTGTCTTTGTGTGTGTTTGTGTCTGTTTCTGTGTATTTGTGTGTCTGTGTTCTATATTGTGTGTGTTTATGTGTGTGTGTTTGTTTTTGTGCGAGTGTTTGTGTGTGTGTTTGTGGACGTGTGTGTGTTTGTGTATATATGTGTGTGTGTGTGTGTGCGCGCTTGTTTTCATGATTAATGAGGACACAAATGTGTATAATGTCATGGGTATTACACTGGTATTATGATGTAAACATGTTTTATGAGGACATTTCATGAGTCCTTAAATGTAAAATAGCTTTAAAAACATACTAAACAATGTTTTATTAAAGATGTAAAACTGCAGAATGTTTTGTGTGATGGTAGGTTTAGGAGTAGAGTTAGTGTAGGGGAGAGAATGTACAGTTTGTACAGTATAAAAACCATTACGCCTATGAAATGACCTCACTAAGATAGCAAAACAAACCTGTGTGTGTGTGTGTGTGTGTGTGTGAGTGTGTGTGTGGGTGGGTGGGTATTCCCTACATTATGGGGACCAAATGTCCCCACAGGTATAGTAATACTAGTAAATTTTGATCTTGTGGGGACATTTTTTGGTCCCCATGAGGAAACAAGCTTATAAATCATACAGAATTATCTTTTTTGAAAATCTAAAATAGCAGAACATGTTGTGTGATGGGTAGGTTTAGGGGTAGGGGTAGTGCAGGGGGACAGAATGTACAGTTTGTACAGTATAAAAACCATTACACCTATGGAATGTCCCCATAAAACATGAAAACACAACGTGTGTGTGTGTGTGTGTGTGTGTGTGTGTGTACCTCATCACAGTTGAAGACCAGCACTTGTCTTCCAAACAATCCTCCCAGGGCTTTGACGGACTCAGTCTTTCCGGTTCCCGCGGGGCCGTACGGGTTCCCGCCCAAACCCATTTCCATGGCCTGTGTTAGTGTCAGATAGCACTTATCCGTGAGAGGCGTGTGCACCAGTTTAGGAGTATTGCCCTGAAAGAAAGAGACAGAGAGTCATTCCCTGTGAAGCAGCCTGAGGATCATGAGAGACTGAACCAGCATCCCTTGTGTTATGGCACCCAGAGTGTTACGAACTCTACTATACCAAAGCTCTTTGCCGCTTTTATTAATGTGTCATTAATATTCATGAGATAATTTTGTTAATTTAGGCTTCTGTCTGACTGTACTTTGTGATTAAGACACTGAGTCGATCACCTGACCCTCACCTGATACTCATAGGTGTAGCTGAACTCTGCGTCCACCATCTGTATGGAGCAGCGCTGGTCTGCGCTCAGGTAGAAGCGCAGCTGTTTCTTCCAGACCCAGTCGTCAGTGGTGTGAATCTGAGCTTCTCTCAGACTCTGAACAACCGAGATGTTGTGGATCACGTCCAGAATCAGAGCCCTCAGTTTCAGCTGCAGAACTCTGGATTCTACCAAACAAAACCATCAGAAATTGAGCACCAGTCCAGCATCAACAGCTAATGAGTGTTTCTGAACACTGACGTTGCATGCTGAAGCACACACACACACACACACACACACACACACACACACACACTTGAAGTACAGCTTTGATTGGAAGCAGAGCTGAAGAAACTGTAATGTGTTTTCATCAAACAGAGGCATATGAAGAAAAGGCTAGAAGTGTTTGTAATGGATCATTTAGGCCCTGCAGCAGCAGCAGTTCTTCCTGAGTGACTTTTAATCAGAATTACCCATAATCACTGTTAACAGTGTGGCTCATCAGAAGCTCCATTTACTTGAATTTATAGTGAGTCTCATTGAAGCTTCAGTGAATAAACCCCTGAGCTCATAAATGGACTAAAGAGCTTTTTAAACGGTCACATCGCTTTATACGTTTGATTAATCTGACAATTAGCAAACAATGTAAATATGCAGCCAGAGAATTAGAGGCTTTATCCAGAATCACCTGCAGTGAGAAAAAAGACTCACATTAAAGAAATTAAACACAGAGCAGTGTCACTGACACAAACACATTCCATCGATGCCTATTCATTTCATATAAAGACAATTATTATTTATTAGATAATAATTTATTAATACGATCATTTATAGAGCGTTTCCCATTAATTAACATCAATTACAGCCTGCCATAGTCTACTTTGTGCCGCCACAGTTTCATAATGAACCGAAAATATTTTAAAACTTCTCATAATAACATTAATGTTCTCTAACGTTTTTTTGCTCCGTCAAACGAACTAGAATCGAAAGCGCAACATGGCTATGTGCCCTTATCAAAAGACCATTTAATTAAATAAGTTAATTAAATAATTAAGTATACAGTCTGTCTTTGCTCACATGATCAGCTGGCTCGTCTCTGAATTTAAGTACAATATTATTGTCCATTACTGTTTCAATTCAATCATTTTTAGCATTGCTAGAAGTGAAAAAGACATCCCTGTATTTATTAACCTCTTCTGATATCTGAGTAACGGGAGGTTTAAGTACACACATGTGGGCAGGTGTTCCTGTACCTGCAGTGTCGTCCGTGTTGGTGTCTACACTGGTGTAGTTCTCCAGTTTGGCGGTGAGCTCCTGCTCCAGCTGATGGAGGTTCTGCTGCCGTATGGCGTTCTCCACATCCGCTGTGAACTGGATCTGCTCTGCCAGGCACAGAATCTGGAAACAGAGTCAGTCCACAGTCACTTCAGCTGAACCACAGAAACTCTGAAGAAACGTGTGTGTGTGTGAGTTACCTGAGAGGGGTAGCGTGTGGGGTCCAAGTTTCCCTTCTTCCCAGCATTCACACACTCACACAGAAGATGTTTCAGTGTGTTTTTCATCTCTGTGGAAAGAGCGCTCAGCCAAACCTGACATCAACACACACAAATAAAGGAATATTAAACATAAAATATTGTAAAATATAAAATACATATATCAAACCTGACACAAACTCACAAAATAAAAGGAATATCAAATATAAAAGATTTATATACAGTAGTGGTCAAAAGTGAAGTTTTTAATGACCCTACAAATTTGATTAAAATGTCAAAATTTGAAGAAAATATTTTATTATATTTTTAAATATTTTAAGTATGAGGGAAGAGCAAAACACTAAAAAAAAATCGAGATCTGACCTCCACGTCGTTGGAGATGCTGATGGTGTTCTGGAGCGGCACCGTCTCTCCCTCCAGCGATTTCATGGCTGTGATGCTCTGAAAACTCTGATCGAACTCCACACTGCTGATGCCTGAAACACAATCATTCATGTCTCTATACGCAGCTGTTTGTGTGATAACTGTGCACAGGTGTGTGTGTGTGTGTGTTACCTGCGAACAGTTTCTTCAGGTGTGTGTGAATGACAGTAGGGTTTGTGGCCTGTCCAAGAATCTCCAGTAGATCGTCGTCTCCAATGAAGTAAAACCGAGGAAATGCAGAACGCTTCTCCTGCGTGGGTCACACAGGGGTCAGACGTCATTAAAATTGTCACGAAAATCAATGAAAATCGAATATTTAAATGTATATATTAATCTAAAAATTATATAAAATATATAACAGATATCAATTACATTAATCCTATGTAATATACAAGATTAATATAAAATATATATTTTATATTATTTCTGTTATCAAAAACCTGAAACTGCAAAAAAACATAAAAATGTATATATTTAAAATAAACCAAAAAAATAACAAAAAAGTATGCATGTATATATATATATATACATATATATATATATATATACACTCATACATACGTAGCAAAAACATGAACAAATCTAAAATAAACCATCGAAATAAACAAAAATAAGCCACTGTTTTCTAGATTTATTAAAAAAAAAAAAAAATATATATATATATATATATATATATATATATATATATATATATATATATATATATATATATAAATATAGAAAATATAGTGGCTTTATTTGTAGATATATTTGTCCCTAAATACTCAACAGGACAAAGAAATGATTTCATATTATGATATAATTTTTTTAATTCTAGCATTTATAATTCTACATTATTTGAATATAGGCTTTACCTCCAGGAATTCATTGAGGGATTTCTGGCAGCGCTGTAACTGGTCCAAGATGGTGACGAGAGAGTTTCTGATTCCAGCTCGAGTCGTGAGAGACGTGACCCTGCTGTCCCTCTGAACGTCTGACATGATCGCCCTACACACAGACACATGTGAGTGATGCACTTACACTCATCTCTCTCACACCTGTCCCAGCATCCTCTCCCCGCTGACCTGAAATCCTGGTCCACCCTCTGAAAGCGGGCCTGTTCCCGCGGCAACGCCCCACGGCCAAATATGGGCTCAAGGTAGACCCACTTCCTCTGAATGGTGTTGAGGTTCTGCAGGTACTCGTCGAGGTCGGCCAGTCGGGTTTCCCACAGCGACACTTTGTCCTGGAAGCGCAGGTAATAGGGCGAGTCTTTGAGCGACTGCAGCAGGCAGCGGTTGTCGCCCACCTGGTTGACCATGTCCCTCCATTCCTTGATGACGCGCAGAGAGCCTCCCTGACTGTCTGTGTAGTCCGTCAGGGTGAAACACGCGCCGGCGCCCCACAATTCCAGCTCCCGCAGAGCCTCGCGGATGGTGACCTCTGCCTGGGCACGACTGTTCAGATCCTGCTCACAGAGAGAGACGTGATTACTGCTGTCTGTGGAGAATCAAACTAGAAAATGTGCCTAGAGGTCAGATAAATCTGACAACAAAACCTTAGGAAATGCTAAAGGGGTCCCTGATTATGGTTTCAGTTTTTTAACTTCAGTTAGTGTGTAATGTTGCTGTTTGAGCAGAAACAACATCTGCAAAGTTACGACACTCAAAGTTTAATGAAAAGAGAGATATTTTCTTTTACAGAAATCACTGTTTAAGGACTACAACTAGCTTCTTCCTGGCTTGGTGACATCACTAACCCTAAAATTTACATAAACCCCGCCCCCGAGAACACTCAACAAAGGGGGCGGGGCCATGTTGGGCTGCTTTAGAGAAGAGGAAGAGTTGTTGTAGTCGAGTGTTGTTGATGCCGTCATTTTACGCCGGACTGCTTCACAAACGAGGGTCAATTCAAGGAAAAAAGATGAACATGACGACACATGCTAGTGATGAGTTGATCAACTCCACAGCAACTACATCAATTTATCCACTAACCGTTCAGAAACGTCTAAAAGTTGAACTTCTTCCTGAGTCTCTCCATCAGTGTCGACTCCGGTTTGAACAATGTAAGGATGAACACTTTCCTCATTTTGTCTGCGTGAGATTCTCCAGCTTTGTTGTTGTTGAGCTGTTAAAGCTCCGCCCTCTTCTGGAGCAGCAGCTCATTTGCATTTAAAGGGACACACACAAAAACGGTATGTGTGTGTGTGTGTGTGTGTACCTTGAGCTCCAGGGCTTTGTCTATGATGTTGTCGGCCACTCGTAGCAGGTCTCTGAACTGCAGTTTCTCTAGTGTGGTTCCTCTGGGCAGAGAGATGAGCCGGAACAGATCCAGCCAGTGTTCCTGAGAGAGGTGCTCACCGCGCACATACTTTAACACTGGAACTACAGCCTAAAACACACACACACACACACACACACACACACAGCTGTAAAGCTTAATATTTAACACAACTGTGTTTTGCCTAGAATCATAACAATTCAAATAATTTTTAGTAGTAGTTAACTACAGAATAAATATATTTATATGTTTATATATCCAAGCTACTTTTATAAATTTTTATAAATTTTTATAATGAATCCATATAATTAAAATTAATAATGAAAATAATAAAAATCACTTTTTTGACGTAGCAATATGTCAGAAGGTGAAGATTCAATAATAACATTAACAACTTTCAATAGCATTTCTCAAACACGTCAAAGTGCTTGACCAATAACAACACACTGCTCGAGCCAACCAATCAGAGCACATTGTGCTTTTCAGAAGGAGGGGCTTCATAGAGACAGGAAGTAAACAGAGCGTTACTGACAGACTGAGAAGAGAGGAGCTGCAACAATGGAGAATAATGAACATTCAAACATGAAAACCTGTTCTGAGTGGCAACAACACATAAAAGATCTTCGGTTTTCAGTTGGAAAGGTATCATTTAAGCGGCCCCTAAGTTAATAATTAATTTCTATAACGGAAGTGATTGAATCAAAGACGTACTTTAGCTTGATAATAATGTTTTCTTAGAGCTGCTGTAAAGCCAAAACAATCTCTGTCCATTAATTGTGAAGCTGCTTTGAAATAATAGGTTTCAAATAGGTTTGGCATAATAGGTCCTCTTTAAATAATAAATTAGCTATTAAAAGTAGTTATTGAAAAGAAAAATCGGACTTTTTAGAAAACAGCTGGCTGTCACAATATGCAGGCCTGGTAAAGTTAGTTAGAACACTAATTTTAGCTACAACACACAGAGGAAGAAACCCTCCAAATGACCCATCCTACAACAGAATTTCCACGGAATGCTAGCAAATAACCAGAATAATCCATTCATGTGACCTTGTATCTGTCCACTTCCTTCTGCAGTTTGACAGACATGCTGGTTTGCTCCTCCAGCTTCCTCAGTCGGTCGTGCCACGCGAACAAAAACTCCTCGAACACGTGTGTCTTACTCCTGCAGGGAAAACACACACAGATGATGCTCAGTGCAGGATATATGCTGAGTTTGTTTCAGACACAAAGATTCTGAATGTCCATGAAGAGTTGAAGAAATTTCTGGCAAGTTTCTGTGATTGTGACCTGAAGGAAATCCAGTCCTGCTCTGCGTTTTCATCCAGTCCCTGCTGAAACTCCTCGTAAAGTTCCCACATCTCCGAACACTCCTGCAGATCCCTCAGCGTGTCGGAAGCCAGAGACGCGTCGGGAGGGCTCAGGTGAAAGTGTTCGCAGTCCTCCCTACGACACACACAACACACACACGTTTACTATGGTAATCTCACGGGCGTTTATCTGCTTGCGAGTGCAGGAGTAAAGTCACACACGTGAGTTTTTTGCGCGCGTTCTCCAGCTCGTCAAACTCGGCTCGTCTGTCTCGGATGTTCTGAACGCACCGCTGCAGAGCCTCGTGGTCACCTGACTCGATGATGTCATGGCCGGGTTTGAGCTGGTCCCAGCGGGCTCTGAACTTCTGCAGGTCCTGCAGGTAAACCTGCACCCGCGACTCGACGTTCCCTTTCATCACCTCCACCTGAGAAACACAGAGGAGATTGTGCGTGAGCGTTTGCATCTCCACTGCAAAACGATTCACAAAAATACAAAACAATGTTGTAACAATGTTACAAAGCAATACAAAACTGAGTCATTTGAGGTGGTCCTTTAAAACGAATCCTTCTAACGCACTGAACTGACTCAAATGCTTAATAAAAACCCACTTCAGTGTTATTTTAGTGCCATTGATATACTATCATTGTATTTATTAATGTTTTGAATTAGTTAATTATTTTATAATTATTTACAATTAAAATGTATGTATATTATTATAATTAATAATTCATATAATTTATCATTTTTAGATTTACATTTTATATTTTCCATAATTATTTTCATTTTAGATAAAGCTTGATTAATTGTGTTGTTTATGTTTTCTATTATTATTTTTTAAATATGTTTATTTAGTTTTTATTAATTTATTTTTCAATTTTTGTTTTAATAACTAAATTAAATATTTTTTTAATTTTTATTAAAGTTTTGGTTTAATTAGTTTGGGGGGGGTAAAATGTATTAATTTTATTTTTTAAATCTATTTAAGTTTTTAATTAACTAAATCATTCAAATAAAAAAAAATTAAAAACCTAAATAGATTAAAAAATAAAATTAATAAATGTTAACAGAAGTCAAATTATATATATATAATAATTAATTAATATATTATATATATATATATATATATATATACATATATATATTTAATTTGACTTCTGTTAACATTTATATTCAGATTATTTATTTATATTAAGATTTAGTTGACAATAACAATATTAAAACAATATTTCAGTGTATTAAATGGAAAAAAAAGACAAAAAATTCCACCGGTTATTGTTTTATATTTAAAATCTGACTTTTTTTAGTTTTTATTCATTTTTATTTCAGTTTGAGTTTCAGAAATTTGAGTACTTCAACTAAATTAAAATTAGAAATTTTGCCAACTAACTGAAATAAAATAAGTTATTTTTAGATTTTATTTTATTTCTTTTAACATTTAATTTATTTCAATTAACATTATTTTTAGTTATTCATTAAATTATTATTATTATATTATATTAAAATAATTAACATATATTTTAGTTTTAGTCACAACACTGGTTCATGTGTGTGAGTGTGTATATAGGAGGTGTGCGTTTGTACTTGTTCTTTAATCATGAGCTGATGACTCTCCATCACAAGCTCAAATTTGTCCCATTTGGCTCTCAGAGAGCTGATGGTGTCCAGACCTCCACCCGCCACGGAGCGCAACAGCCTGTTCTTCTCCTCCGCCTGCTGGAACTGAGGCAGAATCTGCACACAACATCAAAACAACATCAGTACAGCATTCACACACAAACGCAACACGTCAGCACTGCAGAATATCTTTACACGCTGACGGTTCTTGGCTAGAATAAGCTGCAACTTGGCTCATATTGAAGACTAGATACATGACACAAGTTTTTGTGAAGGAGAACATTTAATAATCAATGAGGGTGTTGATGCACCTCAGGTTTCTGGGTTTGTAATTGGCTGTGTTTGGTATTGGCCTCTCCAATCTCATCAATGCTCTCGGGACGCAAGGACAACGTCTCCATTGCACCGTTCACGAAAGAGTCTATCATCTGAATGTGACCTGCGTACACACAGAACAGCAGTTTGAAAGAGGTGAACACACACACAGGGCAAATACAACCAGCAGAGGTCAGTGTTGTACCATCTGATCTCCTAAACACTCCTAAAGATCCGTCTGTCATACCGAGTGCTTGTGAGATCAGTTATTTTAGTAGTATTTATATAAAAATATAGAACTTATTCATATTTTGAAGTAGCTTTATTTTTATATTTTCAGTTTTCATTTTAGTTCAGGTTTTTGTCATTTTGTTGCGTTTTTTTTTTAAATTTTATTTATACACATACATAGACACACACACACATCTATAATCTATAAGTATACCGTATATCTTTATTATTATTTTTTAGTAATTGTAACACTTCAAGTTAAACTATTATTTCAATTAGTTCCCAAAGCAACATTTTATTTTTATTTTTTAACATTTTAAGTTTTTTTATTCAATATTTATATTTTTTCATATTATATTAGTTTAGTTTTAGTAATCTAAGTACTTCAATTAAATGAAAATTTTATATTTAAAATTTTAATTAATTTCATTTATATTTAATTTTATTTGTTAACATTTATTTAAATGTTTTTTTATATTTTTAGTTTTCTATATTTCTATTTAGCTTCAATTTATTTTTATTTCATGTAGTATTTTTTTATTTTAGCTTTATTTTTCCATTTGAATATCAAATTGCCAAAGTCATGTGAAGTAGTGAAATTTCGAATCACTCATGACGTAACGAAGCCTCGTTTACTGAAATCACGTGACTCTGGTGCTCCGAACCACTGATTCGACACAAAAGATTCGTAAAACTTCACGAATCTGTTTTGAAATCGATCATCGCTAGATATTGTTGAAAAAAGTCGTTATTTTGTTTTTTTGGTGCACAAAAAGTATTCTCGTCACTTTATAATATTAAAGTTGAACCACTGTAGTCACATGACCTGTTTTAAATATGTTTTAGTATGAAAGTGTTCATTATCTTGCTGTCAATAGAGACTCACTGAACCATCGGATTTCATCAAAAATATCTTCATTTGTGTTCTGAAGATGAACGAAGATCTTACGGGTGTAGAACCACATGAGGAATTAATGACAGGATTATCATTTTTGGGTGAACTAATGCTTTAACACAGGTTTGGATTCATGCTTTGTCTTTAAGACACCATGTACACATCTGATCTCACCCTGGATGGATCTCCTCAGGGACGTCAGTAGAGCATCAAACAACCTCTGGATGAGATCGTCCACAGCCACTCTGACAGGCTCACAGTTCACCGTGATGCAGTCGACCTTCTCTGTGCTACTCACACACACACACACACACACACACTGTTAAATGCAGCACAACTTCTCAAACACACAGTATATATATATAGAAACATACACATGATCACACACAGACGGATACCTGGGCAGCCGCTCGGCCTCTTTTCCTTTGGCTTTGAGAGCTTTGAAGTTCCTCTCCCAGTCCTGGACACTGTGAAGGTGTTTCTCCACCAGAACATCTATATCCACCTGCCCCAGAACCACCCAGTCCTGGACACAGACACACAGGGAAGCAGTTTTATAAATGACATCAAATAATCCCCCATGCAAACATCTCAGGAGGCTTGATGTTATAAATCGCATGCATGAATTCACCCACAATCGACCAATTTTCACTTATCTTGCAGAATTTTAGTAACAAACCCTCGTCTGTTATGATCTACGTTAAAAATCAAATCCATTAACACCGGGTCTTAACTATGATTGCACCGATATGAAAATTTTGGCCGATAATTCTTTATATCTGAAAGCCGAGAGCCGATATATTGGCCGATAAATCTAAATCAAAGTTTTTATATAATTTAAAATATAATTTATAATAATAAATATAATAAAATAAAATAAAATATATATAATTAATATAATAATAATAATAATATAATATAATAATAATAATATAATAATATATAATAATAATATATAATAAAATAATTTAAAATATAATATAAAATATATAAAACAAAAGTCTCACCATTAAAATCCACATCCCAATCACACAATTATAACTTTATGTAGTCTATATGACAGACTTGCATGTTACACTTAATTGTATTTTCATTTGTCATTTTTTGAAGTGATTTCAATCATATTTCAAGCTGTTTAAAATCATCATTACGGCTTTAATACACTGACCAGATTTTCTTATTGGGCCGATTTGAAAACATTAAAAATGAACATATATCGGTCAATACCGATATGGTGGCCGATATATCGTGCATTCCTAGTTCCGGTTAGTCTCAGAAATCAGGGAATGCTAAATGTAAAAAGTACCATGTGACTTAATTGCATTAATAAATTATTTATGTATAGTTCAGACAGCTAAAATCAACCTTTTAAAAGATCTCAAATGAACAAAATTACCCAAAGTAAAAGAAAATACAACCCAGACTGTTAAATATGGAATCTCAAACAAGATAAGCATTAATTGGAGCAGTGCTATTTTAGTATCATTTATATACTATTACAGTATTTATTAATATTTTGAAATAGTCTTTATTTTTATATTTTAAGCTTTCTGTTTTAGTATTTTTGCAATGTGCTTATGTCGTTTTTTTATTGAAATCTACTTGGCGATAAATTATTATTTCAATTCACGTTTTGGTAAGTTTAGCACTTCAACTTATTTTACATTTCAGTTGCAAATTTTCATTTAAGTTTTTTTTTAATCTAATATTTATATGTTATGATATTTCAGCTTCATTTCAATGAACAGAAACGATTTTTAATAGTTTAACAATACCCACACTGCTCTAGTAAAACTGTAAAACACGTATTTAGAAAATGAAATCAGCTGATGTTATTGTTTTTGACCAGTTCATTACGATATTAACACATTTCAAAGATAGATTTACGGATATTTTTTGTGCAGTAAAAATATTGGTGCTGGATTGAGTTCGGCTTTAAAACCATTTGAGTTTATTTTCAAAAGGGTCAAAAGTTATTCATACAGAAACTCATATATTGTAGATTATGTGCTGATTGTGTGTTATTTTGTAACATGCTGGAATTCTCAAAATTCGGGGTGCGAACCTTCCCTTCTATTATTAGCCACATAAAAAACCCCAATCGAGCCAAACTGGGATCTTTATACTAAAGCTTTTATTAGGTCGCTTTCTCAGGAGGTGATGAAATGAGCAAAACGCTGAGCTGTCATTGAACACGCTGCTGAATGATTTTGCATACAGTAGGCTTTTCCAACTCATTGAGAAACTCTGATGTTAATGAAAGTTAATGAAACTATGATGAAGGATCATTATCAGTGAACAGAGAGTTTTACACAGCTGATTAAAGCAGCACCTGCCCAATGATCGGACATCTGCCGCCGGCAGACGCGCAAATCTCAGACAGAACGACTCGGACGAGGTTTCCAAGCGCTGCTGCTAAAGAGGAAGCGTTCGACCCGTTTCCCCTATGTGTGGGCGGCAGAAATCAGAAGTGAGTTTGTGTGCGAGTGGGCCGGGATTCCCCATAACAGCATTAAAGCAGCAGAAGAACCTTTGACATGTAGTGTCCTCTAAACCACAATTGAAATCTGACAGCATTTCAAGAATGGAAGTTAGTAAATGCTAAAACACAATAATTAGATGTTAATAATCATTGTTATATCTTTAAAAAAACTAGTGCACTGATCTAGACAGCATTTTGGGCATCATAGATGCATTAAACATGTCTAGGTAGGCAGTTCACTGGCTTTTAAGCTACATGTAATGTCTAATAAAGTGGATCTGGTTGGACATGTGTGTGTGTGTGTGTGTGTGTGTGTGTGTGTGTGTGTGTGTGTGTGTGTGTGTGTGCGTGTGTGTGTGAGTGTGTGTGGGTGGGTGGGTGTTTAAGGTGTTTTCTAGAACATCACTTTAAAAGTGACCTCAGTACTTGACCTTTATGTGCTGAAACTCCCTTCATGTTTAATATTCTAATATGATTGGAATTCACCATGCATGCATTAATTGTCCAGAGCTTTATTTATAATCAACGTTTCCTTTAACTAACAATTTTAAGAGAAATGTACGTATGTGCAATGTATTCTGGGATTGCTTTATCCTTGAAGGGTATACGGTAACATTCAAAAGTTTGCGGTGGATTTTGTAATGTTTTCGAAAGAACGTCTGCTCACCAAAAATACAGTAAAACAGTGAAATATTATTACAATTTAAAATAACCGTCGTTTATGTGAATATATGTTTAAATATAATTTATATCCAGTGATCAAAGCTGAATTTTCAGCATCATTACTCCAGTCTTCAGTGTCACATGATCCTTCAGAAATCATTCTGATGAAAAAACTTCATATTTTTATGGAAACTGTGCATTTTTTCATTTTTCAGGAAGAAAAAGAGAAAAGAACAGCATTTGTTTGAAACATTATTGTTTGTAATGTTGATCAATTTAATGCATTCTTGCTGAATAAAAGTATAAAAAGTATAAGTTTACTGCCCCAAACTTTTGAACAATACTGTATCTGATGTTGCCTTTATTTTTGGTCAAAATAAGCTAAAATCTCAAAAAAAAATTTGCTGCGTATTTACGGAACGAGCATCGCTGACATTATCCAGTTATTACAGCTCTCTCTGCGGTACCTTAAACTTGTCCAGCACGTGTGTGAGTCGACTGAAGAGGAGTTCAGCTTTGCTGAAGATGGTCAAGAAGCCACTGGCGTTGTGTTCGATCATGCAGGTGAATATGGGCTCCTCTCCGGTCTCGCTCACGCCCTTAAACTGGTTCGGGATGCAGATGAACCTTTTCATCTCACGGTAGTATTTTGCCCTGACCTCTTCAAACGCAGGACGGAATTGCAGTCGCCCCTGCCTGAAAAACCAAACAGAAGGTTTTGTGAGTAAATGATTTGGTGAGTTTTTGAGTGAAATAGACCCTTAAAACCCATAAAGAGGAGAGGGGCTCTTACTTAAAGATGAGGTCGATGTTAATCTCCGGCAGGTTCTTGTTGAGGGCCTCCAGTCCCACCTGATACTGATGCTCCAGAGCTTTATACAGCTGATGGTTCCAGTGCTGACGCCAGGCCCTCATGTCTCCTGAACGAAACCCCTGAACACACACAAATTCACTCACGTTTAAGGATGCTGGTAGAAGTGAGCGGCATATGAGGTTCCATTTCAGTTAGAGCTGCGCAAACCGGGGAGGAAATCATGAAAATCATCTTTAATGTAAAAAATAATTGTTTATAGGGGAAAAAAAGCTTCAATTTTGGCAAAACTTGTGTGATTATATATCAAAATGACTTTAGCTTTATGGATTAATGTTTAAAAATGAATTAAAAATTAACCACATTTAAAAAAAAAAAAAAATTTAAGACTATAAGTGTGAACTCTCATATTATTGTATTATAAAATCATTTTGGTGATCATATATATTTTCAGACATATATACTCGGTACTCGGCTGACGAACGTTTACGTTCCTTCGGGAGGATTCCAGTAGCAGCCATTATTTTGTAAATTTAGGGTTCAAAAATGGACAAATGTGTTATTAGAGGAGAAAAACTAAATGAGGAACACACCAATGAAGACAAACAAGAAGAGTCGTAGCAGAAGGTGTCAATGAGCGAGATGGGCAGACTTTGTTTGCTCGTAGTGAAGCACTTGGCATATGCCAATGTCAAAAGACGTGAGTTCGATGTGTTTGTTTGATGTACTCGTATTTTAAATCAATAAAAAATAACCACATCGGCGCACCCGCGACTGCTGCGCAAGGGACTTCGACGTGTCAGAATGCTTGAAATCGTCAGATTATAACAATACGCAGTGTTGTTTGTAAAAGACTTGAGAAACATTTGCTTATTAAGGCGTTTGTAGCCTATATATGTCATTGTTTGGTGATTGTCACGATGCTGTTGATGAGTTAAATAGTTATTTAAAGTGCTCGAATACATTTTGTGTTCATTGAGCATATCATCTGATTACTGTAATGCTAATGTCAGTTAGTTTTTATTTGGTGGAATACATTGTTCTCATTTTCTGTGACATGCCGTCTATGTAACATGAGTTTATTGAACAAGAGAGTTTCACAATTGATATGAAGAAGTCACACTTCCAGCCACTTCAAACAAAAACGAAACAAAAACGAATTTCTTATAGTATTTGTTGATTCTGCAGAGTGTGACAGTCTGTGAATACCATATTTTATAGTCATATTTATATACGCAACCCTACAAACAAGCAGAGCAAATCTGAAGCTTTTTTATTTAAACATTTTAATATTATTATATAAAATATTAAAGTAAAATAAGAAATGTAATATTTAAGAAAAATAATTATAATCATAAAAATACTAATATTTATAAGAAGGTTGTTGGTGCATGTTGCGTTCCCAAATGAAATTATTATTACTATTTTATAGTCATATTTATATAAAATCACACCATTTTTGACCACATTGTGCAATCCTACAATTTTATTTAAACATTTTTAAATTATTATTATTTTTTGTTATTGTTACATAAAATATTAAACAAATCACTGTAAAATAAATTGAATATTTAATAAAAAATAAAATAATAATAATAATTTTATCTTACAATTGTAAAATTACAATACTACTATTTAAGGGAACATTGTTGGTGCATGTTGTGTTCCCAAATACACATTAAAAGTGACCCAAATCAGAGATGAGTTTACAGACAGCGAGAAAGCATTCGAGCAGACGGAGAATCGTGATCACCTGAGACTCCAGGGTGGCAAATCCAGTCCTGAGATCCTGAAGACCATCTTTCCATCTTTGCTGCTGACGCAGGAGATCCACTCCCATCAGACACACCACCTATAAAACACACACACAAAACTAACGCCGGTCCAGACAGCCCTTCCATGTTCATTTGTCTTGATGCTCCGAGCGTGCACGTTCAAGGTCAGGTTGAAGGCCTGAGTGAGATCACCTTGTCAGTGAAGTCAGTGTGCCACTTCCTGAGTTTGCGGTTCTCTGTTGAGAGTCTCTCTGCGGCGCTCTGCAGTTTACTGATGTACTGCTCCAGCTCTTTAGGATTCTCCCATGTGATCTGGAGCTTTCCGCCTTCGTCGCGAGACTGGGACCGTGGGTTCTGCCAGAAATAAATATTATACAACAAACAGACAGATGATGTGACCAGTTTATTACACTATGACACTCGAAACAGTCATGCAGAATACACTACCCTTCAAAAATCTGAGGTATTGTGTGTTTTTGAACATTAATACTTGCACAGGATGCATTAAACTGCTCAAAAGTAACATTAAAGACATTTATGATGTTACAAAAGATTCTATTTCAAATAAACGCTTTCAATTCATCAAAGAATCCTGTTTTCGACATTGATAATAATCATAAATGTGATTATTAGAATAATTTCTGAAGGATCATGTGACACTGAAGACTGGCATAATGACGCTGAAAATTCAGCTTTGATCACTGGATATAAATTATATTTTAGTATATATTCACATAGAAAACAGTTATTTTAAATTGTATTAATATTTCACAGTTTTTACTGTATTTTTACTGTATTTTTAAAGTAGGAAATGTTCTCGGCACCTTGATGACCTGCTCAAAGGCCAGAGCACAGCCGAGCATCATGGGTCGTTGAGAAGCTATCATCTGCTGATCGATGGTGTTGTAGAAATGAGCCACCTGTTAAATACACAAACACACGTCTGCATACAACACGATATTTGACCTAAGAATACAGAATGGGGAAGCTGAACCACAAGCGAATTAAAATCTAAATTTGAGCCACCAACAAAAAGAGGGCGGCATCATTTAACTGAATAACTATAAGATTCTATAACTGACTTCAGAGCAGTATTTATCTGCTGTGAATTATATTGACTCAAATGATATTCCCAAAAATGAATCTAACTTCCTAACCCGAGAGAGAGAACATTCTAGAGTAGAATATTGCCTAGAAATGTTGGGTTAGTAGTCATATTGGTACTTTTAGCTAGCATACAGTGCAAAAGCACCTCCAGTCGGTATGTTTGTGCGTTCACACACCTGTTTGAGGATGATGGCCTGTCGGTAGAACTTCTCAGCGGTGTTTGCTGCCTGCTGGATCTTCGCAGGGACGGTGAAGCCCAGGGCGGAGAGCTGCCGCACCTCTCTGAGTAAACTCACCAGCCGGTCCGAGTACTGGATCTTCAGTTTACCATCCATGTGATCCAACTCCATGACACGATCGCTGGCCTGCAAACTACACACAGTTGGGACAGACTTATGGTGGTGCTCCTGTCACAGTTTGTTCTGAAAATGTCATTACAAACATGGCAGCACCTTAATGACGAAACTTCAACCAACATATTAAACTCTTAGGTGTAAATAATAAAGTCTTTTTTTTTAATATAGTGTTTCCACAGTAGATATTGTGAAAAATATGCTAAGAGATATGTCACATTTTTTTCATCTGAAGCATATTAATATTCCAAAATGGCATTTGGATTTGTGCCGAACGAGTGAGCCCAGGTTATTTGTATGGTAAATGTATTTGTCAACACGTTTTTTGTCTGAGTGCGTGTTAACCTGATTCCAGATTTGGGATCGGAGAGTCCCGACAGCAGGTCTCTGGTCCAGTCCTGAAACTGCTCCTGCTCGTACGATCTCAGCTGCTCCTGGAGCTCATCAGAGAAACGGACCAGCGGCCGAAACCCAGACAGGTCAGAGAGCAACGCGTCTGCCATCTTCAGAGAGTCCTCCACCTGCACACACAGATTCAAGTGCTTCACCACACTTAACGTTCTTCATTTCAAGCGAGACACCACAGGTGAACAGGGTAAAGCTTTCACGAAATTAAATGAACGGTCAATAATCATTTATGTAGTTGTCATTTGATTTATCATTTAATCATATTATTATCTGATTTATATTGTTCATCATTTTGTGAAGCTGTAATTTTCCATTGTTTTTGCTGCATTATTGATAATAACTCTTGTTGGATTTGTCTGAGCATTGGAAAATACACAACTAAGATTATTACTAAACTGTGCTCTTTTTATTATCCTCACTTCGTCTCCTGCTTCTGCTCTTCCCTGACAGGAGACTGATATCTTCTGGCAGGGATTCGGGGTCGGATCTAATATACGTGGAGATCCATCCGATAAATCAGAAAATACTTTCAACGGCCAGAAAACAAACACATTTCATGAGGTTTTAGGTATGAAATGTTGCATGAAACCAGGCAAAAGTTATTTGAACAAACCCCTCTGTAAAACCCTTCAGAGTATAGATATGAATAAAACTGAAGTATGTGAAGCTGCTGAAGTGGAGATTTCTGACTCAGTGCAGGTGAAAAAGAGCACAGCCTTTAAAGATATGATTTGTAAACCTAGAAATGCAAATATATTTTGGATGTTTTCTTTCCACTAGTCTGCAAGAAATTTGCCTCTATCTGCCATCATGACCTCCTCATCATCGCCATATATGATTGTCTTCATCACTCCACCAATAAGATGGCGTGTGGTGGGCGTTCTGGCACAGAATGGCTGCCGTCCAGATGCTGCACATCGGTGGTGGTTGAGGAGATTCCCCCTTCCATATGTAAAGCGCTTTGAATACCCAGAAAAACGCTATACAAATGTAATTAAAATCTCAAAACTGAAAAAACAACAGTTCTGCCTGTGGTGTCTTGTCTTAAATGTTGCTTCTTAATGAATATAAGCTCATTAAAATCGTCCGTGTGTACGCACCTTGAGCAGCAGCTGTCGGACCCATACGATATTGTTGACGACCTCAGGAAGGTTTCTTCCCGCTAGAGGACCGGTTTTCTCTCCTGGAGTGCCGTGACAACGGCTCTCAAAATCTGCTCGTAGTCCTGCACAACACAGCTAGCATGAAAACATCTTTAAAGACCTCTCTACTGTCTTTCTTTCCTCATAGTATGGCAGTTCTGAATCTAGATGTGAAATTTTAGCTATGTACTAAACTCTAGCACCTCACTCAAAATGAGTGTTTTAAATCAGTTTCGTTTCAGTTAGGATGCTGCCTTAGAAGGTAGCGCCTATGTAGTGTGTGTGTGTGATCTGACCCTTGTTGTAGTCCAGCAATCGTGTGAGGAGCGTTTCTCTCTCGGGCTGCAGCTCTTTGCTGATTGTGGGTCGTTTGATCAGATCTCGGTGTTTCTGAAACGCCTGCAGCAGCTGAAACGAAGATAATAAAACTATGACGTGCATCTGTTTGTGAGTTTATTATAAATCTGGCATCAAACATCAAGCCCAGAGGCAGCCTGTTTACAAGGTTAACAATTTGAGTTTTGTTGGAGAAACGTATATGAGATATTTAACTATGCTTTCTGAGGTCTGGGTAACAATCAGTAGAAGGATAAAAGTCTCTCGGTTCCTCTAAAAGATTTTTTTAATGTTTTTGAAAAATACTGAAATATTATTACTAATTAAAATAGCTGTTTTCTATTTGAATATATGTTAAACTGTAATTTATATCCAGTGATCAAAGCTGAATTTTCAGCATCATTACTCCAGTCTTCAGTGTCACATGATCCTTCAGAAATCATTCTGATATGATGCTCAAAAAACATTAATGATTATTATCAATGTTGAAAACAGTTCATATTTTTCTGGAAACTGTGACACATTTAATTTTTCAGGATTCTTTGATTAATAATTATTTGAAATAGAATCTTTTATAACATTATAAATGTCACTTTTGAGCAATTTAATGCGTCTTTGATGAATAAAAGTAATAATTTCTGTTTGAACAGTAATCTATATCCATGTTTCATCTGAAATTATTTCTTCATCTATTCACCCGCTCTCAAAAAGCCAAATGTCTGGACACACAGGACTAGCGCGAGTGTGTGTACCTGCTGCGGACTGTCCTGTGCATCTATTATGAAGGTCTTGAGCTTTCCAGCTGCTTCCTGTTCTGCTGGAGTGATGAGTCGATCAAACTGAGACACCGCGGCTCTCCATAAGGGCTAAACACACACACATACACAAACATACAGATGAGTGATATATCAAACATTCATCATTTGTGGACGATGATGAGATTTTGTGCGTGTATGTACCTCAGTATAAGGGTTGTAGTGTATCGGGTTGAGTCCCGTGAAAGGCTGATACACACGTGCGGCTGAAACCTGCTGTTTCCCTCCAGATAACAAACGCTGTAGTTTCTCACACACAGATCGCACTTGTACCACCTGAAAAACACACATTTTGAGATAATGCTCCAGATTATACTGTAAAGATTGACAGGTGTGCGGTCCGACCTCCTCCAATCGCTGGGCGAGGCTCTGCAGCCCCTGTGGGCGGTGCTTCTCTCCGCTCCACGGATGAGGCGAGTAGCGTTTCCACACCTGACCAGTCAGGTGTTCACAGGCCGCCACCCACTGCTCACAGACAGCCACGCCCCCTTTAAGCCCCTCCCTGACTGTGAAATAAGGATCCTCCCACAAGCGCAGAGCATTCAACTTCCTCTGTACGAATCTGCCGAGAGCTCCGCCTGTGAACACACGCTCATTAGTACTTTATCAAATATATTATCATTATTATTACTCATTAACGCCCAATGTGCACCTATGACATCCATGAGTCTGATCATGCGTGTCTCGGGGTAGGGGGCGTGCTCATTCTGTTTCCACACGTCATCTACCGTCTCACGTGTGCTCTCAATCAGGTCCAGTACCTCCACCAGACTGAAACTATCCAGATTGCTGTAGTCCTGAAACAAACACACGATTCACAGTCCATGTAAGGTTACTTGTTTTGCTTTTTAAGCATTAAATTATAATACATGTCAACACTTTTGTTTAGGGTCCAATTCTCACTATGAACTAGTTTCTTATTAGCATATGCATATTACTAGGGTATTGGTTGTTTATAAAGCACAGAGATAGACACAGAGCACAGAGTTTATTGAGGAAAAAAGTCAAAGTTAATAGTGAGAATTAGACCCTAATCTAAAGTGTGGCCAAATGAATTATAAACCAGTTTAAACTGACTGGATCTGGTTTAAAGTTGATGTAAACAGACAATTCTAGGACACCTGCGTTATTGTTAACTGAAACTATTAAAATATTTTTGTTAATTGGAATTAAATCAAATAAAGTATAAATATTAGATTAAAAACTTAAACTTAAAAAAAGAGTGCATTGGCAACTAACTAATGTATAATATGTTTAAGTTTTATAATATTTTATAAATATATAATTTTATAAGTTTTATAATATAGTTTTATAATATTAATATTAAGATGTCCGTGTTGATTGTGCCAGTATTCTTAATGTTAACTAAAGCGAAACTAAAACTATTAAAATCGCTTTTAGTAGTAGAAATAAAGCTGAAATAATATAAAATATAAATATTAGATCAACAAGAATTAGAAAAGTTGATTTGGTAACTAACTTAAATAAAAGGAGAATTAAAAGCTGATGTAGTAATATTACTAAAATGAAAACCGAAATAAAAACTAAGCTAAATAGAACTATTTAAAAGAATAATAAAAAGGACAAAACCTAAACAAAAACACAAATGAAAACTGAATATATGAAAATACAAGCCAATTCAAAATATGAATAAATGCCATAACAGTATAAAGACTAGATAAAAAAGTTTGTAGACAAATTTTAAGTTGGCTTGAGAAAGCGATAGATAAAGAGATAGAAAGATAGATTGACAGAATGATGGATAGAACGATAGACAGAACGATAGAATGATAGAATGAACGAACGACAGGACGAATGATAGAACGATAGATAGATAGAATGATAGATAGAACAATAGATAGATAGAATGATAGATAGAACAATAGATAGATAGAATGATAGATAGAACAATAGATAGATAGAATGATAGATAGAACAATAGATAGAACAATAGATAGATAGAATGATAGATAGAACAATAGATATATAGAACGATAGATAGAACAATAGATAGATAGAACGATAGATAGAACAATAGATAGAACAATAGATAGATAGAATGATAGATAGAACAATAGATAGATAGAACGATAGATAGAACAATAGATAGATAGAACGATAGATAGAACAATAGATAGAACAATAGATAGAATGATAGATAGAACAATAGATAGATAGAATGATAGATAGAACAATAGATATATAGAACGATAGATAGAACAATAGATAGATAGAACGATAGATAGAACAATAGATAGAACAATAGATAGATAGAATGATAGATAGAACAATAGATAGATAGAATGATATATAGAACAATAGATATATAGAACGTTAGATAGAACAATAGATAGATAGAACGATAGATAGAACAATAGATAGATAGAACGATAGATAGAACAATAGATAGATAGAACGATAGATAGAACAATAGATAGATAGAATGATAGAAAGAACAATAGATACATAGAATGATAGATAGAACAATAGATAGATAGAATGATAGATAGAACAATAGATAGATAGAACAATAAAACGAAGGAATGACAGAACGAACAAACGATAGAATGAACGAACGATAGAACGATAGAATGAACAATAGAATAAGCGATAGAAAGAGCGATGGAAAGAATGATGGAAGGAACGATAAAATGGACGAACGAGTGAACGAATGATAGAACAAACGAACGACAGATCGAACGATAGAATGAACGAACGATTGAACGAATGATAGAACAAACGAACGACAGATCGAACGATAGAATGAACGAACGATAGAACGATAGAATGAACGATGGAAAGAACGATAGAAGGAACGATAAAATGGACGAACGATTGAACGAATGATAGAACAAACGAATGACAGATAGAACGATAGATAGAACAATAGAACAATAGATAGAACGATAGATAGATAGATAGATCGATAGAACGATAGATAGATAGACAGACTTATGTAAGTCAATGGATGCCGTCAACATTCTTCAAAATATCTTCCTTTGTGTTCAACAAAAAAAAACCTCACACAGGTTTGGATCAGTCATTCTCTGAAAGCGTGAGTGTGTACCTTCTCAATGGTGTTGAAGAGCTCAGAGAAGTGTGACGCTCTCTCTCTCTCACTGCTCTTCTGTCCAGAGCGACCGACATCGGCCCAGAAGCAGAACTCGTCCAGAGGCGTCGTGATGCCTGCACACATCAGCATGTGGAGTTCATTCACACGGCATTCACACGAATAAAATGGAACACAAGATGGGAGAACTCACTCAACACATCTGACTCTGAAAGACTCAGTTTCCCAGAATCCTTCGGGGCAGCGTGTCTAAGCACAG
>CM076076.1:33237971-33297971 GCA_038088235.1 Zacco platypus
CAAAAGACGGCATTACCAGAGAAGTTTTTGGTACTTTTTTTTGTTAGAACTCAGTGACCTAATATATATAAAACAATATTTCAAATTAAAGAGGGAGTGTTGTAAATATGTGTTCAACTCACTAAAATACAAGTTAGACTAACAGTAAGAGTTGAAGGCAATTCTAATCTGATGGAAAATATATCAGGAAAAAAAAAAACTGTGTTTGGAAGTGTTGCTCCCAAACAATGGAAGCTGTTGTTGGACTGGACAGAGACTCATGAGAGCAGCAGCAGGTGGCGCTGTTGCATTAAATGCAGGGCACATCAGTTTAGCCGGCAATATTCACTATCCCCGGTTTCACAGACAGGGTTTAAGACTAATTCTGGACTAAAATACATGTTTGAGCTGTTTTAACTGAAAGAAACGTGCATTGATATATCTTAAAATCTGTCTGTGAAACCGGGCCTATACGTACTGATCATACTGATTTTAAACAGGGTTGTTCCTGTTAACTAAAACTAAAAGTAGTTTTCATCAATTCAAATAAAGCTTAAAAATAAAATATAAATAGTAGATGGAAAATTACAATTTAAAAAGTGCAAGAGACGATTAGAAATGTTGGCTTGGCAACTAAATTAAATATATATAAGTAGTAAAATAAAATAAATCTAAAAAGAAATGACAAAAACATAACATTATTTAAATTAAAATTTAAATAAAATAAAATTAATATTAATAGAACTAATATAAAATAATATAATAAAATTATTTAATATACTTAATAATACTTAATAATTAATTATTAAAATTATTAAAATAAATAAAAATGATTTAATGTACTTAATTATATCATTTAATATAATTAATATAATTCAAAATATTAATAAATACTATAATAGTATATAAATAATACTAAAATAACACAGATCTTAATGAGACAAAATCAAACCTGGAACTACAACAAGAACAAAAACATAATCAGGACTAATTTAATAAAATTTAAATAAATATAAATATACATTTAATAAAACTTCAATAATATTAAAGGAAAAATTACTGTTGATTTAACTCTAAAAAGTAAGTTAAAGAGGTTGCCTTAAAATTTTTAGTTCATTGAAATTAAAAAATTGAGTTAATACAATGAAGGAGATTGCTTTAATAAATATAAACTCATCTGAACCACATTAATTATCTAAGTTGATCTGACAAAAGTGATAAATCATGAAAATAATTTTTTACAGTGTGCCAACTTGATTAGCAAATATTCAAATTTCAGTTTGTAAAAAAATGAGCAAATATTGTGTTTACAGTAATACACTCACAACGGAAGTCGTGACCAGGATAAATATTAAAATATTTTCATCCTCAAAACATTTTACACTATCATTAATGTGCCAAAAGAAGGTTAGACGTTCAGAAAAGCAGTCCAACCGATTTAGACGCTCAAATAACACCTTTTTGTGAGGAAAAACCAATACGAGTACTTCACCTTTCTGCTTTCAAAACCCCATTAATGTAAATATGATTCATGTTTCATTTTACAAAGCAAAGCCAGATTGTTGTGTGTAGCCAGAGCGAACAGTCGCTCTTTGTTGGTTTGTATAGTCTCCCTCGTAATGAGTGTTTACAGCTTGTTTCATATTTCTCTAACAAACCATAAATGCCTCCACAAAACTCCTCGTAAAAGTTCCACCGAACGCTCATTTTACCTGCCGGCATATTTTTATATTCTCTCAGCGTTTAATCGTGTTTGGTTCAATCAAACCAGATGGATGTGTCCGATTCTCCGCCAGGCTAAACACGAGAAGCGACGGCGGCCAACTCTGTGTGTCGGTGTGAGTGATGGATGCTGGTGTGTGTTTCAGTGGAAGAGATCAGCCGTGTGTTTATCGTATCTGACTGAGATCAGAGCCGTGTGTCTCATAGACCTTAATGTTTAAATAAACTCACACACACGCTGTAATTCACTGCGTATCATCGCTCGCTCCTCTCCTCTCCTCCCTCTCTGTTACACATCACATTTTTCCTTCTCCCTCCCCCCTTCATTAATCATGCTGTCGTCCGTGTGTTCCTGCGGTGTTTACATTAAACAGGACTATCACGGCAGGCCCGCGGGACGCCGGAGGAATTTAACCCTTCAGACACGTCGTTACCCAGAGACCTTTGCGCACGTTTTCCATTTTTCTTGTTCACTTTGTTGCTCGATTGTTTTTCAAGAGCTGGACGGACGTCTTTAACTCACGGTGAGAAATCGGGTCTCCTGAGGAGTTAGGTCTGCTTTAGGACCCGGGTGGTGATGCCTGATCAAAATTTGTTTTCGCGACGTTTCGACTAATTATAACCTATTTAACTATTGTATGATGTTTATTTTATTATAAGTGCGCAAACAACACGCGTGAAATATAAAATGAATGCCTATGTACTGCATAATAAAACCTAAAAATGTTTTTTTGGTTTATATATATATATATAAACCAGAAAAACATTTTTATATATAAATACACAGTGTATATATATATATATATATATATATATATATATAAACCAAAAAAACATTTTTATATAAAAAATACACTGTGTATATATATAAAATATATATATATATATATATATATATATATATATATATATATAAAGATAAGGATTGTTGTACTATGCATTTTAATATTAATTTTACACAATAATAGCAATATTGTAATAGTACTATAATAAATTTGTAATAAATTAATTGTCACACAAATATTATTATTAGCAAAGGCCTTATGACTACACAAACCAGATTTGAAGAAGATCGGATTAAAACTGTAGGAGGAATTTGTTAAAGTACGAGTCCTTAAAATGCCAAAAACAGCACGAAAGTCGCACAGGAAATTCAAAATGGCTGACTTCCTGTTGCGTTTAGGACTTTGGTCCAAGAGACTTTTCTGTAGCTCATGGGATCGTACATATATGTACCGAATTTCGTAGACGTACGTCAAACGTAGCTGGATGCGCACACCGTTGAAGTTTTATTCGTTAGAATGCCGTGTCATGCGCGAGATGTTGAAGGCCATATAGTTCATCAGAAAAACAGACTGATACTCTGGACGGTTGCTAGGAGGTTGCTAGGGTGTTGTTATTCAGTTGCTAGGGTACTGTGGGTGGTTGCCAAGGTGTTGCTATGTGATTGTTAGGGTATTCTGGGTGGTTGCTAGGGTGTTGCTATGCAGTTGCTAAGTATTTTGGGTGGTTTCTAGGATGTTTTTATTCAGTTTCTAGGTTATTCCGGGTGGTTGCTAGGGTGTTACTATGCGGTTGCTAGGGTACTCAATGTGGTTGCTAGGGTATTGCTATGCCACTGCTAGGGTATTCTGGTGGATTCTAAGAGGTTGCTAGGGTGTTGCAATGTAGTTGCTAGGGTATTCTGGGTGGTTGCTAGAATGTTATTCAGTTGTTAAGGTATTCTGTGTGTTCTGTAGAGTGTTGCTATGCGGTTGCTAGGGTACACAATGTCATTGCTAGGGTATTGCTATGCCATTGCTAGGGTATTTTGGTGGTTACTAGGAGATTGCTAAGGTGTTGCTATTCAGTTCCTAGGGTACTCAGGGTGGTTGCCAGGGTGTTGCTATTTTGTTGCTAGTGTGTTTGCTATGTGGTTGCTAGGATGTTGTTATTCAGTTGCTAGGGTATTCTGGATGGTTGTTAGGGTGTTGCAAAGTGGTTGCAATGTCACTGCTAGGGTGTTCTGGTGGCTACTAGGACGTAGCTAGGGTGTTGCTATTTAGTTGCTAGGGTACTCGGGTTGGTTCAAAGGGTCTTGCTATATGGTTGCTAGGGTATTCTGGGTGGTTGCTAGGATGTCATCATTCAGTTGCTTGGGTATTCTGGATGGTTGCTAGGGTGTTACTATATGGTTGCTAGGGTCCTCAAGGTGGTTGCTAGGGTATTGCCATGCCATTGCTAGGGTATTCTGTGTTTTTGATCAAATAAATGCATTGCAGCCTGAAACATTTTTTAAACAACAGTGCACAATTTGAAAAAAGATTTTGAAGACAAATTTTGTTTAAATTTGGAATAACAGGATGAATTGTTCTTGAATGTGCATTAAGTAACATAATAAATACTTATCTCATTCTTCTGAAATTCCTACTTTATTTCTATTCATTTCTATTATATTATGAGTTGGGATGTGTGAATAAATGTATCATGCTGGAAGATGATTGCTTATTCAGTTTTAATTGTGATTATTGATTGTATGCTGTTGATGAAGGGTAGTCATAATGATAACGGTTTATAAAGGGGCCGAAACTACATTTCCCATCATCCTCTGCAGCAGCATACGAATGTCAGAATACAAGATAAATAATCCATTTCACAAGTAAAGCACCTCATTTACTCTACATTTCACTGCTAAAAAAAGTGCCCTGTGTTTGTCAGAAATTGAAAAAGAAATGAAAAAGAAAGTCAGCAAGAGATTGGAGACACTCGTTCAGTATTTTTGTCTAATTGTTTTTGACTTTTTATGTCATCATTATGACTTTTTGTCTCATTTTTTTACTTTTTGTCTCATAATTATGGCTTTTATCTCACAATTTTAACTTTTTATCTCTTAAGTTTGATTTTTATCAAACTTTTGACTTTTTTAAGTCAAAAAGTATATTTTGACTTTTCACAATTATACATTTTTGTCTAATTGTTTTTGACTTTTTATGTCATCATTATGACTTTTTGTCTCATTTTTTTACTTTTTGTCTCATAATTATGGCTTTTATCTCATAATTTTAACTTTTTATCTCATAAGTTTGATTCTCATATTTTGACTTTTCACAATTATACATTTTTGTCTAATTGTTTTTGACTTTTTATGTCATCATTATGGCTTTTTGTCTCATTTTTTTACTTTTTGTCTCATAATTATGGCTTTTATCTCATAATTTTAACTTTGTATCTCATAAGTTTGATTCTCATATTTTGACTTTTCACAATTATACATTTTTGTCTAATTGTTTTTGACTTTTTATGTCATCATTATAGCTTTTTGTCTCATTTTTTTACTTTTTGTCTCATAATTATGGCTTTTATCTCATAATTTTAACTTTTTATCTCTTAAGTTTGATTTTTATATTTTGACTTTTCACAATTATACATTTTTGTCTAATTGTTTTTGACTTTTTATGTCATCATTATAGCTTTTTGTCTCATTTTTTTACTTTTTGTCTCATAATTATGGCTTTTATCTCATAATTTTAACTTTTTATCTCTTAAGTTTGATTTTTATATTTTGACTTTTCACAATTATACATTTTTGTCTAATTGTTTTTGACTTTTTATGTCATCATTATAGCTTTTTGTCTCATTTTTTTACTTTTTGTCTCATAATTATGGCTTTTATCTCACAATTTTAACTTTTTATCTCTTAAGTTTGATTTTTATATTTTGACTTTTCACAATTATACATTTTTGTCTAATTGTTTTTGACTTTTTATGTCATCATTATGACTTTTTGTCTCATTTTTTTTACTTTTTGTCTCATAATTATGGCTTTTATCTCACAATTTTAACTTTTTATCTCTTAAGTTTGATTTTTATATTTTGACTTTTCACAATTATACATTTTTGTCTAATTGTTTTTGACTTTTTATGTCATTATTATAGCTTTTTGTCTCATTTTTTTACTTTTTGTCTCATAATTATGGCTTTTATCTCATAATTTTAACTTTTTATCTCATAAGTTTGATTTTCATATTTTGACTTTTCACAATTATACATTTTTGTCTAATTGTTTTTGACTTTTTATGTCATCATTATGGCTTTTTGTCTCATAATTATGGCTTTTATCTCATAATTTTAACTTTTTATCTCATAAGTTTGATTTTCATATTTTGACTTTTCACAATTATACATTTTTGTCTAATTGTTTTTGACTTTTTATGTCATCATTATGGCTTTTTGTCTCATAATTATGGCTTTTATCTCATAATTTTAACTTTTTATCTCATAAGTTTGATTTTCAGTATTCAGTATTTGGAGTTTTTCATGATATCGATCTCAGATCGCCAGCTAAAGCCAGCAGCTGTCCTCGATCTGGGCTTCATCATCGTGCATGTGTGACCATCTTTAAATGAGTGTGTATTAATAGACGTGCTTAAGACTCGACCTTTCCCTCGGGAACGCACGTTAAACTCGGACGGTTAACTTGAGACGCCGCCGAGCATAACTGAGACGTTTCGCTCTGCATGGTCTCGATATCTTAACTCCAGCGCTTTAACTTTGAGACGCACACATTACTGAGCTAGTAATAGCATTAGTGTTGGCTTTGAAGCCTCTGCCAGGGACGCATGGCAGATGATCCGGACACTCCAGAGGAAAAGTCGATGAGTCTGTATCTGGGAAACAGGAACACAGAGATGTATTAAGAGAACAATAAACCTTAAATATGCCATTTCACAAAGTCTCGATGTTGTTTTCGGCTCTACTAGAACAGGTTTGAATGTTCATGGTTGCGGCTCCTCTCTTTCCAGTCTGTCAGTAACGCTCTGCTCAACGCTCTTTAATCACCTTGAAGCAAAGAAAACAGAACAAACCCACTATGTCACCGTGAGCCAGAGCAAAACTTGTGGGTCTGGACTCAGAGTTGTGTAAACTGGTGCGGTTACCAGCTCGGCTCTCCAGGGTCCGTGTTCAGAGTTTTATTTTGTTATTTTCGGTCATGCGGCGCCCCTCAAGAGAAACCCAAACCTTCTCACGTCTGTTTGCGCTCTCATTGCCCCTGGTAACACGCTAACAGTTCCCGCGGCTTCTCTTTACCCCTCCACGGGGCACGGAGGGGTATTTAGCCCCGTGGGGGAGGAGGGAGGGGCTGATGGGAAGGGAGAATGTCTGACCTTGTAACTGTATCAGGGGAGAAGTGATGGAGACCAAACCGCACGCTCAACACACACAACAGTCATGTGCACACTAAATATATCAAACCCACACCAAAACACCAGCCGAACACACTGAGCAGATGATTCACCGCCGCCTGTCCCAGCAGGATGTGATGTCAAAACATTTACCCGCCGAATGACGTGGACGCCCGCGCCACGTACTGTCATGATTACTACACGACAGTCAGATGATCAGATACCAAGTCAAAATTATACGATTAATAACTTGAAATTATGAGATAAAAAGTCATAATAATGACCGTTATAATTTTGTGTTATGAGAGTCATAATTGTGACATAAGGAGCATTTTTTGTCTTTTTATCTTACTTTCTATGTCATAATTATGGCTTTTATCTCATAATTTTAACTTTTTATCTCATAATTATGGCTTTTATTTCATCATTTTAACTTTTTATCTCATAAGTGTGACTGTCATATTTTGACTTTTCACAATTATACATTTTTGTCTAATTGTTTTTGGCTTTTTATGCCATCATTATGGCTTTTTGTCTCATTTTTAACTTTTTGTCTCATAATTATGGCTTTTATCTCATAATTTTAACTTTTTATCTCATAAGTTTGATTTTCATATTTTGACTTTCACAATTATACATTTTTGTCTAATTGTTTTTGACTTTTTATGTCATCATTATGACTTTTTGTCTCATTTTTAACTTTTTGTCTCATAATTATGGCTTTTATCTCATAATTTTAACTTTTTATCTCATAAGTTTGATTTTCATATTTTGACTTTCACAATTATACATTTTTGTCTAATTGTTTTTGACTTTTTATGTCATCATTATGGCTTTTTGTCTAATTTTTTTACTTTTTGTCTCATAATTATGGCTTTTATCTCATAATTTTAACTTTGTATCTCATAAGTTTGATTCTCATATTTTGACTTTTCACAATTATGCATTTTTGTCTAATTGTTTTTGACTTTTTATGTCATCATTATGGCTTTTTGTCTCATTTTTTTACTTTTTGTCTCATAATTATGGCTTTTATCTCATAATTTTAACTTTGTATCTCGTAAGTTTGATTTTCATATTTTGACTTTTCACAATTATACATTTTTGTCTAATTGTTTTTTACTTTTTATGTCCTAATTATGGTTTTTATCTCAAGTTTGACCGTCAAATTTTGACTTGTCACAAAATGCATTATTTTTTATTGTTTTTTACTTTTTGTGTCATAATCATGTCTTTGTCTGATTTTTGACTTTTATCTCAGAATGTTTACTTTTTATTTTACAAATTTAATTTTTTGTCATATTCTGACTTATGTCATAATTTAGATTTTTCCCCTTATAATTACGACTTTTTATCTCATTCCATTAAAATTAAAATATTAAATATATTAAAATGTTTAAATTATAAAAGGAATTATAAAAATATATAACATATATATATTATATAAAACATCATTTTAATATAATATACATATATTAATAATATATATATAAAATATATTAAAATGATGTTTAAATAATGTTTTAATGATGTGTGTATATATATATATATTTTTTTTATACACATTTAAAATTGAAATTGTTAAAATGTACAACATAAATTACAGTTTATAGAATTTATACATAATCTTTATCATATATATAAAAAACTTTCATGATAATTAAATGCATTTTGATAACTATGATTATTATAACTATTTTGAACTATTTCATGATTAAATATGGCAGTACACAGAATAGACCTTAATCAACACTGCCATATTTATGTTTTTATAGGAATAAAGCGAGGCTGTGAAGGACAGAAGTACACTGTGTTCAACGGATCGTACTGTTGTTCAACACATTATTGACTGTTAAGCTGACAAAACGTCTTTCCAAAAAACCTTCCAGTAGACAAAAACTCCATGAAACAGTTTTATAAGTCGCGATCTGGCATGCCATTGTAAAGACTGTACGTCGGTTTCATCCGCGATTAAATGCAACATGGCGTCTAACCTGACTAAGGTTAGTTTGCTGGTGTTGGTTGGCTAGTTTTAGAGGGGCCACTTGACATTTGGTCAGGCAGGAAGTTGGCAGGTTTAAGCTTTTTTTTTTTCCAGAAGTACACTAGTATTTCATTCTGAACATAATCTATAACACAAAGAGTCCCAGTGGTGTCCTGCCAAATATGTGCTATGTGAATATGGGGTGTGTGTCCCCTCACGGTTCGATCCGTGTTTGTTAGAGCCGTGTTGAAACGACACAACTACACACAACACATAAACACATAATTCTTCTGAACTCTTGGACTGTTAAAGTCATTCTGGAACAGAGGAACAGAAACAAATGGATAGAAGGACAGAAAAAAGAGTCACCTGGGGAAAATAAACTCTCCAGGTTTCAGGACATTAAAGCTGACGGTTTTCCCTACAGGAAGCTCAAGCTGCATTGTGTGAGACGTTACGCACACAAACGCACACTCAAGGTATTTCACGTTTGAAACTCAGTATTCCCGGCGGAGCGATGTTGAGGATCCTCCAGACTAAAGGAACAGAACGAAGGCCGCCCTTCCCCTCCGGTGCGGGACTCTTGGCCGTCTGCGAGCTTTAATATTTCCTGCGCTGTCAGAATATGTTTGTACTGTTTCAATACCTTCGGTCCAGCTTTATGATGTTTATGTTTATGGCCGTATTGTTTGAGTGTAATTTCTCACCATCATGTCGATCCAAACCCACATGACTGTTTTTTTTCTGTGGAGCACAAAAAATCACGCTGTTATTTTCCTTACAATTAAAGTGGATGGAAACTGGAGCTGCTAAACTAAAATAAAACAACTTAAAACTCCATAAACGCACAATAAAAGTAGAGCACGAGAGTAGTGCACTAACATACTCTATACCAGAAAATTATTTTGTCATAATTTGGACTTTTATCTCATAATTTTAACGTCATAATTGACTATCTCATAATTAATTTTATATCTCATAATTGACTTTTTATCTCATAATTTTGACTTTTATTTCATAATTTTAACGTCATAATTGACTATCTCATAATTAACTTTATATCTCATAATTGACTTTTTATCTCATAATTTTGACTTTTGTTTCATAATTTTAACGTCATAATTGACTATCTCATAATTAACTTTATATCTCATAATTGACTTTTTATCTCATAATTTTAACGTCATAATTGACTATCTCATAATTGACTTTTTATCTCATAATTTTGACTTTTATCTCATAACTTTAACGTGATAATTGACTATCTCATAATTAACTTTATATCTCATAATTGACTTTTTATCTCATAATTTTGACTTTTATCTCATAATTTTAACGTCATAATTGACTATCTCATAATTAACTTTATATCTCATAATTGACTTTTTATCTCATAATTAACTTTATATCTCATAATTGACTTTTTATCTCATAATTTTGACTTTTATTTCATAATTTTAACATCATAATTGACTATCTCATAATTAACTTTATATCTCATAATTGACTATCTCATAATTAACTTTATATCTCATAATTGACTTTTTATCTCATAATTTTGACTTTTATCTCATAACTTTAATGTCATAATTGACTATCTCATAATTAACTTTATATCTCATAATTGACTTTTTATCTCATAATTTTGACTTATCTCATAATTTTAACGTCATAATTGACTATCTCATAATTAACTTTATATCTCATAATTGACTTTTTATCTCATAATTTTGACTTATCTCATAATTTTAACGTCATAATTGACTATCTCATAATTAACTTTATATCTCATAATTGACTATCTCATAATTAACTTTATATCTCATAATTGACTTTTTATCTCATAATTTTGACTTTTATCTCATAATTTTAACATCATAATTGACTATCTCATAATTAACTTTATATCTCATAATTTTGACTTTTATCTCATAATTTTAACGTCATAATTGACTATCTCATAATTAGCTTTATATCTCATAATTGACTATCTCATAATTAACTTTATATCTCATAATTTTGACTTTTATCTCATAATTTTAACGCCAAAATTGACTATCTCATAATTAACTTTATATCTCATAATTTTAACGTCATCTCATAATTTTAACGTCATAATTGACTATCTCATAATTAACTTTATATCTCATAATTGACTTTTTATCTCATAATTTTGACTTTTATCTCATAATTTTAACGTCATAATTGACTATCTCATAATTAACTTTATATCTCATAATTGACTTTTTATCTTATTAAATTATCTCATAACTTCGGCTTGTCATAAATATGACTTTTTGTCAGTTTAGACATGGTGCTATAACTTCGACTTATCTATTTCGACTATGAATTTTATCGTGATTTCAAATTGTCATATTTATGATCGCTTATCTCATAATTATGATTGATCAAAGCATGAATTTTAATACGCAGCATGTTTTAGATGATAAAAATGTGTGTTCTCAAATCTTGTGATTTTCGGAGCTGGAGAGCAGCAGGAACATTCAGCTAAACCTCTCCTTTTGTGCTCCACAGAAGACAGAAAGTCTTCCAGGTCAAGGGTGAGTTATTCCTTTAGTCTGCCACAGTCAGAATAATAAAGAACGGATTTCAGGAAATGATACTGAAGTGACTTTTGCACCCAGATACTGTTTGCTTTTCACACTTGGAATAAAATAAAAAATCGGAATGCTGCGCAGAGCCGGAATGGGACTCACTTTTTCTCTGTCTGAGTGCATGTGTGTGTGTGTGTGTGTGTGTGTTTCTGGGAATCTGGCAGAGGACAGAATTCCTTGTGTCTCCTTGGAGAGATGGTCCGAGTAATTTTTCTGGCAATAAAACACACACACAATGTATAGTGTGCAGTATGTTTGAAAGAGACTTTTGTTAACTTGTGCATATTAGTTTTTAACGTGAATGATGCTGTTAAAAGTGTTAATTAGCTCATTTATGATGCACATGAACACAGATATTAGAGGCTCTAAATGTGTGTTTATGGATATGTGTGGATTCAAACTTACTCCGCAACTCTGAATATGAAAATCACAAAGCACCAAGATATACATGAAAACGCATTCGTATAAGCATCTGATGATGAATGGCTGATGAATGTCAAGAGAGTGAGTCTAGACAAAGAAGAAGCTCGAAAAGAAGCGTTTTCATTTGTGTCACATGTTCTGCTCACGGCATCCTTCCCATACTTCTGTCTAATTTCAGCGTTTTTCATCACAGCTCTGTTATTCTAACGTGTGGAAAATAGCCAGAATACAGAATAGATGACTTCTTTTGACTGGTAAAATAATAATAATATACCTCATGTTTTTCTTACTCTTTCTCTCCGAGAGCAAATGAGACTGTGGCGAGTCAGAGTGTGTGTGTGTGTGTGTGTGTGTGTGAGTGTGTGTGACGGTGTGTGTGTGTGTGTGTGTGTGTGTGTGTGTGTGTGTGTGTGTGTGACGGTGTGCTTCTCCTCAGAAACTGCTTAAAAATCAGTCAGCCAATTCACTCACAAATTACTTCCATACCTCCTGTGTCACTACCTCACATCACCTCCTGCTCGCTCGCTCGCTCTCTCTCTCTCTCTTTCTCTGTCTCTCTCTCTCTCTCGCTCTCTCTCTCTCTCTCTCTCACTCTCTCTCTCTTTCTCTGTCTCTCTCTCTCTCTCTCTCTCGCTCACTCTCTCTCTCTCTCTCTTTCTCTGTCTCGCTCTCTCTCTCTCTCTTTCTCTGTCTCTCTCTCTCTCTCTCTCGCTCACTCTCTCTCTCTCTCGCACTCTCTCTCTCGCTCACTCTCTCTCTCACTCTCTCTCACTCTCTCTCACTCTCTCTCTCTCTCTCTGACTCTCTCTCTCACTCTCTCTTTCTCTGTCTCTCTCTCTCTCTCTCTCACTCTCTCTCTCTCTCTCTTTCTCTGTCTCTCTCTCTCTCTCTCTCGCTCACTCTCTCTCTCTCTCTCTTTCTCTGTCTCGCTCTCTCTCTCTCTCTTTCTCTGTCTCTCTCTCTCTCGCTCACTCTCTCTCTCTCTCGCTCACTCTCTCTCTCACTCTCTCTCTCTCTCTCACTCTCTCTCTCTCTCTCTCTCTCAGTCTCTCTCTCACTCTCTCTCTCTTTCTCTGTCTCTCTCTCTCTCTCTCTCGCTCACTCTCTCTCTCTCTCTCTTTCTCTGTCTCGCTCTCTCTCTTTCTCTGTCTCTCTCTCTCTCGCTCACTCTCTCTCTCTCTCGCTCACTCTCTCTCTCACTCTCTCTCTCTCTCTGACTCTCTCTCTCTCTGTCTCTCTCTCTCACTCTCTCTCTCTCTCAGTCTCTCTCTCTGTCTCTCTCTCTCTCTCACTCTCTGTCTCTCTCTCACTCTCTCTCTCTCTCTCACTCTCTGTCTCTCTCTCTCTCTCACTCTCTCTCTCTCTCACTCTCTGTCTCTCTCTCTCTCTCACTCTCTCTCTCTCTCTCTCTGTCTCTCTCTCTCTCTCACTCACTCTCACTCTCTCTCGCTCTCACTCTCTCTCTCGCTCTCTCCCTCTCTCTCTCTCTCTCTCTCTGTCTGGCTCCGTTTCAAAACTCAGAGATCTGCTGTATGCAAAATCAAATGAATCTGATTTGAAACGCTCTACATAGGCAGCATAATTGATTACAATAGAGTTTGGCATTTACATGCTGATAAGGAAATTATGCAATACTCTACTCTAATAAGCATAATAATAAACAGAAAACGGCCTGTTTTTATTGGCCATTGTGAAGCATGCATGTGTCACTGCCTTAAATTTGGCCAAAATAAGGGATCTTGGAAGGCAACATGATGATGGCGCCTACTTTCGCTTCTGACGCAAATGTGACGCTGTAAACGCGGTGTATGTAGACGTCTTAAGAGCTTCTCTCTTTGAATCTGACAGACGTAAGAAAGATACGTGTTCAGAATAGTTTAATTCAGGTGCAAATTCTCTCTTTTAACCTCATGGTTTGTGTAGAATATTTCATTAAACTCTATTTTATGTATCATGTATACACATGAATGTAGTCAGTATATGAATAAATCAAGAGATGACCAAATTTCACCCCAAAATTCAAGGAAATATGATAAGATATTAAATTTTGGGACCACTTGCATGTTCATATTTCAAAATTCCATATAAAATATTAATATATTATTCATATATATGATCTCTAAATCGATTAAATTGTAACGTGAATTGTGAGCTGAACATGTAAACCTGTGTTTGTAATTTCATGTCTGTGATTGTATGTTTACAAATAGGTTTTTATTTATGATATATGTGTGATATAGGTATAACACTGATATTACAACGTAAACATGGTTTATGAGGACATTTCATGAATCCTCATTAAGATGGATAAAAAAAGATACTAAACAATGCTTTATTAAAATGCTGAATGTTTTCTGTGATGGGTAGGTTTAGGGGAGACAATATACAGTTTATACAGTATAAAAACCATTATAAGGAAAGTCCCCCATAAAACATGGAAACCAGTGTGTGTGTGTGTGTGTGTGTGTGTGTGTGTAAGTAGGGCTACAGAAATCGGACTCTCCCGCCACTCATCTGAAGGAAAGATGCAATAGTATTAATGTCTCTGAAGCCAAGCCAAACCAAACAGCTGCGAATGCAGGCACACACACACACACACACGCACACACACACACACACACACACATACACACACACACGCACACACACACACACACACACACAAGCATGTGTTAAATTCATCCGTGCAGTGACAGCGTCTCCACAAACATCTGAATTCACATGAATGATGAAATGATGATTCCTCTGAATACTCGCCTTACTAAACTCTGACCAATGTCAGCTGATTATCTCAGTCCTTTACAAATATTTACTATAGTAATCACACATTTACTGTGTTTTTTTTTTTTTGGCTATAATGATGGTTCACTTCAGAAAAATTCAATTTGGAGATTTTTTTTTTGTTGCTATGTACAGTATATATTATCACATTGGTAATAATGAAGTCTTTCTGTGCCCTCTGGTGCTTTTCGCTCATTTTTGACTGAAAAATTGTACTTTTTTTTTTTTTTTTAGAATTTTTAACTATCGCAAAGGTACGAAACTTGGTAAAGGTTTTGGCACTTGCTGTGAGAACACAAAAAAAATCATGGACATGATTTGAAAAGGTTAAATGGCCCTGAAAAAAGTGTTCCTCACGGTCAAAAATGAGCGTATTGGAAATGAATGGGAGACGAATTTCATCTAGTGGAAGCGTTTGGTACTGCGGCCAAATAAAATCTTTTTTTGAGATATCAAGCTCAGATTTATGGCTTTGATTTTCTTTTCTGTTTTAGAATATATATATATATCTCTTATAAAAATTGAAAATAGTACTTTTGTGCATTTTTCATAATAAACGTAAAATTTGAAGTTTTAATACTTTATTCACTTCAGCAATAATCTGCCAAGTGTTGTATTTAAAAAAAGAGACCAAACTTCAGTCTGTGCTTCAAAACATTCAAGATTTTTGACAGTTTAAGTTGGAAATTTGCTCAAAAAGTTAATAAATGGATTATAACTACAACGTAAGTATAATTTAGAACCCCCTAAAAATACAAAATATTAAATAAAAAAACATTATAGAACTAAAACATAGTACAATCATTTCAGTGAAATAAAAATAAATGGGAAATTTACGTGAAGAGCATCAGAGGGTTAATTCTAAACAACCCCCGAAATACACCGGGACTCTTATTTTGAAATGTCTCTGCGCTTTTACTTCTCATTCAAAAATAAAAATATACACAAAAACAGATCAAATATACATAAAAGAGTGATTCACATTTTTCTGTCCCCAAATTTAATTAATTCCTCTTGAAAATGATATTTAAGACTTTTATTTTAAAATTATGCACGCTTTAAGGATCCGCAGGGATCTTGTTCAAACAGTTATTTTGCATTTTAGTAACATTATTTTCTCTATGGTGAACATTTTTGTTTCTGACTGACACTGTTTTACTGCTCTTGACTGAATTCAACATCCATCATCGCCGTGTCTCTCATCATTCGGTCTGGCTCAAGGAGATGAAAGGAAGCAGTCGAGCTCTCACCCTATTTTTCTGCTCGGTTACTGCGGTAACCGGAAACCTTACAGCCGTCTCTGGTTTCAGCTGTCAGACACACCTTCAGGTGAGAGCCGTTCCCGTCACTCGTGTGCCTCCCTCCGCTCCAACCGTTGTTTTAAACCAGATGATGATGATGATGATGATGATATCACCAGCGTAGCATTACCCTCCACTCTTTCTCTCTCTCTCTAACTCCGTCTCTCAGTGTCTAGTTTCAGTAAAGTGTTCTGTTAAGTACTGTTGAGTCAGATAAGATCTTGAGGCTGGTGGTTTGAGTGTGTGAGTGCTTCGGTAACTGAAGTGTGTAATTCAGTTTTCTCCTCTCTGTTGGAAAGTTTCAGTCAGTTATAATAATAATTATTCAGATACACAGAGTCAGTGTACGGCTGACGTTTTTACAGTCTTCATGTTGTTTTTTGCTCTTCTAGAACAGGTTTTGATGTTTGAATGTTCATTATTCTCCATTGTTGCAGCTCCTCTCTTCTCAGTCTGTCAGTAACGCTCTGTTTACTTCCTGTCTCTATGAAGCCCCTCCTTCTGAAAAGCACAATGTGCTCTGATTGGTCGGCTGGAGCAGTGCGTTGTGATTGGTCAAGCGCTTCAAGTGTTTTTGGGAAATGCTCCGCCCCTTAGCATAACTAACTCAACCAGGCCCCGCCCCTTTATTCTACGTATGAATTATTTAAATGAGGAATCTTGTAAAACTCAAGACTACAGTGGAGTTCAGAAACACTGATACTGATTACATTACACACTAAAAAGAGATGAACATGGAATAAAAGCAGAAGAAGTACACTTAAAAGTGCACTTCACTCAGTAGTCAAATGGCAGGAGATGAACCAGTCACTTTTAAACAACAAATCAGCCAAATTTAAAGTATATTAAGTCTTAAATTACCGAATCTCACTGAAAATTAATCTTAAAACTCTACACTATAAACTGCACTCGCTATTTAAACTACAGTCACATTCAAACTAGACATTTTCGACATTTAAACTACACTACCATTAAACGTTTGGTGTATTTTGTGACAGAAAATCATACTTTTATTCAGAAAGCATGCATTAAATTGCTCAAAAGTGACATTTATAAAGTTACAAAAGATTCTATTTCAAATAAACGCTGTTCTTTTACAACTTTCTATTCATCAAAGAATGCTGAGAAATCAAATGTATCACTAGTTTTCAACTGATAATAATAATAAATGTTTCTTGAGCAGCGAATCAGAATGATTTCTGAAGGATCATGTGACACTGAAGACTGATGTTGATAATTCAGCTTTGATCACTGGATATAAATTACATATTAGCATATATTCACATAGAAAACAGTTATTTTAAACAGTAATAATATTTCAGAATTTTGCACTGTATTTTTGGTCAAATAAATGCAGCATGGTTGAGCAGAAGAGACTTCATAAACTTCACACACTCTCAGCCATTAGCGTGACTTTCCCCACTAACTCTGTGTGTGTTTTATGTGGTGTGCAGTGTTGTATTGCATTAGTCAGTGTGAGTCGGTTGGTAAACGTGATCGCTTGTTAAAAGCTACTCTAGAAACATGTTCCAGCTCTGAGCGCACGACAGCCGAGGAAAGCACACACACACACACACACACACACACACACACACACACACGACAGCCAGAGGCCTGGAGCTCCACTGCTGAGGAAACTCAAGATGGCCGGAAAACACACACACACACACACAGCCTGAGGTGTGTGTGCCCGCACAGTGATGTCATCGTCCACTGGTGTGTAGCTTAAACCCCGAGGGCTGTTTTGGGCTCAAACTCCGTCCCGTGTGAGACTCTAAAGCGCGGTAATGAAAGCAGGGGATGAATGCTGGCAGCGGCTTGTATGAGGTGGAACAGTAACTTTAGGAAAATTGTAGTTTCGTAATTCGCTTTATGAAATAACGTGAACCATCCGTTAGCAAAGTCACTTCTGTGCACGAGAGAGTTAGAAATATGACTGTAGTTTAATAGCGATTCACTGAATTTTAACACTGACTGAGAGTTTCCATGTAATGCAGTTTAGTTTGAATATGAGGGTAGTTTAATAGTAACTACATCAAGTGTTGTTGAAATGTGACTAGTTTAATAGTTGTATACTAGCCTTCAAAACTTCTCTTCTGCTCACCAAGGCTTCATTTATTTGATCAAAAATACAGTAAAAATTCTGAAATATTATTACAATTTAAAATAAGTGTTTTCTATGTGAATATATTGTAAAATATAATTTATATCCAGTGATCAAAGCTGAATTTTCAGCATCATTACTCCAGTCTTCAGTGTCACATGATCCTTCAGAAATCATTCTGATATGATGATTTGCTGCGCAAGAAATATTTATGATTATTATCAATGTTAAAATCAGTTAAGCTGCTTAATATTTTTGTGGAACCTGGGATACATGTGATTTTTCAGGATACTTATGAATAGAAAGTTCAAAAGAACAGGATTTATTTGAAATAAATGTCTTTCATTTTGTTTTTTATGATACTTTTATAATGCTTTCATAGTGCTTTTTTGATAGCTTGACAGTCCCAGTCTCCATCCACTTTCATCATATAGAAAAATCATCTAAACATCTCTTTTTTGTGACATGGGAGTGAGTAAATAATTTCATGCACTGTACCTTTAAGAATTCCAGTGTAGTGTAAAGAAATAAAAAGTTATTACTCAGCTATTACTTAGTTTATTACTTAGTATTTTTGTCCTGTTTTCCAGTACAAATTTTTTAAAATAAAGTCTTAAATTAAGATATATTTACTTGAGAAGCAAAATGACTTAAGATATCTAGTCCTTTTTTTTAAATAAATTGTATCAAAATTATGTGAGTTTATGCTTATCTGTCAGTGGAGTCAGATAAAAACAATCTCTTTGACGTAAGTTTATTTTTGTACCCCATTGGCAGAAATTTGTTCTTGTTTTAAGTATAAACTGACTTAATTTTGATACATTTTTCAGAAAACTTATTAGATTAATTATAATAAATAGTGCTGTCAAATCAAATAATTGAGATTAATCCCATCTAACATAAAAGTTTGTAACTATATATATCTTAAGTAGTGCTGTCGAATTGATTATTGTCGATTAATCGCATCTAATATAAAAGATTGTAAATGTGTATTTTATGTAGCGGTCAAATCAATTAATTGCAATTAATCACATCTAACACAAAAGTTTGTAGATGTGTATCTTAAAGTGCTGTCAAATCGATTAATCGCAACTAAACACATCTTACACAAAAGTTGGTAAATATATAATGTTTGTGCGTGTATATATATATATATATATATATACATACATAAATACAGACATATATGTATAAACTTATGTTAGATGCGATTAATCACGATTAATCAATTCAACAGTACTAATCTTAATCAGAAAACTTATTAGATTTATTATAATAAATAGTGCTGTCAAATCAAATAATCGAGATTAATAACATCTAACAAAAGTTTGTAACAATATATATCTGAAGTAGTGCTGTCAAATTGATTATTGGCGATTAATTGTATCTAACATAAAAGTTTTTAAATATACATCTTAAGTAGTGCTGTCAAATCGATTAATCATGATTAATTGCATCTAATATAAAAGATTGTAAATGTGTATTTTATGTAGCGGTCAAATCAATTAATTGCAATAAATCACATCTAACACAAAAGTTTGTAGATGTGTGTCTTAAAGTACTTTCAAATCGATTAATCGCAATTAATCACACATAACACAAAAGTTTGTAGATGTGTGTCTTAAAATACTGTCAAATCGATTAATCGCATTAAATCACATCTAACACAAAAGTTTGAAGATGTGTGTCTTAAAATACTGTCAAATCGATTAATCACAATTAAACTCATCTAACACAAAAGTTTGTAGATGTGTGTCTTAAAGTACTTTCAAATTGATTAATCGCAATTAATCACATCTAACACAAAAGTTTGTAGATGTGTGTCTTAAAGTACTTTCAAATCGATTAATTGCAATTAAACTCATCTAACACAAAAGTTTGTAGATGTGTGTCTTAAAATACCGTCAAATCGATTAATTGCAATTAAACTCATCTAACACAAAAGTTTGTAGATGTGTGTCTTAAAGTACTTTCAAATCGATTAATCGCAATTAATCACACATAACACAAAAGTTTGTAGATGTGTGTCTTAAAGTGCTTTCAAATCGATTAATCGCAATTAATCACATCTAACACAAAAGTTTGTAGATGTGTGTCTTAAAATACTGTCAAATCGATTAATTGCAATTAAACTCATCTAACACAAAAGTTTGTAGATGTGTGTCTTAAAATACCGTCAAATCGATTAATTGCAATTAAACTCATCTAACACAAAAGTTTGTAGATGTGTGTCTTAAAATACCGTCAAATCGATTAATTGCAATTAAACTCATCTAACACAAAAGTTTGTAGATGTGTGTCTTAAAGTGCTGTCAAATCGATTAATCGCAATTAATCACACATAACACAAAAGTTTGTAGATGTGTGTCTTAAAGTGCTGTCAAATCGATTAATCGCAATTAATCACACATAACACAAAAGTTTGTAGATGTGTGTCTTAAAATACTGTCAAATCGATTAATCGCATTAAATCACATCTAACACAAAAGTTTGAAGATGTGTGTCTTAAAATACTGTCAAATCGATTAATCACAATTAAACTCATCTAACACAAAAGTTTGTAGATGTGTGTCTTAAAGTACTTTCAAATTGATTAATCGCAATTAATCACATCTAACACAAAAGTTTGTAGATGTGTGTCTTAAAGTACTTTCAAATCGATTAATTGCAATTAAACTCATCTAACACAAAAGTTTGTAGATGTGTGTCTTAAAATACCGTCAAATCGATTAATTGCAATTAAACTCATCTAACACAAAAGTTTGTAGATGTGTGTCTTAAAATACCGTCAAATCGATTAATTGCAATTAAACTCATCTAACACAAAAGTTTGTAGATGTGTGTCTTAAAGTACTTTCAAATCGATTAATCGCAATTAATCACACATAACACAAAAGTTTGTAGATGTGTGTCTTAAAGTGCTTTCAAATCGATTAATCGCAATTAAACTCATCTAACACAAAAGTTTGTAGATGTGTGTCTTAAAGTGCTTTCAAATCGATTAATCGCAATTAAACTCATCTAACACAAAAGTTTGTAGATGTGTATCTTAAAGTGCTTTCAAATTGATTAATCACAATTAAACACATCTAACATTTCAAATCGATTAATTACAATTAATCACATCTAACACAAAAGTTTGTAGATGTGTGTCTTAAAGTGCCGTCAAATTGATTAATCGCAATTAAATATATCTAACATAATTATATATATATATATATATACACATACAGACATATATGTATAAACTTATGTTAGATGCGATTAATCGCGATTAATCAATTCAACAGCACTAATCTTAAGTCATTTTCTTTCTCAAGTAAATATATCTCCATTTAAGAATTCTTAGATGTTTGTACTGGAAAACAAGACAAAAACTCTAAGAAAGATAATCATTTTTTGCAGTCATTCCACATCACACAGATATGAGTGAAGCAGACGCCGCAGCTACTGTTACCGTCCTACAGACAGACAGACAGAGAGAAAGACAAGACATGAAAGGAAGACTTAAGGTGATGACATCACACTGGAATGAGTGAAAAAGAGAGGGAAATGTAATTGCATAATCCCACACACACACACACACACACAGTGGAGAGTGTGTGGCCCGCAGCAGTGCTTTGATGTGTGTTAGTATCATGTTAAATGATGAGGTGGTAGTTCAGGAGATTAGTTGTGTTACAACACACACACGCACACACCTCGACAACTCCGACACACAGATTGTGCTCCGCACGACTCTTTTCCAGCAGACACCAGGAGACCCTCGGATATTATCCTTTACAAATAGAGACAAGCTCTCCCCCCCGAACACACACACAGCTCCAGCTGTCCTGCGTCCCATTGTGTGTTTCCACAGTGATGGACAGAGATTAGCTGCCACGGCAACCAGCACACTCTGGTCCCGGGAAATGTTCGCTTCTTTATGCTGCTGACGGAAACTTCCACGGAGAAAAAGAGAAAAGCGTTGTGGAAAATAGTGTGTGGACTTATGTAATGAAGAGCAAACAAAACACACTTTTACATGGTGGTACTTTGGTACAGTATCAGATGGTGATGAGATGGTCATCAAAAACGTGTCTAAAATGCATCTATACTGCGATTTTATTGTGCTTTTAAAACACAGATGCACATTAAAGGATCTGATCCATTTATAGAGACCAGAATATCAAAGAGACTTTAGTTTGCAGGACTCTGCAATGCTAGACAGGAAGAAAACACCTAGCAACCACTAAGAACCCTAGAAACCACCGAGCAACCCTTTGGGAATCACCTACAACATTCAAACATAACCACAGTGAGTTTTGCACACTCGTTATTTCTTCAGACAATTTAGAAATCCGGTCATTGAAATATCATGGTGCTTTCTTGTAACTCTGACTCTTGTTATTCTGTGTGTTGAAAACTGTCTGAGACCAGTGAAGCTCCTCTCACACCCATACACTTTGACTTTCTGACCTTTGACCTCCTGAGTTCTCGCTTCCCAGTCAAAGAATGACAGGAAAACAAAGAGAGGTCATGACACACACAAACACACACAGAGAGAGAGAGAGAGAGAGAGAGAGAGAGAGAGAGAGAGAGAGAGAGAGACTAAACCCAGAGTGACAGGTTGAGGCACAATCAGACCACCAATGGAAACACAGGAAAGCAGAAAACACAACACAGGAGAATCATGAACTTCCTCATACTATTTAACAAGTTCCATATCTAAATAAAAAAATTAAAGTAAAAGAAGAGATTGAGTTACAGACAGACAGACAGACAGACAGACAGACAGACAGACAGACAGACAGACAGATAGATAGATAGATAGATAGATAGATAGATAGATAGACATACAGACAGATAGATAGACATACAGACAGATAGATAGATAGATAGATAGATAGATAGATAGATAGATAGATAGATAGATAGATAGATAGATAGACATACAGACAGATAGATAGATAGATAGATAGATATACAGACAGATAGATAGATAGATAGATATACAGACAGATAGATAGATAGATAGATAGATAGATAGATAGATAGATAGATAGATAGATAGATAGATAGATAGACATACAGACAGATAGATAGATAGATAGACATACAGACAGATAGATAGATAGATAGACATACAGACAGATAGATAGATAGATAGATAGATAGATAGACATACAGACAGATAGATAGATAGATAGATATACAGACAGATAGATAGATAGATAGATAGATAGATAGATAGATAGATAGATAGATAGATAGATAGATAGATAGACAGATAGATAGATAGATAGATAGATAGATAGATAGATAGATAGATAGATAGATAGATAGATAGATAGACAGACAAACAGACAGACAGACAGATAGATAGATAGATAGATAGACAGACAGACAGACAGACAGACAGACAGATAGATAGATAGATAGACAGATAGATAGATAGATAGATAGATAGATAGATAGATAGATAGATAGATAGATAGATAGATAGATAGATAGATAGATAGATAGACAGACAGACAGACAGACATACAGACAGACAGATAGATGGATAGACAGACAGATAGACAGACAGACAGACAGATAGATAGATAAATAGACAGATAGATAGATAGACAGACAGACAGACAGATAGACAGATAGATAGATAGATAGATAGATAGATAGATAGACAGACAGACAGACAGACAGATAGATAGATAGATAGATAGATAGATAGATAGATAGATAGATAGATAGATAGATAGATAGATAGATAGATAGATAGAGAGATTGATAGATAGAAAGACAGATAGATAGACAGACAGACAGACAGACAGACAGACAGACAGACAGACAGACAGACAGACAGACAGACAGATAGATAGATAGATAGATAGATAGATAGATAGATAGATAGATAGATAGATAGATAGCTTTGAAAAGTGTTTTCAATCATTTCGACCTCACAAATGAACCTCAACAAATGCACTAAAGTGACAGAGAAAATAAACACTGATAATAAAGCAGAGCAGTGAATCAGAGTCTGTCTGTCCATTCAGACACTGATATTACATCAGTGACGAAATCAAAAAATAAAAGTTTCTTGAAATCAGACATCGTGACCCAGACGGTCCGGCCAGCACTGACCGATCAGCCGTGCTGTTTCTCAATCTCTCACACAGACGGTTTTCATCAAACATCATCAGATCACTGTCGATGAAACAATTCAGCAGATCATGATGCTTTCACCCTCTTTCAACACACTGATCAGTGTAATATTTTATTTCCATTCCTTCGTCCACCAGTCTGTTGCAATGCATATATGCCTCTCCCAAGTGTCATAAAAGCCATCATTTCTCTTATAAATTTAGACAGCTTTGAGTGGCTAGTGTTCTGATGGTGCCCCAAAAAAGCAATTTAGATCAGTTGAATCTATTGAAGACATTATTCTGTGTGTGATTTCAACATAAATGACACACACACACACACACACACACAGTCAGATGAGATCTCACTACCTGGAGCCACAATAATACACCACTGACACACACTGTCATCAGAGACAGACACACACACACACACACACACACACACACTCACTCACTCAGACACACACACACACACACACACACATTCACACACATTGACACACACACAGATCCAGGCATCTAAGTCATGTTAATCACCCATTTAGTAGCTGTGGGGATTTTTCCCAAGCTTTTATGCTGGGTCGGATTTCTCCCTGCAGAGAGCTTCTCACAGACAGCGAGAGGATGTGTGTGTGTGTGTGTGTGTGTGTGTGTGTGACTGTGAAAAGAAGTGAACATTACAGCAGACAATTCACTACCCTCTTCTCCCTGCGTACTCTGTCTGCTGTGTTTGTTGTAAATTTGAAATTTGACAAGCTCATTTTTAGTAATTCTCATTTTCCAGATTAATGTTCAGAGTCACTAAATAATCCATTCATGAGTCGAACAATGAAACTCTGTTAGTTTATCAAACCAATGAGAGACACAACAGTCTTAGAAAAGTCAAAAATATTTTTTCTATATTTTTAAATAATATCTATCTATCTATCTATCTATCTATCTATCTATCTATCTATCTATCTATCTATCTATCTATCTATCTATCTATCTATCGTTCTATCTATGTTCTATCTATCTATCTATCTATCTATCTATCTATCTATCTATCGTTCTATCTATCGTTCTATCTATCTATCGTTCTATCTATCTATCTATCGTTCTATCTATCTATCTATCTATCTATCTATCTATCTATCTATCTATCTATCTATCGTTCTATCTATCTATCTATCTATCTATCTATCTATCTATCTATCTCTTTCTATCATTCTATCTATCTATCGTTCTATCTATCTATCTATATATCTATCTACATTCTATCTATCTATCTATCTATCTATCTATCTATCTATCCATATATGTGTAAACGATGCACTAAATAAAAATATATTGTAAGATAAAAATGACAGTCTTGCAAAATTGACAAAATTTTTGACCACATCATCTTACATTTTACACTGTATATTCACAGATAAATACTCAAACAAACAAAATGTATTGTAGGATAAAAGGAAATGACAGAAATAGAGACACACACACACACACACACATATATATACATACATATACAGTAGGTCTAAACCAGAAACTCATCCGCCGCATGATTTAATCTCTTGTTATGTTTTGCTGTGAGATATAAGAATGACCTGATATATAGCAGACAGGGAAGCGGACAGGAAGAGTCCTTTTTCCACACAATTGCAGCCAGGGCTTGACGTCCTGTGACCTCATCTCCTGTTCACTAGCACACACATTCCAGCAATGCACTCTGGGAAAATAAAACAGACAGATGGACAGGAGGATACAGACAGACAGACAGATTATCCAGTGCTCGTTGCGTTCAGTAGGTTTGTGGTTTCTTGATAGATTTCATGGCAGCACAAACACACACCAAAAGTTAATCAGTGTGTGTGTGTGTGTGTGTGCAGGGACAGGTGTGTCATTGTGTGCCAGCACCTGCTGACAGGTGGGCTACACACTGACCTCAAACTGACCTCACGGAGAAAGAGAGAGACGAACCGATACAGATCTGTCCAACAGCTGCTATCGACCCGACAACGAGAGAGATTCTAGCACTCATTTACACACAAACATTACCTTGACTGATAAGAGTCAGGTTCAGATCATGACAACTGACTGAAAACAGACAAGAAAAAAATATTGTTTCATTTTTAATTCATTATTTTTGTGTTTGAAAAGTCAAGAAATAATTTTTAATGATTGTTATTTTTAATAATTGTTATTTTTAATTGAATTGTTATGAAAAAATAATTTAATTTATTTTATATTAAATTAATACATTTTAATAATTATTATAGTAACGTGTGCATTTGAAGACAATCAAGAAAAACATTTATTTTTAACAATTATTTTTTTAAATAAAATTATTTTTTATTTTTTGTATTTTAATTATTAATTTATTTAAAAAAAAAAAATATATATATATATATATATATATATATATATATATATATATAAAAAAAAAAAATTTTTTTATTTTTAAGCAAGAGTTTATGTCATTTGTATCTTACAATTTATTTACATGCAATATAATTTGTTGGATGGACGGATAGATAATGTCACCAAACAAAATGTATACAAAAATATATAATAAATAATAAGTAATATTTGTAATAATAATGTACTGGCAACAAAAGTTTTCGTGAGAGAAAGTGGGAATTTGAGTGTGTGTGTGTGTGTACTTGTTTTGACTACACTTGTGCGCACCAAATGTCCTCAGATATATCGTGAAACACTTTCTCAAGCCACTAGTGAGACATTCACTGGTCCTCACTAGATAAAAAGGCTTATAAATCAACCAAAATAGGTTTTTATTGACCTGATATAAAATCAATGGAAGTCTATGCAATGACCTCACTAAGATAGCAAAACAAACCTGTGTGTGTGTGTGTGTGTGTGTGTGTGAGAGAGAGAGAGAGAGAGAGTGTGTGTGTGTGTGTGTGAGAGAGAGAGAGAGAGTGTGTGTGTGTGTGTGAGTGTGTGTGTGTTTGTGTGGGCGGCGTATTCCCTACGTTATGGGGACCAAATGTCTTGTGGGGACATTTTTTTGGTCCCCACAAGGAAACAAGCTTATAAATCATACAGAATTATCTTTTTTGAAAATCTAAAATAGCAGAACATGTTGTGTGATGGGTAGGTTTAGGGGTAGAGGTAGTGTAGGGGGACAGAATGTACAGTTTGTACAGTATAAAAACCATTACACCTATGGAATGTCCCCGTAAAACATGAAAACACAACATGTGTGTGTGTGAGTGAGACTCACATCTGGGCCCCATTTGTCTTAAATTAAATACCGAGTTGCGTTGTGTTTATTCTGTCAATCAAATCCACACGGGTGTTTAATTTCACACACATACACAGATTATATTACATTTACGTTCTCAGCAGACGCTTGACCTTACAATAAAGTGATTGAACTATGTTAATGAACAGCACAGGCAGATGAGAATGAGAATATGATGCATACTACATCTAAATATATCTATAATATTTCTATTTCAAATAAATGCTGTTCTTTTGAACTTTATATTCACAAAATCACCATATCAGAATGATTTCCGATTTCTGACTGGTGCTAAAAATTCAGCTTTGATCACTGGATATAAATTACATTTTACCACAACATCACATAGAAAACAGCTACTTTAAATTGTAATAATATTTCACAATTTTTACTGTATTTTCGATCAAATCAACGCAGCCGGAAGAGACTCAAAAACATGCAAACTTTTGAACTCTAGTGTAACCAATATGCAAGAACATGTGAGCGTTTAGGCGAAAGACTCCACCCTCAGGTCTCAATGCATTATGGGTGATAGTCTGGTGTTTAAAAACAGCTCGAGTCCTTCCTTCAAAATACTTTGTGTTAGAAGTTTGATCACATGATTAACATTTACAATAAGCAATGGCACTAGCGATGCTCGACTTATGCTCGTTACTTAAAGATGAAAAACAAGAGTAATAATGTCAATAATAGTAATGCTGATAGAGACGCGGCTCGGGTTTCTCTCTCAGGTGGGGTGTGGGAAGGGAAAGACGGGTCAGCTTCCACATGAAACTCAGACAATATAGAAGCCCCTGAGACCAGGCCATTGTCCCAACATCCTCCTCTCAGTGTGTGTGTGAGATCCATTCATTCAGGTTAACACTGGGGTGCTTTTCCGTGTGTGTGTGTGTGTGACTGACGGAGTAGATGAGCCAGATTAGAGGAGTATTTGATTTCTCTGTCATTGTTTAGCAGCTGAATGAGCCGAATGAAGTGAATTGTCATCACTTCCGAGTCTAAAGCACTACATCCCAAATGCATCCCAAAAAACATGCCGGATAAGAATGGCTGCGTCCCAAATCGCAGCATGTTGAAAATGTGCGCAGATGATATTACCCACAACTCGTTCGTGATGGTTCATTTTTTACATTTTTGTATGAGATTTGGGAGGCAGCCCAGATCCAGAATCACGTGTGTGACAGAATTTCAGGTTTTGTCGCGTAAAAGGAACTGATGCGAGTCCAATTCTGGACTGTTTATAGAGAGGACTAAATATATTTACATTTACATTTATTCATTTATCCAAAGCGACTTACAAGTGAGGAAAACAAACAAGCGATTCTTCATGAATTGGCAAATAAAATAAAATAAATAAATCAATAAATGATTCAATAAAGCAATAATTTTTAATGATTGTTATTTTTAATAATTGTTATTTTTAATTGAATTGTTATGAAAAAATAATTTAATTTATTTTATATTAAATTAATACATTTTAATAATTATTATAGTTACGTGTGCATTTGAAGACAATCAAGAAAAACATGTTAATTTTTTCTAATAATTATTTTTTAAATAAAATTATTTTTTATTTTTTTGTATTTTAATTATTAATTTAATTAATTAATTTTTTAATTAATAAAGCAATAATTAAATGTAATAAATGTATTAAATGTATTAAATTCAATAAAGCAATAATTAAATGTGCCCATTTCCATCCAAACATTACAGTTTATTTTAGTATGATTAATAAACATTAATATATTTTGAATTAGCTTTTATTTTTAGATTTTCTTTTCATTTGAATTTATTTAAAGTTTTAAATATTACTATTTAGGTTTAATTTATTTTAATTTTTAGTATTAATTTTAGCTCAACATTTTTTTTTTTTTTAAATTTCCAATATGTTTTAATTTATTTCAGCTTTATTTCAATTAACATAAATGTTTTAGTTAACGATAACCCTGATCCACATTCATAAAACAGATTATTTCTATTATGTAGATATGATATCTACACAAAATCTATTGTATTATTCACTTTACTAAGTAAAGCGCACACTTTAAAAGAGTTTTATATTGTTTGACTAAAAAGTATTGCAAAGTACAGTTTAATTACTCAACAAACTTTTACTGGCCAAGTTAAAGTTACTTATTTTCTTTGTTAATTTTACTCAACTTAGTTAAGTAGATTTGACTTAATTCCATATGTGAAAGTTACTTCAACAAATCTGTGTGCAAAAACTAAAAAATTAAGACTTATAAACACTTTCTGAATGATGCTAAACAGACAAATCAAGAGCTGTTCGCAAACATCAAAACAATATATTTAAAAATAAACTGGTAATTTAACTGATTAATTAATTTACAGTGCTTTGTTCCTTCATACCACACCACTAACCTCCGCATGAGCTGCGTGAAGCCTGAGCAGCCAGTGCCAAACAGGAAGTGACTATTTCTGTTACAGGAAGTGCAGGAAGGGTCGTCATGGGTGGAGAGAAAGTTAGAGGTCAAAGGTCAGAGACTGTGATTTATTAGGAATAGGTGTATGTCTCTATCTATCAATGTGAGATAAAACTATCAACTGTGCAGTTGTACAATGATAATGACGTTTTCACTTGTTCATACTGCGCGCACACACACACACACACACACACTCACTCACACACACACACACACACACACACACACACACACACACACACTCACACACACACACACACACACACTCACACACACACACACACACTCACACACACACAAACTCTTGCTCACAGTAAGCAGAACCAAAACAGGAACTGCTAGACAGGCTGTAAATTAAAGAGAGAGACAAGTAATAGTGGCATTATATTATATAAAAGAGTCAATCTGAGGAGGAGTTGAACCTTTTGAAGGGAAATCAATGGGAGGAAATCAATATGATTCAGTTGACACTCTCAAAAACCCGTGCATTAGCCTGATCCACATAAAAAAAATATGTTTTATAGCTTAAACTGAGCTAAAATAGCGCGATATAAATCATACTGTTTTTGTTGCAGATTTGAAATGTGACACTGAAACATAATCATTGGAGATTTCAATTTTTCCCAGGTCAAGTAAATATGAGCTTGAACGGGTGACAAACGAACCGACTTGTTTTAAAGGGATCGTGAGTCGCTTTACATTTGAGTCCAAGCTAATGCAATGCTTTAATAATTATGTAAATATTTTAATAATTTTTAAATATAAAATATATAAATATTTAATAAATATTATAATTAATAAATATTTAAATATTTTATAAATATTATAATTAATAAATATTTAAATATTTTATTTAATAAATACTCAGTCCACACAAATACTGGAAGAAATGATGCATTTTAAGTTAGATAAAATTATTTTATTAATTTAGGGGTGCGGCCATATACCAGTAGACGCAATTATCCAGCAGAAATTTGTCAAGCAGAAGAGACTTTGGACTATCGTCTCTATTGGGTTACGCTCACGCGACGTTTCTGTGCTGCATGGCCACTAATCTTATCGTTTACATGCATTTTTAAGATTTTGAATAATATTTTAAACTAATGAGCAGCGAAAGAGAACTCGTTTCGGTATGAAGCCGTCGCTCATGAACCGCACAAGTACTGAACTGAGTTCTTTTTGCCTCGTAATTGGCTTGAATGGTTAAATTCACATACTTATGAGTCAGAATGCCCTCATAAACACAGTCATTTATGTATTAAAAGTGTTAATTCACCCAAAAATGATAATCCTGTCATTAATTCCTCATGTCGTTCTACACCCGTAAGATCTTCGTTCATCTTCAGAACACAAATGAAGATCTTTTTGATGAAGAGAGTCTCTATTGACAGCAAGATAATGAACACTTTCATACTAAAACATATTTAAAACAGGTCATGTGACTACAGTGGTTCAACTTTAATATTATAAAGTGACGAGAATACTTTTTGTGCGCCAAAAAAACCAAAATAACGACTTTTATAACAATATCTAGTGATGATCGATTTCAAAACACTGTTTGGTTCGGAGCGCCAAAGTCACGTGATTTCAGTAAACGAGGCTTCAGTAATTGATTAAAAATTTTTATCAGTTTGATTCATGAACAGAACCAGTGATTCGACACAAAAGATTCGTAAAGCTTCATGAAGCAGCGTTTTGAAACCGAACATAAACAGTAGAAGGAAAACGTGTGTGAAACAGTATATTAGATCCGTGTATTCAGTCTTAAAGTGACAGTAGCCTAATAAACCTGCCGCTGTCTGTGTCATTAATGTGAATCACACAACAAAACAGAGAAAATCTCTCACAGCTCTTGACTGAACAACTTTTATAACTGTAATAAGAATAAATCTAGGCCTATATTTAATCTACACAGTAAAGACTATGCAGTGTTTTTAATACATTTGATGACTTCATACAATTTATGTAGTATTTGCTATTTCTAGTACTTTAAGTTCTTATTATTTTACTTTTTACTTAGGTTAGTATTAGAAATTGAAATTAGTGACTAGAATTATGAAATTTCACTGGTGTAAAAAATTCTGATGTCATAAAATTATAGCTTATTTAAAGCAAAATTACCTATATTTTGATATATATCGCCGTCATGAGATAAAATTACTCATGTAATTTAATGCATTCTGGTATTCTGGAATAAATGTGATTTATTTTGGCCAAAATTGAGGTATCTTAGAAAGCAGCATAATGTTTTATAGTAAATAATGTATACATTTTTTTTTTTAACAAAGTTCACTCTCTTCTGTCATTGATGTCTGACATACTCCGAAATATGAAAATACCCTGAATGAAGAGATCTTAGCTCTGTTTCCCATGGTGCATTATGGGACAGATTCCACAGCACTCCCGCTGGACTGTGTGAGAGGGAGAGAGAGACTGAAGGATGACTGACATGCTAAACAAAATGTCAAGTATCTCTGACCTTTTCTGTGTACGTCTCTCTCTCTCAGTGTGTGTGTGTGTGTGTGTGTGTGTGTGTGTATCAAAACACAACTGAGAACATGCTGAAACACGGACTGAAACAGGCTGAACAAACACCACAAACTGTACAGTGTTATTTAAAGTCAGACTTACGTTTGTCACCTGCTGGACGATAGACTTTCATTAAAGGACGGATCCAAATCGCAGTTGTTATTGTTTAAATAAAAACTCATTTAAACTATTAATGTAAATAAAGCTCAATTAAAATATTAATATTAGATGAAAAACTTAAGAATATCTGCAATAAGTTTAAGTTGAAGAACTAAAATGACTAAAACTGAAATAAAAATTAATTAAAACTATATAGAAATATAATAAAAACTAATAAAAAAGCATGTAACAAAAATAGCTAAATAAAAATGTTTTAAATAAATAAAAATGACTAAAGTACATAAAACAAAAAAGCATGTAACAAAAATAGCTAAATAAAAATGTTTTAAAAAAAATAAAAATGACTAAAGTACATAAAACAAAAAAGCATGTAACAAAAATAGCTAAATAAAAATGTTTTAAATAAATAAAAATGACTAAAGTACATAAAACAAAAAAGCATGTAACAAAAAATAGCTAAATAAAAATGTTTTAAATAAATAAAAATGACTAAAGTACATAAAACAAAAAAGCATGTAACAAAAATAGCTAAATAAAAATGTTTTAAATAAATAAAAATGACTAAAGTACATAAAACAAAAAAGCATGTAACAAAAATAGCTAAATAAAAATGTTTTAAATAAATAAAAATGACTAAAGTACATAAAACAAAAAAGCATGCAACAAAAATAGCTAAATAAAAATGTTTTAAATAAATAAAAATGACTAAAGTACATAAAACAAAAAAGCATGCAACAAAAATAGCTAAATAAAAATGTTTTAAATAAATAAAAATGACTAAAGTACATAAAACAAAAAAGCATGTAACAAAAATAGCTAAATAAAAATGTTTTAAATAAATAAAAATGACTAAAGTACATAAAACAAAAAAGCATGTAACAAAAATAGCTAAATAAAAATGTTTTAAATAAATAAAAATGACTAAAGTACATAAAACAAAAAAGCATGTAACAAAATAGCTAAATAAAAATGTTTTAAATAAATAAAAATGACTAAAGTACATAAAACAAAAAAGCATGTAACAAAAATAGCTAAATAAAAATGTTTTAAATAAATAAAAATGACTAAAGTACATAAAACAAAAAAGCATGTAACAAAAATAGCTAAATAAAAATGTTTTAAATAAATAAAAATGACTAAAGTACATAAAACAAAAAAGCATGTAACAAAAATAGCTAAATAAAAATGTTTTAAATAAATAAAAATGACTAAAGTACATAAAACAAAAAAGCATGTAACAAAAATAGCTAAATAAAAATGTTTTAAATAAATAAAAATGACTAAAGTACATAAAACAAAAAAGCATGTAACAAAAATAGCTAAATAAAAATGTTTTAAATAAATAAAAATGACTAAAGTACATAAAGCTAAAAAAAACAACTAAATATAAAAAATAAAAGCTATTTCAAAACATTAATAAATACTATATAAATCAAAGTCATACTGAAAGAGCAGAATATCACTTGACAACCACCTAGCAACGCCCTAGAGATGGGCCAGAACACCCAAACAAATGCAACGCACCATAGCAACCACATAGGAACACTCTAGAATCATTACAGTGAGTTTCGTACCGGACGTCCCTCACATGCTCGTCAGAAAATGAGCGAGTATTTGTGCAAATACGGCCAGATCATTCGTGTAACTTTGAGTTTTCTGTGTTTGAACAGGAGTGTGTATCTGTTTTTATTTGGTAAATACTGTACACAGTGTGGAAATATGTTCAGTTTAAGAACAAAATACTGGTGTGTGTGTGTGTGTGTGTGATGATATACACAAAGCATGACCTGTAGTGCCCACAGTCAATCATTCAACACACACCCACACACACACACACACACACACACACACACACACACACTTGGGTTGTTTTATCAGTTATCCGAACAGCAACAAACCAACAGTCATGTGACTCACAGAAAGATGGAGATGGCGTGCGTGTGAGAGAGAGAGAGGGCTGTCAGAGTGATTTAAAACAGAGCTGCGTGATCTAGGGTGAAACTATCGAAACAGACGCCGGGGTCAAAGGTCATGTGTGTTTTTACAAGGGACACAGTTTGGACAGTCATCATACGGTGTCTTGTTACACATTGTCACAAAGTTTCAGACTAAAAGTGGGTATGGCAACTTTTAAAGCGGAAGGCAGCTCCTGTTTTGATGTTCCTCAAACAATCAGGTCAAGGGTTTGTTCTGAAATCGTAAAATGAATTATTAATCGTGCGATTAAATCACCGTCTTTTGTGAAGCTCGTTCGCTGTTACTGGATGGAAAACAGCAGCAGAAGACATTAATCATACGGGTTTGAGGGGGAGGAAACTATGACTTTTCAACTATTTACTGAAAACACTGCAGTTGCAAATGAAACTCTGAAAAGAAATATTGAGTGTCTGACAAACATCTTTAACCCTGTAAAGCCTGACATATGAAATAATAGTCTACTTTTTTTTTTAAATGAAACAGTTTGTTGAACTTTTAGACTATATATATATATATATATATATATATATATATATTATGGGCTATTAACAGGCTTTTATGGCTTATAGACTGAGAATATGGAGGACAAGACAGCTCAATTTTATTCAGAGGCCCAATATATATTATGATATTTACATGGACAAAAAGTAAGATGAAATTGTGATGCTTGTAAAATAAATCAATGAGATCTTTATAACAGTATAGCAGATACTCACATATGCAAAATGCATATAAATATCAGTCGTCACTATATCTGCCAATAATATGTCTTAGTAAGATGATATTTAATGTGCCTCTATTATAATACTGTAAAAGTTTGTCGCCTATAACATGTTTTACATGCATCCAAGGTCAACTTTAAACACTTTAATTTTCTCATGATATACATTGCACACTCTAAAAATGTTATTAAAAACAACCCAAGTTGGGTTGAAAATGGATAAACCCAGGGTTAAATGGGTTAAAAGTTTGACCCAACCTGTTGGGCAGTTTTATTGAACTCAACTATTGTTTAAAAATGACTATATGTCTGGCTTAAAATGAACCCAAAATAGGTTGGAAATTAAAAATCAGACACATAATTACTAGAGGCGGCAATAATAATCGAAAGGTGAACATTTATTAATAAGGAATTTAATAAATGTTTATTGTTTAATTATTATTCATGACTAACTTATTAATAAATGCTCATTTCCAACATACTTTGGCTTCATTTCAAGCAAGAAATACAGTCATTTTTAAACAATAGTTGAGTTAATAAAACTGCCCAGCAGGTTGGGTCAAACTTTTAACTTAAACGCTGAGTTTGTCCATTTTCAACCCAACTTGGGTTGTTTTTAACCCAGCATTTTTTAGAGAGCAGCATCAGCTCTTTTCTCGAAGAATCTGAAAACGGTTCGTTCGAAGATTCTCTCTCTCTAAACTCCGCCTCTCCTAGAGCCTGCTCTGCTCTGATTGGCCAGATGGCCCAGTCTTTTGTGATTGGTCGGAAACTAAACTCGTCAGTGATTCAAACGGTAACACTGGCGTTGGTTTTATTGTGTCAATCTCATCAAAGCTGATTTGCTTTGGCAACAGTTTCTCGACATGAACAACATGAACCAAACTCTTCTAGTCTCAGAAACAACTACAAGTGTTTGAGGGCGGGGCAAAGAGACGCTGTTCAGCCAATGAGAACCACAGGCTGACATTATGCAAATTAGTTACAAACTTACGTAGGTTCAGTGAGACTGAATTACTGACGACTCGTTTCAGCAGTTCAGAATCGATTCTTTCTTCAAGCAGACAAAAACTTCATTAGTCCTGCATTTTGATCTTTGAAACTTTGCAGACCTTTTACATTCACAAACAGCTTTATCACAAAGATAATATCCAAAAAAGCATGAAATGGGCATTTTAAATGTTTAGTCTTATGATCAAAGCTCTGCAGTTTTAAACATATGAACACAGTGATGATTGAGAGACGAACAAATAAACCCTCCTCAAAAGATGATGATCATATTTGATGCTCACAGATTTTGCTAAAAAACGATGGATAATCCAGTAAACCTGCTTCAGTTCAGTAAGAGTTGGTCTTGAAATGTCACTAACAATTATCAAAGATATTCTTAAAATTCAATCAGATTGTGTGCGACAGGTTTTCCAGCAAACCAAATCAGACACGGTTGGGCTTTAAAGGGTTAAAGAGTTTGATTCCAAAAAACAAGACTGAAAAAACTCAAAGTTCCATGAACCATTACAGAGAAGAAGGAAAAAGAAGAGAAGGAACAGAGAGATACGGACAGATAGGGAGAGAGAGAGAGTTTGGGATTCTTTCCCAAAAGTGATTAGCCAGAGGAAATGGGTCAGACAGAGAAGATAAGTTCAGGAGAAAACATTAACCCGACCAAACGTAGATTCCAGCGCTGAAATCCAAGTGCATATACTGACCAAACACAAAGAGCAGAAGAGAACGAGAGAGGACAGGACATGAGAAAGCACTCCCTCTCTAATTGTTCCTAGAAAAACGGAGAGCAAATGAGGGAATAAAACAAGTTTGTTTAGAGCTACTCGTCTGTGAACGGGTGGCGTAATTAGATTCAGGCCGAGGAGAGTTAATTAACTAAGTGAATTAATTAGATAGTTTGAGTGAGGAGACCGTGGCCAAAAACGCAGATTAAATTAGACCGGGTTGGATACACCCCAAAACAGAGTGACCCGACGCGACACAATGCGCAGATATTGCTTACACTCTTAAAAATAAAGGCTCTTTATCGAGTGCATTAGTGCCTGTCCACTTTTTCTGGTTCTGGAAGGTTTTTTTCCGTTCATTTCTCTCATAGGGATTTTTAAAAATGTCTTCGTTAAGAAGTTAAAAGCCAGAATCACAACATTACAAATTACTTTGATTTGAAGCAAAAAAGATTTTGAAAATCGGACAAAAAGACTGTGAACTTAATGGCTTTAGTGAGGGAAAGAACTACAATCCCATGAAGCATTGCAATGAACATAATAAAATTAAAAGTAGAGAAATACAAAAATACTCATTTAAAAATTTTGATTTATATATATATATATATATATATATATATATATAGGAGATTCCCCCTTCCATATGTAAAGCGCTTTGAGTACCCAGAAAAAGCAGTATATAAATGTAAGGAATTATTGTTATTATTATATAGGTGGAATTTCCTGTACAGCATCATGGGAAATGTAGTTTTTCACCAGGATTTTCACTGTTAAACACGATTATTTTAAAAAATAAGCTGAAATAATGCGGGCTGACGACTACAACTGAAGCAAATACCATCAGTTAACAACCTCGTAGCTCACAGTTTTTATAAGTTATCGTTAAAAATCAATTTCCTTATGGAAAAAAGTGTTTACTTCCGGAAACACTAGGCATCTACCATTCCGTGAAGAACTTTTAACATCCATGGAACCTTTCCATTCAACATACATTCCAGAAAATTCTTTAAATTATTAAAATGTTCTATCAAAAATGTTTTTAAGAACTGTTTACGTAAAGGTTCTTTAGGAACCCAAATATGGTTCTCTTCTTCTATGGCATCAATGTGAAAACACCCTTTTGCCAGTTGACCTATAATGCCCGTTTCACAAGATGTAACATCAGTCTCTGGTGTCTCCAGAATGTGTGTGAAGTTTCAGCTCAAAATCCCCCACAGATCATTTATTATCGCTTGTCAAATTCGCCTCTATTTGAGCAGAAACACGCCGTTTTTGTGCGTGTCCCTTTAAATGCAAATGAGCTGCTGCTCCAGAAGAGGGCGGAGCTTTAACAGCTCAACAACAACAAAGCTGGAGAATCTCACGCAGACAAAATGAGGAAAGTGTTCATCCTTACATTGTTCAAACCGGAGTCGACACTGATGGAGAGACTCAGGAAGAAGTTCAACTTTTAGACGTTTCTGAACGGTTAGTGGATAAATTTATGAATTTATGTAACAAAATTACTGGCTTGTTCTTTCTCACTTTTTCTGGGTTGGTTCATGCATCACGGACCCGATATGAGCACTTAAACACAAAAAAAGTCAGATTTTCATGATATGTCTCCTTTAAGTGTATACTGATGTATACAGCACAGTACTTACACTGGCTGCTCGCTTTAAAAATAATAGTATGCAAAACAGTATGGAGAGTTTCGTGCTTAATTTTGTGTAAAAATGTCTGAAATTTGACCGTCCAATCGCAGGAAATCACAGTTCATTCATTACACTAGAAATGGAAGGTCCAGTACAGTTTCGAGAACTCAAACACAACCACCTGCACCTTAGCAACCACCTAGCAACCACTCAGAACACCTTAGAAACCGCCTAGCAACCACTCTAAACACTTCACCTTTAGGAACGTCCCAGCAATCACTCCAAACATGTTGGCAAGCGTAGCGTCTGTGTTTAAACCGCTGTTGAGTGTGTTTACACGTACAACAAAACACTGATAACTATCAAAAATCTGCCCATAACACAAGAAAATCACGTTTACATGGCTTTCGTTGCATCCTGCAGTGTTGATATCAAACACAGGAAGTGTGCATGCAGGGCCAAACTGGGGGAACGTCTTAAACCGTTAACTGTTTTGCTAAAATCATTTTCAGTGTCATCACTAGTGTGTGTGTGTGTGTGTTATATGAATATATGTATCTTTCTGACTAGTTTCTAAAGTCTGTGTAGTTGTTCTGTACAACCAACCCACCTCAACACGCTCAGATCCGCTGGTTTTGGAGCTGAATGGGACTCCAGACAGGAAGCAGGTCCAGTTAAGTTTTCCTCATGAATTATGGGTATGTGTCAAAATTCCTCCAGACACTCCCTATTCCAGGGAAACAAGGAAAAAAAAATTGATATATGATCCTGAATACACCCATATATATATATATACTCATGCACACACAAACTAGCAGTTTCAACCTACTGGTCACCTACCTAGGCGGTATTTTAAGGGATCATAGGTGCTGACCTTTATAAAGGTAGGCGGCTTAATTATATAAGCTTCATAATTATTCTGCCTACTAAAAGACCTTAATTTGGACATCCTGCATGGTGAGGGAAAAAAAACAATATGAGAACATTTTGATTATAAATATAGTTTGACAAATAGTTTGAATTATTTTATGTTGCTCATGTAAAGCACTTGAGATCTGTCACTCGTGAGGACGCTTTGGGTTCACTAGCTCAGAGTTACTGTCTCTCCCACACATTCTGTCTCAATCCTGATGCTGAGCAGAGAAACAGATGCTGAATGCGTTCAGTCTGGAGGTCAAAGGTCACACAGGACATTGTATCAACAGAATGACTGTACCGCAAGATGCTCAGCATAACACACACACACACACACACACACACAGAATCGATTATACCAGCTTAAAAACTGCTTATTGCAGACAGGCTGAATTAAATGTTGACTATTCATGTGTTTCATTAAGCACTGAAAAGTGGACAAAAATAGTTCAATATAATTAAAAATGGACTTTTTTGTGATGTATTCTCAAGCTTATTAGAAAAATGCATCATGCTAGCAATGTGTAGCACCATTTTGTATTTTCGTCTCAGCCTATGAACTAAATAAATAAATAAAATAAAATCATAATTTAATTAATTCATTCATTCATTAAATAAATGAATGCATTAATTTTTCTATTCATCTATTCATTAATAAATTAATAAATACATTGATTTATTCATTCCTAAATAAATAAATTCATTCATTCATAAATTAATTATCCTTTCCTTCCTTCATTCATAAATTCGTAAATAAATAAATTCATTAATAACTAAATTAATTCATACTCATAAGTAATTTCATTATTAAATATCTAAATAAATAAATTGATTCGTGAATGAATTGTCATTCATTCCTTCATTCATAAATATATAAATTCATTAATAAATGCATTTATTAATAAATATATAAATACATTCATTCATTCATTAATAAATTTATTCATGCCTTCATAAACAACCTTAATAAATTCATTAATTCATTCGTTCATTAATAAATAAATTCATTCATTCATTAATAAATTCATTCATTCATAAATTAATTATTTTTTCCTTTCTTCATTCATACATTTGTAAATAAATAAATTAATTAACTAAATTAATTCATACACTCATAAGTAATTTCATTATTAAATAACTAAATAAATTAATTGATCCATGAATGAACTGTCTTCCATTCCTTCATTCATAAATATATAAATTCATTAATAAATGCATTTATTAATAAATATATAATTACATTCATTCATTCATTAATAAATGTATTCATGCCTTCATAAACAACCTTAATAAATAGTCATTCATTCATAAATAAATTCATTCATTCATTAATAAATAAAGTCATTCATTCATAAATAAATTCATTCATTCATTAATAAATAAAGTCATTCATTCATAAATAAATTCATTCATTCATTAATAAATAAAGTCATTCATTCATTCATAAATAAATTCATTCATTCAAAAATAAATAACAAAAAACACACATATAACAGTAAAAGTAAAATCATTTTATTTGAGAGAGAGAAAATACACGTGCTGGAACAGCACTGCAGATTATCAAACATAGACGAGGTCTGTCAAATGAAGGCACTTTCAGCTGATTATAGGAATACTCACACACTCATATACATGGCATAAAAATCTCACACAATTTCTTACAGTTCTTTGCAAGAATTCCTGCCGATCCTTCTAATAAACAAAGTCATGCATTTGTGTTGCAGAAAATAACTTTTCTTCACATTTGCATCAGTCTGCTCTGTCTGTGAGCGCTTCGACTCGTTCTGCTAGCCGTCAGCCACTAACGCAACAGCTGCGCCGTGAAACCGTAGACGGCGATTAGCGAGGCTGAGGTCAGAGATGCCGCAGTGAACGCAACAATTTGTCTTCTTTTCCTCTAGCTGTGTTCGCATCATCCATCACTCTCCATCCCTCCTCTGCGTGCTGGAATGTTCCTTCACTCCCTGCATTTGGAGGAATTCCCCAGGAGCCAATCGGCTCGCAGTCAGGAAGACGTGCTCTTTCGCGACCTTTAGCGGGAGAGGCGAACGAGCTGTCGGGGGTGGAAGGTCTTGACCTGCGACCTCACTCACATCCACAGTTTCAGGCCTATTACGGGCTCAAGCCATTATAATTAGTTAGCTCTGTGTGTGTGTAACGATGAATGAAGCGCTCAGTTTCACACACTCCACTGAGAAGTTAAGCCATGACCTTGGGCCATGGCCAGAGTATCCCATAATTCCTGGAATATTTTATATAGTTCCAAAAGCACAAGGAACGACACAAATCCGCATGTGCATTTGACATGGGTGCTAATTTAGCATTATTATAGCTTATGCAATATATCGGCCGATATATGTTCATTATTAATGTTATAGTTATCGGTTCGATAAGAAAATTTGGCCGATATATTCAAGTCGATAAATAATGGATTATTTCCTTCAGCGGAGACACTTGTTCAGATGCGCACTGTTCGCCATGATGGATTTAAACAGCTTGAAATATGATTGAAATCACTTCGAAAAGGAAAATAAAGTTAAGCACAACATATGCAGCGCAAGTCTGTCATATAGACTACATAAAATTATTAAGAGAACATTATAATTGTGTGATTGAGACATGGATTTTAATGGTTTGTTTTTGTAATCAGACTCTGAAAAATGATTTGGATTTAGATTTATCGGCCAATATATCGGTTATCGGCTAACATAAAGAATTATCGGTTATCGGTATTGACCAAAATTTTCATATCGGTGCATCCCTAGTTAATATTTTTAACAATTTTCACAAATTTTTTGAACAATTTGTGGACATTTTTCACACTTCCGCAGTTCTCAGAGGAGGTCATCATAGCTGGATGTGAGGTAACAGAAAATAAAATTTTTGCGTTTGCTCAAATAGCAAAAGAAAACATCCACGATACTGTTTCAGTGACCATCAAAAAGAGAAAAACAATAGCGAGAGATTGATTACGCGACACCACCACTGTATTAGAAAAACCATCGCAGCAATGTTAATTCGTTTTTTATTTGATGACGAGTTAATAGAGAGTTATAAAAATATAAATGAAAAAATAAAAAACTTTGCTAGATTCCGAATATTAATAACTGTGAAAATGCATCATTGTAGTCTGTGATAAGTGTCCATTAGCTTTTATTTTTATATTTTTATATTTTTATTTTAGTTTAGCTATTAGTGATTTTTATGCAATTTTTACTCATTTTTGCGTGTGCGGTAATGCAATGCTGTTTGCTAACTGCCACACAAGAGCTCTCCACAAACTTCACGGAAATTAAACCGCATCCTGTCTGTTTCCTTTATTTTACAAAAGCACATTTTGTTTTTATTGTAAGTGTACACAACTAAAATATATAAATAGTTTGAATGATGTATAACTCTTATCTGTATGACCGTAAATGACGGAGTTGTTGCCGCTGTTAAGGTGCACTTTTCGTACCACTGACTTTCATTCATGTGAATGCGTCAGACACAGTTCGCATCACGTGAAGTCGTGCGACCGGTATTTTTGCAGTAAAGTCGAGTAGGTTGAAATTTTTACATTTTGAACGTATTACTATATGTTGAAAGTCTAGTGGCTTTATAATGAGTCTATAATAATAGAATAATCATTTGGTATTGTGCCGATATGTGACGTGGAAGTCTGACCACAGTCCAGTGATGAAATAAGCCTGTCCTGGAAATGGGAAGCCTCAGGTGCCGTCTCCTCGTGGAAATGTGAATAGGCTCTTTTTCCTCCTTCTCAATCATCTTTCCGTGATTTCATTTCAGAGCTTTATTTCAGTTAGTTGCCAAAGAAACACTTTTAATCATCGTTTAGTTCACGTTTTTCATGTAATATTTACATATTACTGTATTTCAGCTTTAATTCAATTAACAAAGGTGTTTTTTACTTCACGATAATAACCCTGGTGCATGTGAACGCTTCGCCGGTACCTTCATTCTCTGCGTCCGGCCCGCCGATACAGTCGCTGAGCATCCGTCGACTCTCGCAGCAAGGAGAAACAATACAGACGTTTGCCCCGAGGCCCATTCACTTCCCCTGCTGGACCCCCGGAGGCAGGTGGGCGGGTCACAGCGTCATTAAACGGCACTAATGAGTGTGTGATTGACGAGCAGCTCAGCCTATGACCTTATAATGAGGGCCGGGCCTGAGAACAGAGAGACAGGGAGAGTAGAAAGTAGCAGAAGAAACAAAGAAACATGGTTTTATGGGAAATGTCTGTTAGTGATTAAAGTCAGTTCCACACACACTATAAAACAAGCTGTAAGGGATTGCGCTCACACACACACACACACACACACACAAAGAGAGAGAGAGACAGAGAGAGAGAGAGAGTAATACCCTATTAGTTCAACAAGTGGACCGCGGTAGTAACTGATTCCCACAGAGCAATAAAACCCACCTGGACTTGATGTATGTATGTGTGTGTGTGTGTGTGTGTGTGTGTGTGTGTGTGAGTGGTGGGTGTTAACAGCTGTGTAAGAATCAGTCTCAACATGCTTTAATACAGAAGTCGCCAAAACGTTACAAATCAGGACCAGATGAGACTCTCTCTGTCTCTAAGGCTGCATCCCAGATCCCAGATTGACAGTACCTCGGTTGTGGTTTCATTCAGTAGAAGAATGAAAATGAGTTTAAATCTGCAAGTCTGCAACTTGAATCCGAATTTAAATGGCGAAAATGTGAAGGACTTGGACACATTCACACACAGTCCTGTTTTAAATAGTTGCGTTCGCACCTACTTCGGGTGTTAACATGGGTGAGAGTCACGTATATCAATATTTAGTGTTAATAAATGCCATTTTTTGATATCATAGCTGGTCTGGGAACTTTTCAAGCTCAATGAAATCCATTCAAAAGCGCTGCTCGTTCTTTCCGATTGGAATTCATTTTAGTGGACGTCGCCGTTTTTTTAAATTCTGTCACGGTCACTAAGGTTACAGGCGATTTTCGCGGCTACGCTGAGAAAAGAAAATTCGATTTGTGGCGTTTTTTGTTTTTGTTTTTTTAAATGGACGCCTATTTCCACCACATAAGAGGATATAAAATGTGATATAAAATCGAAGTTTTGAGATAAAAAGTTATAATTAGGCTATGACTTGCCTACTTTTTAATCTCATAGTTATAATTTAGTATGTCATAATTTTGATTTATGTCATAGATGTCAAGATTTACCAAACCATGAATTTTTTTTTTTTTTAATGGTGGAAATGGGCTAATTACTCAAATATTTTAAGTGCTATAAATGTACACAATTAATTAGCAACCGAGTTTAGTTGGTGTACTGAAAAAAGTGATTTTTGCTATTTTATAAATCGTTTTGTTTCATAATTTTGCAGAAAATCCCACATAATAGGGTGTTTAATGGCAATTTGTGACAACTTGCCCCTGTAGTGTGACAGCATACGCGGTTAACATGTTCAACATTTTACATCTAACCACATTTATCCATCAGATCTCCAGATGTTCATGCATTTCAGGTTGGATTATTTCACGATCCTACATTCATTACGAGTCTTTCTTGCTGTTTATATGAGGTCACATGTATAATATATCACACACATGTAGAAAAGAGCACGCAGGTTTGACTCGCTCGCCATAAAGATGGGACGTGAAATATGGAAACGGAAACCTCAGGAATAAGACTGTCTATCGCATGGATGTAACACAGCTGATCGTATGTTATTCTACAAAACAATGTGCAGAAACAAGAAAAAACCCCATGAAAGCAGCAGTCCTGAGGGGCATTTACACACACACACACACACACACACTCAGTAGGGTGCATGTGTGTAATGGAGAGTTTTCCCCTGTAATTCAAGCTTTTAACTATGTGTGTGTGTCTTTAAATTCCAACACGACCAATAAAAGCTGATGTAGTTGTTGTAATTAAATGTAACACAGGTCTATAAACAACTCAAGTTTTAGCCCTCTTTCTCTCTCTCTCTCTCTGTGTGTGTGTGTGTGTGTAATCATGTGCAATTATCTGAATGAGACTGAAATGAATCTCATTCGAGTGAATGGTCTGTTTCTCTCTAATGTAATTCTAGCAGTACTACTTTGTGTGTGTGTGTGTGTGTGTGTGTGTGAGTGTGAGGGTATTCCCTACGTTATGGGGACCAAATGTCTTGTGGGGACCATTTTTTTGGTCCCCATGAGGAAACAAGCTTATAAATCATACAGAATTATCTTTTTTGAAAATCTAAAATAGCAGAACATGTTGTGTGATGGGTAGGTTTAGGGGTAGAGGTAGTGTAGGGGGACAGAATGAACAGTTTGTACAGTATAAAAACCATTACGCCTATGGAATGTCCCCATAAAACATGAAAACACAATGTGTGTGTGTGTGTGTGTGTGTGTGGGTGAATGGGTTCTGTGATCCCTTTAGGGCTGGACACACAAAAACTGCGTGCACACAAATCCATTTACAGCTTTTATTAGTAATTTTGTGCAATCTTTTTAATCAGACTTAATTGCAATGATCTCAACTGGTTACAGAACTAAGATACAATCACTGCGTGTGTGTGTGTGTGTGTGTGTAAGGATGAATTTAACACTAGATTCATAGCCCAGTGTGACCTCATTAATGTGTAAAGCACTTCCTGTCCTGTAAACACACACACACACACACACAGCCTTTCTCCAGCTTCATGTTAAAGTATCTATGCAGAGGTGTGTGTTATCCAGTGTTGCATTGTGTGTGTGTGTGTGTGTGTGTGCGTGTGTATGTGTGTTGCGGCTCTTGGGTGGTAATGTAGTGTATCAGTGAGGAAGCTGATGTTATTTCTGGAAAAGCGAGCAGATCTGTTGGCAGTGTGTGTGTGTGTGTAATTAGTTTATTATGGCGTTCTACAGAATACTGCTGTACGATGGCTGATCATCAAAACAAACACAACCGCAGCGACCACCACACACAAACACACACACACACAGACACACACACACACACACACACACAGACACACACACACACACACACACACAGACACACACACACACACACACACACACAAACACACACAAACACACACACACACAGACACACACACACACACAGACACACACACACACACAGACACACACACACACAAACACACACACACACACACACACACACGCACGCTATTCTAGTTAAAAGTAAATATACTCCAGAGTTCATATTCTCACTGTTTAATGATGATGCTGAGCAAACATTCTACACTCATTCACACATCATTTTAAGTAAACGAATAAACTAATAAGGGAAGTGATAATGGACCAAAATTATATTATTAAATGGTAAAATATATATATATATATATATATGTGTGTATACACATTCAAACATTCTTAAAATGGCTTAAGATATTGAGTCATTTATTTATTTAGTTATTTTTAAATGATCAAAAATATGTTTACGCTTAAAACAATACAAACTTTTTGCCATGCAGCAGGGTCTAAAAATGAACTTAAAGAATTAGTTCACATCAGAATTTTAATGTCCTGATAATTCACTCTCCTCCACGTCATCAAGATGTTCATGTCTTTCTTACTTCAGTGGAAAAGAAATGAAGGTTTTTGAGGAAAACATTCCAGGATTTTTCTCCATATAGTGGACTTCACTGGGGTTCAACGGGTCCAAATGTCAGTTTCAGTGCAGCTTCAAAGACTCGACATGATCCAGACGAGGAATAAGAGTCTGATCTAGAGAAACCATCAGACATTTACTAAAAAAAAATAAACATTTTATACTTTTTAACCACAAATGCTCGTCTTGCACTGATCTGTGATGCTCCACACATGACGTAATCATGATGGAAAGGTCACATGTGACGTAGGAGAATATGAACTCTGGAGTATATTTACTTTTAACTAGAATAGCGTGTGTGTGTGTGTGTGTGTGTGTGTGTGTGGCGGTCGCTGCGGTTGTGTTTGTCTTGAACTAATACTTTCATTTAAAGAGAAAATAAGATTATTTTTCTGACCTCACTGGCAGATTTTTCCCACCTTCTTGTAACTCACTTACATTTGATCAATTTTTCAGTAAACAAGACTTAATATCTGAAATCATTTTGCTTGTTGAGTAAATGTATCTTGATTTAAGAATGTTTAGATATTTTTACTGGAAAACAAGACAATAATACTGACTAAGAAAATCCTGTTTTTTAGTGTAGTAACAGATTTGTGTGAGAGACATTGCAACCATATTTTCTTATATAACGTCTATATTTTATTATTTAAGTGGATACTTTTGTATCTTTTTCATGTAATTTGTGTATGCTATATGTGTTTAGTTATATTTTATTGTGATTCTTTGTGCTCTTTTACTTATTTGTTATTTTTGATATTTGCATAATAACTTTTGCGTTATTTCAGGGCAATTTTTTGTACCGGTATTTTCTTTTGTTCTGCCTTTTCTGTTACTTTTTTGTTTATTTAAACACAGTGTGAAGATTAAAAAACCAGTTAATCAAGACAGTCAGAAATCATTCCATAGCAAACATTTAAGAGCGTTCCATCAAAACATATCAAACTGTTCCAGTCCCTCCACTCAGACGTGTTATTTTACAGACAGACATTTACACAGTGAGTTTGACCCTGGACATTTCCTCTGTTTCTGGACATTTTTCATTTTTCCTGTTCTGTGTGTGTATGATGAACTGCTTAGTCTGGTGTAGCTTTCGCACAAAGACAGGAAATACAGAAATCCGGCTGTGGTGGATATTAGTTCTGTCTGTGCGAGTGTGTGTGTGTGTGTGTGTGTGTGTGAGAGAGAGACAGAGACAGGGAAAATGTGTGGGAGTGGCTCACAGACTGAACTACATGAATAAGTCAATTATATCAGCAAACCATCCATCCACACACACACACATTTTGACTTCCTGCCAGAAAACACACATTTTAGCTTCACAGTTAGTGTGTCCGTTTGAATTTAGAGGCTCCATTTGTGTGAAACACATGACTATAAACTCATCATCAGGTCAGAGAAGTGACAGTCATCAGATCTGCATGTGTGTGAAAGTTTTAAGCCGTTAAATTTGTTCTAAAGTCTAAACCCGGAGGATCTGCATCCGTATGAAAACATTCATTAATTCCATGAGGATCATTTTTGCATGTTCAGATTCTCTTCGGACTGTGCTCTCTAACGAAATTCCGAACAAAATTGGGGGGCGGGGCATATTCATGTGTTCTGACCAATCACAACGCTCGGTATATATAAACGGGCGCTTACCTCATTCTCTCCGGCCTCTAACGGCAACTTTATTTCATAATGACGTCCTGAGGGGGCAACGGTTAACTCAAGAGACAACAACTGAAAACCTGTTTGTCGTTTTCGCAATCCAGTTTAATTTCACTAGATTTTAGGAGGCATGTTCAGAAAGTGCTAAAAAGCGTACTATAGGTCTGAGCAGCGCCGCTCAGGGCTGGGTAGGTTACTTTTAAAATGTATTTCACTACAGATTACAAAATACATGCTTTAAAAAGTAATTTGTAACGTATTTCGTTACATTACTCAAGTTTAGTAACTTAATCTGAATACTTTAGAATACTTTGGAATACTAATAAGTGTGAAACAAACACAAAAAAGGTCATTGCAAGTTTTTATCTCACAATTCTGACTTTTTCCCTCAGAATTGCGAGATTTAAACTCACAATTGCAAGTTATAAAGTCAGAATTATGAGATATAAACTCGCAATACAGAGAAAAGTCAGAATTATGACATTTAACTCACATATTAAATTCACAATTGCAAGAAAAAAAATTAGTATTGCAAGTTTATATCTCCTAATTCTGACTTTATAACTTGCAATTGTGAGTTTAAATCTCGCAATTCTGAGAAAATGAAATGCAAACTCACATTTGTGAGGGAAAAAAACTAATTGTGAGAAAAAGTTGCAGTGACGAGTGAATTATACAATGACTCACAAAACATGAAAACAGTGGAAAACATGAAACTTAACTCTTTTTCAGACGGTCAGAGTCAGAGAATCACCAATTGCTGTTTAAATGACATTAAAATTCAAAGTAATCACTTTGGTAATCTAAAACACTTTTCAGATGTAACTGTAATCTGATTACCACCCATTTAAAATGTAACTGTAATGAAATACAGTTACTCACATTTTGCATTTTAAATACGAAACTAAGTTACTTGTATTTCGTTACTCCCCAACCCTGGCGCCGCTTCACCTTTGAACTCTCAATGTTGTAATCTGTAGTATGCTGTGTCATGGTCACATGATCGGCATTTTTAATTCAGCAAGCGACATTTATAACCTCTGAAATAAAACACACGATCTAATTGAGTAAAAAACATCTCTTTTTTGCAGTCAGACCAAATAATGACTTAAAAAGAACATTGTGGTTCATATTTATCATTCACGCTTTAAAAATGGAACATCGATTTGAGTGCATTGCATTGTGGGATAGAGTTTCTCACACAGTGCCCTGGTTGTATGCTCCACAAGTTGGCAAATGCAGCAGGTTGTCTGATTATTACATGAATACAAAAATATACTGCATTTCTATGAGTAGTAGGAACGTTCTGGCAAGGTTCTCTCAAAGTTATGAGCGAATTAATGTTAACAGAACGTTCGTTCAAAGTTATATGGGCTTTAATAATGTTCTCAAAACATTAGCCCAAACATTTATACATCGTTCATGGAACGTCTTACTTGGATGTTAAAATGCTGTTTCAGAATGTTTAGAGAACATTCACAAAAGTAACATTTCCATCATGTTTGAAGAATGACAAAATGGACTGATCACTTTTTAAAGAATCCCTTATGCCAAAAAGGTTCTAAATAAGTAGAAATGTCTTAAATTATCACATAATACTTGCATGTTTAATTGAACTTTTATAATGATTGAGTATGTTTATGAGCAGCTTAATTAATAATAAAGTTTAATTATAAATAAATTAAAACTAAATAAATAAAAGAAAACTAAATCCATAAAGTGATGGGAGTCCCTATATGCGAAGAACCTTGTTTTAGTTGGAAATACGTCACATAATGAAAGTAAAATGGCTTGTTTTATGTCGAAATCCCTGATTTTTTAAAACGCACAGTAGTTTTTTTTTAGATGAAAGATCACGTCAATTAAGTCTGATAAACAAACAAAACCACCAGTAGAGAAAATTAACAACAATCCATGTTCTTACTGACCCATACTGTAAAGTGGAGGATTTCCTATTGATAGAATCAGAGACCACACATACACACACACACACACACACACACACACAAAACAACTGCATAGCAACACCCTTCCCATCACGGAGACATTTCCTGTCTCCATTGTCCTGCTCGAGAACATACTGACCATAACACACACAAACACACAACATATGCAGAGGGCACATTACACACACACACACACTCTCTCTCCCACACACTGAATAACAACAGAGCTGCACACAATAGCATGCATGCACATGACTGCACACAGCAGACATCTACACACTGTGTGTATTTTGAGATATGGCCGCATGTATAACGCCCCAGTGAGGGAGTGGAATTTGCACTCAGCACAACGGAAACCTGTAAAACATCCCATCACTATGCAACTGGTGTGAACAACTAACTAAAAGTAATTAGTTAGTTAGGCTTTACTCCATCAAGTGTAGCATTGATTTATTTTACCTTGTATAGTACACAAGCATGCAGAGGCAAAATCAACACTTTGTGAAGTCATTGGGAATCAGTTCGTTCGAACTGAATCAAATAAATGATTCACTTATTCATTTGTCCATGCTTCTTTTCTGTGGCAAAATATTTCATGAAATGCTTCTGCTCATTACTGTTGTGAACTCAATTAAGATGTATTTGTTGTATCTGTTTTTCGACTTTATTTCTGTTTAATTTCTGTCGATTAAGATCTTATGGAAGCTTGTTTCCGCCACTAAATAAAAAAGTAAAAAAAGGTAATTGCGACTTTTCATCTCACACAAGTCAGAATTGCACGATATAAAGTCAGAATTGCACGATATAAAGTCAGAATTGTGAGATATAAAGTCAGAATTGCGAGATGTAAAGTCATAAATCGAGTTATAAAGTCAGAATTACTTGATATAAAGTCAGAATTGTGAGATATAAAGTAGGGATTGCGAGTTTTAAAGTCAGAATTGCGAGATATAAAGTCAGAATTGCGAGATAAAGTCAGAATTGCGAGATATAAAGTCAGAATTGCGAGATAAAGTCAGAATTGTGAGATAAAGTCAGAATTGTGAGATATAAAGTCAGAATTGTGAGATATAAAGTCAGAATTGCGAGAAATAAAGTCAGAATTGCGAGATATAAAGTCAGAATTGCGAGATATAAAGTCATAAATCGAGTTATAAAGTCAGAATTGCGAGATATAAAGTCAGAATTGCGAGTTATAAAGTCAGAATTGCGAGATATAAAGTCAGAATTGCGAGATATAAAGTCAGAATTGCGAGATATAAAGTCAAAATTGCGAGTTATAAAGTCAAAATTGCGTGATATAAAGTCAGAATTGCGAGTTATAAAGTCAGAATTGCGTGATATAAAGTCAGAATTGCGAGATATAAAGTCAGAATTGCGAGATATAAAGTCAGAATTGCGAGATATAAAGTCAGAATTGTGAGATATAAAGTCAAAATTGCGAGATATAAAGTCAAAATTGCGAGATATAAAGTCAAAATTGCGAGTTATAAAGTCAAAATTGCGTGATATAAAGTCAGAATTGTGTGATATAAAGTCAGAATTGCGAGATATAAAGTCAGAATTGCGAGATATAAAGTCAGAATTGCGATTAAAAAAGTCAGAATTGTGAGATATAAAGTCAGAATTGCGAGATGTAAAGTCATAAATCGAGTTATAAAGTCAGAATTACTTGATATAAAGTCAGAATTGTGAGATATAAAGTAGGGATTGCGAGTTTTAAAGTCAGAATTGCGAGATATAAAGTCAGAATTGCGAGATAAAGTCAGAATTGCGAGATATAAAGTCAGAATTGCGAGATAAAGTCAGAATTGTGAGATAAAGTCAGAATTGTGAGATATAAAGTCAGAATTGTGAGATATAAAGTCAGAATTGCGAGAAATAAAGTCAGAATTGCGAGATATAAAGTCAGAATTGCGAGATATAAAGTCATAAATCGAGTTATAAAGTCAGAATTGCGAGATATAAAGTCAGAATTGCGAGTTATAAAGTCAGAATTGCGAGATATAAAGTCAGAATTGCGAGATATAAAGTCAGAATTGCGAGATATAAAGTCAAAATTGCGAGTTATAAAGTCAAAATTGCGTGATATAAAGTCAGAATTGCGAGTTATAAAGTCAGAATTGCGTGATATAAAGTCAGAATTGCGAGATATAAAGTCAGAATTGCGAGATATAAAGTCAGAATTGCGTGATATAAAGTCAGAATTGCGAGTTATAAAGTCAGAATTGCGTGATATAAAGTCAGAATTGCGAGATATAAAGTCAGAATTGCGAGATATAAAGTCAGAATTGCGTGATATAAAGTCAGAATTGCGAGATATAAAGTCAAAATTGTGAGATATAAAGTCAGAATTGCGAGATATAAAGTCAGAATTGTGAGATATAAAGTCAAAATTGCGAGATATAAAGTCAAAATTGCGAGATATAAAGTCAAAATTGCGAGTTATAAAGTCAAAATTGCGTGATATAAAGTCAGAATTGTGTGATATAAAGTCAGAATTGCGAGATATAAAGTCAGAATTGCGAGATATAAAGTCAGAATTGCGAGATATAAAGTCAAAATTGCGAGATATAAAGTCAGAATTGCGAGTTATAAAGTCAGAATTGCGAGATATAAAGTCAGAATTGCGAGTTATAAAGTCAGAATTGCGTGATATAAAGTCAGAATTGCGAGATATAAAGTCAGAATTGCGAGATATAAAGTCAGAATTGCGAGATATAAAGTCAGAATTGCGAGATATAAAGTCAGAATTGTGAGATATAAAGTCAAAATTGCGAGATATAAAGTCAAAATTGCGAGATATAAAGTCAAAATTGCGAGTTATAAAGTCAAAATTGCGTGATATAAAGTCAGAATTGTGTGATATAAAGTCAGAATTGCGAGATATAAAGTCAGAATTGCGAGATATAAAGTCAGAATTGCGATTAAAAAAGTCAGAATTGTGAGATATAAAGTCAGAATTGCGAGATGTAAAGTCATAAATCGAGTTATAAAGTCAGAATTACTTGATATAAAGTCAGAATTGTGAGATATAAAGTAGGGATTGCGAGTTTTAAAGTCAGAATTGCGAGATATAAAGTCAGAATTGCGAGATAAAGTCAGAATTGCGAGATATAAAGTCAGAATTGCGAGTTATAAAGTCAGAATTGCGAGATATAAAGTCAGAATTGCGAGATATAAAGTCAGAATTGCGAGATATAAAGTCAAAATTGCGAGTTATAAAGTCAAAATTGCGTGATATAAAGTCAGAATTGCGAGTTATAAAGTCAGAATTGCGTGATATAAAGTCAGAATTGCGAGATATAAAGTCAGAATTGCGAGATATAAAGTCAGAATTGCGTGATATAAAGTCAGAATTGCGAGTTATAAAGTCAGAATTGCGTGATATAAAGTCAGAATTGCGAGATATAAAGTCAGAATTGCGAGATATAAAGTCAGAATTGCGTGATATAAAGTCAGAATTGCGAGATATAAAGTCAAAATTGTGAGATATAAAGTCAGAATTGCGAGATATAAAGTCAGAATTGTGAGATATAAAGTCAAAATTGCGAGATATAAAGTCAAAATTGCGAGATATAAAGTCAAAATTGCGAGTTATAAAGTCAAAATTGCGTGATATAAAGTCAGAATTGTGTGATATAAAGTCAGAATTGCGAGATATAAAGTCAGAATTGCGAGATATAAAGTCAGAATTGCGAGATATAAAGTCAGAATTGCGAGTTATAAAGTCAGAATTGCGAGATATAAAGTCAGAATTGCGAGTTATAAAGTCAGAATTGCGTGATATAAAGTCAGAATTGCGAGATATAAAGTCAGAATTGCGAGATATAAAGTCAGAATTGCGAGATATAAAGTCAGAATTGTGAGATATAAAGTCAAAATTGCGAGATATAAAGTCAAAATTGCGAGATATAAAGTCAAAATTGCGAGTTATAAAGTCAAAATTGCGTGATATAAAGTCAGAATTGTGTGATATAAAGTCAGAATTGCGAGATATAAAGTCAGAATTGCGAGATATAAAGTCAGAATTGCGATTAAAAAAGTCAGAATTGTGAGATATAAAGTCAGAATTGCGAGATGTAAAGTCATAAATCGAGTTATAAAGTCAGAATTACTTGATATAAAGTCAGAATTGTGAGATATAAAGTAGGGATTGCGAGAAATAAAGTCAGAATTGCGAGATATAAAGTCAGAATTGCGAGATATAAAGTCATAAATCGAGTTATAAAGTCAGAATTGCGAGATATAAAGTCAGAATTGCGAGTTATAAAGTCAGAATTGCGAGATATAAAGTCAGAATTGCGAGATATAAAGTCAGAATTGCGAGATATAAAGTCAAAATTGCGAGTTATAAAGTCAAAATTGCGTGATATAAAGTCAGAATTGCGAGTTATAAAGTCAGAATTGCGTGATATAAAGTCAGAATTGCGAGATATAAAGTCAGAATTGCGAGATATAAAGTCAGAATTGCGTGATATAAAGTCAGAATTGCGAGTTATAAAGTCAGAATTGCGTGATATAAAGTCAGAATTGCGAGATATAAAGTCAGAATTGCGAGATATAAAGTCAGAATTGCGTGATATAAAGTCAGAATTGCGAGATATAAAGTCAAAATTGTGAGATATAAAGTCAGAATTGCGAGATATAAAGTCAGAATTGTGAGATATAAAGTCAAAATTGCGAGATATAAAGTCAAAATTGCGAGTTATAAAGTCAAAATTGCGAGTTATAAAGTCAAAATTGCGTGATATAAAGTCAGAATTGTGTGATATAAAGTCAGAATTGCGAGATATAAAGTCAGAATTGTGAGATATAAAGTCAGAATTGCGAGATATAAAGTCAGAATTGCGAGATATAAAGTCAGAAATGCGTGATATAAAGTCAGAATTGCGAGATATAAAGTCAAAATTGCGAGTTATAAAGTCAAAATTGCGTGATATAAAGTCAGAATTGTGTGATATAAAGTCAGAATTGCGAGATATAAAGTCAGAATTGCGAGATATAAAGTCAGAATTGCGAGATATAAAGTCAAAATTGCGAGATATAAAGTCAGAATTGCGAGTTATAAAGTCAGAATTGCGAGATATAAAGTCAGAATTGCGAGTTATAAAGTCAGAATTGTGAGATATAAAGTCAGAATTGCAAGATATAAAGTCAGAATTGCAAGATATAGTCTTCTTTTTCCTCACAATTGCACATTTTAACACGCAATTGCAAATTTATCTCTCACAATTCTAACTTTATAACTCACAATTCTGAGAAGTCCAAATTGTGAGATTAAAAGTCACAATTCGGCTACCTTTTTTTATTTTTTATTTCATGGCACAAACAAGCTTCCATGATATCTTCATCCTTTAATTTTCTCATATGCACGAATCCACAAGCAGCCTAAATGCATTTCTGCCAATTTAATGCTGTCATTTACGATATTCGTCCTTTTATTTTTGCCTTTTGTTACAGGTCAGTGGAGATTGACAGGAAAGTAGAGAGAGCCGTATAATTTTTGTTTCCGACTGCAGAATAAAGGTAAAATGACAATAAGTGGCCTTCAATTCACCCTTTTAAACAGACACTGTCCCTTTAAATAGCCTCGCTGTGTTTAACTCGTTTTTTGAAGAGCTTTTAGTGCTAAAAGGACAGCTTGACTGTAGTTCAGCTACTTTAAATGATGAGTAGTTTGTTGCTTGGCAAACGCCAGCTTCACACACACAGACCACACAACCACGCTACTAGCCAAAATCAAAGCAGCGGCAGAGTTTCAAACATACAGGAACATTCCACTAATGTCTAAGAAAAAACTGCATCTGTATGAGGAGAGAGAGAGATGTTGTGGTTTTGTTGCTCTGAGACGCATGAACCCACAAGCAGCCCGGCAGCCTTCCCAGAAAACAACTATATTTCTGACAAGCACTCTAATGCAACCACAACCTACACACACACACACACACACACACACATATACTGGAAGCTGATGGGTCTAAAGATATCTATGGGTTGCGGCGGGTTAACTCTCCAACAAGCTCAGATTTATGATGTGTTCGAAGAGTCATTTGTCAAGCAGCTACTGACACACACTTAAATTGGCTTGTTTATTGGTTGATTTGTACAAAGTAACTGATTTGCTGACTGTCTAATTCATTTGATTAGTTGCAATAACTGAGGATTTTTCCATCTTATTAAATCTTATTAATAATATCCTAATTTTTTTTTTTATCATAAACAACAATGATACAATGAATCTTTTTGTTTCTTCTACACTCTTCAAAATAAAAGTTCTTTTTTGCCATTAAGAACCTTTAACATCCATAGAACCTTTTCATTCCGCAAAAGGTTCTTTACGCATTCTAATTAAAAATAATGTGTTGACCCAACAACACCAAAATATTAACGCAACAGTTTGCACAATTTTTTTTTTGAGTTATGACAACTCTGTGAATTTATGTTCAACCAACAAGCTACACTGAGTTAGAGGAACTTAATAATTTGTAGCATAAACACAACATTTTTAAGTTGAAAACTCAAAAAAATTACCCTGGATCCACGTATATTTAATGAACAAGTAATATATGACTCGTCTCTGGCATCAGCGCAGTCGTTGCTTATAGAGTCAATAGAGTTTACCTTCATGTTTCTACTCTTCAGCACAATGGTAACTTCAACATTACAGAAACTCTTTTAAATGTCAAACATAAACACTAACAGGTCTTTCCCTTCACTAAAAAAAAAATAAATCAACACTTAATTTCTATATTTATTCTCCTTATTCAGTCCTACAGAAAGCATGCTGGGAACTAGAAATCCACTGCCTGATTTTCGAAGTTATGATGACAATTTCATTAAGTTACTACAACTTAATTTAAAAAAAAAACAATTAATGCAGAAATTTGAGTTTAAATTACAAATGATATTAAGTTCACTGTTAAAAAACTACTGTAAATTTTACAGCAGCAGGGTTGCCAGCCAGTTACTGTAAATTTTACAGTAGTGTTACTGTAATTTAATTTACAGAATTTCCCTGTATTCTCTGATTACAGTAAATAACTGTATTTTTTTTAAATTATGAAGGGTCAATTTACAGCAATATTCTGTAAATTTGAGTCAAACCAACACGTGATCCCAGAATGCATTGCAGTTTACAGCAATATGCTGTATTATTAAAAAACAGCTGTAAAATAATGCTGTAATTTTTACAGCAGTTCATTACAGTGTTGATGTTAATGATCAACATTATTATGTCAACAGAACTCTACAAAATAATGTTTGCAACTTAAAAAAGGTTTAATTAAAACTATTTAACTTGCAACCAGACATTTAAGTAAGTTGTGGTCCACTTAATTGTTTTTTAGAGAGTGGAAAAAGGTTCTTCAGATTGAAAATGTTCTTCTCACTAAGGAAATAATGGTACTTTCAGTCTTAAAAATAAGTTTTTTTTTAGCCAGAAAACCATTTTTTTTCTTAGTGTGAAGAACATTAGCTGTTCCTCTAAACCTTTTTCCATTATAAAGAACCTTTTGTGGGAATGGAAAGGTTCTATGGTTGTTAAAGAGATGCCAATTAAAGAACCTTTACTTTTAAAAGTGTTTAATAACTGATTACTGAAAGGTTGAAAATGGTTCTTCTATGGAATCACTTTTATTTTTAAAGAATTTAACGAGTAAAATGTGCTTTAGAATTACAAAATATGTGCATTAAGTGAGTTGTGAAAGAGCATCTTCTGAGTAATAAGTTATTTTTAGCTATAATTCAACAGTCTGCACCATCAGTACCCTTATCTAAACAACAAAGTGTTTGAAGTAAATAAGCTTCAGAGTTTCTGTCCATGACAACCTCAGAGAAAATGTTGCCAGGCCCCGTCGTCGCCATGGTTAAGCCTCTCGGATGCCCTGCTAATTAAACAGGAAAGTTTTACACTGCTACAGCTTGTACACACACTGCTGCTTCTGACACACACACACATATTTCATTAGACACAGTTGTTTTTTATCTTGTTGATTCAAACGTTCCTTCTGTTTAAACTTGGACAGAGCCCATGGCAGCTGCTCAACGCGTTTTACTTACCTGAATACAGGGTTTCTTAAAGGGATAGTTCAGCCTAAAATGAAAATTAAGTCATCATTTACTCACCCTGGTGTTGTTCTAATGCCCTTCTTTCTTTTATGGACCACAAATGGAGAATTCTTTAAAAAAAAATGTCACGCTCGTCAATAAAATTCGTATTATTTAACCAAATTTTTGAACTTGGCCATTGATCTTCTGTGCACGGGTGCGTGATTTTTTACTGAAATGGCTATAACTCGTAAACAGAATGAGATATTTTCACCAAACTCCGCACACCTATGTAAGAGCTCATTCTGTGGTCACATGATAAAGGACATGACGACTGGCCACTTGGTGGCGCTATAACAGGATAAAAAAACCTGGAAATGGCTATAACTCGTGAACCGAATGAGATATTTTCACCAAACTCAGCACACCTATGTAAGAGCTCATTCTGTGGTCAAGTGAAAAAGGACGCAGCGACTGGCCACTTGGTGGCGCTATAACATGAAAAAAAACATGAAAAACGGACATAACTACTTCAGCATTAGTCCGATCAACTTGAAAATTGGCATGGCGTCTTCTTCCGAGGTTCCATGACTGTGTGTATGAGGATATTGACGCAGCTCAAAAAACAAGGCCGTCATCGGCCAATGGAGTTTGAGCAGCTATCACACAAGGTTACCAGAGGCCGATCGGAACGAAACTCGCTGAAATTCTAAAGAAATCGGGCGCCTTTGCGTTTTTCACGTGCGTAACGGATCGTGTTTCGCACAATTTTTCACACATGTCCACGACATTCATACCACAAGGTAGAACTCCTCCTTCTGAGCAACTTTGCCTCAAGTGTCCAGCGAATCGCTTGTTAAATATTGGAGATTATTTCAAAAACCAACTTTGGCGAAATAAAAACTGTTATTTCCAATGCTAAATTGCCTTTATTGGCTGTAAATGGTCTTTTCCATCTATGATGGCTACAGGCTTGCTAATGAAAACATTATATTATGCATATGCTTAAAGGCCTTAAAGCGCTTGAACCCCGATAATTCCCGCTCGTATCTATATTTGTTAATCTTGATTTCTCACAACTTATGCGCTTTTTCTGGGCGACGGGGAGTTAACTGCAGCTCTAATCGAGTCTCACGAACGCGCTAATTAATTCTAAATGTTTTCCTAATGCGAGACTTTTATTTTGAAAGACGTGCGTGAAAGCGGTTGCGACTTCTGACTACTGTATTATCACCTCACGATAATGAAAGAGC